>CM037156.1:19291937-19782926 GCA_020921065.1 Vaccinium darrowii
CCGACTTTATCGTGGAGCCAATAGGTAAGAAAAATAAATTTTTGAAAACATGTTACACATGACTTAATGAAACTGTTTTCCAAATATTTTATTGTGGACTTATTGTGGAGGCAGGTAGTGGTGGGGAAACTAGTTTTGTTGATGCTCCAATGGTGAAGAGGATGAGGCTAGACTCGCCGCAGGGTGATAGAATGCAAGTTGACGCGCAAGCTGAGGAGCAGATACTGCGTGGAGAATTGAGTACCCTACGTACCCTTGGTGATGGGGAGGTGACACAGGACCATGAACATGTACAAGAGTCGGTGTAGTTGGATCAGGGATAGGCTTTGTTGCAGGTTGAGGGACACGATAAGCTGCCCGTTGAGGTGCCGGTGGAAGGACATGATGAGCTGCATGTTGAGGTGCCGGTGGAGGGACATGATCAGTTGGCTGCTGAGGTGCAGGTCGAGGTACCAGAGCTACGTAGGGGTACGCGCACACGTCGCCGACCACAATGTGGTACTGATAGCCACGAGGGATTGCGTAACGTCAAACATAGGCATTGACTACTGTCTTATGGTATGAGTTCGTCTATCATATTATTTATGTTCCATAGTACGTAAATATGTTTCTATATCCAACATTTGTAATACCGTATCCGACACATGAGAATTGCCGTATCCGACACGTACCCAATATTTCTGCATATGTTTAGGCCTATCTTAATCAGTATTGGCATTCCAACTATATTTAGTTTAACTCCGTTTTAGGATTGGGTCCCCCTTTTATTTTTTACCTTTTAGATTCCTCTCATCAATCCATATGAAAGAGTAAATTTTTTTACCAAAAGCTACAGAAAAATCAAAGAGAGACATAAAATGGAACCACAATGATTCCAAATGGGATGACCTTAAGCATTTATGTTGGTGTTTGAATAATATACTCGTAACTTTGTAACTAGATATCCATTCAATAACGCAAGTACGAGGAAAAACTCAAATTTTATGACATTGTTGGCAATAAAAGAGGAGAAAAAAATAGTATCGTAGGGACGCCTCTAATATTCCAAAACCTTGGTCGAGGTCTCTATAATTGTCAAAACCTAGAGAAAGTTTGTGCAATTTACCCTCCGTATGTTGGTGAGACCCTAGTAGTATGGTTGTTGCTTTCATTAATAAAGTTTCACCTATCTTTTCCTAGACTCTTGAAAGTCCCTGTCTAAATCACCTATTTTTCTCGTCTTTACTCTACTTTGGGGAAACATAAAGGTTATATTTTTTCCATACAGGACACAAAAACAATTATTTTACAAGTAGTTCGGACAGAATCAAAAAACTTTTTGGGAATCAAAATGGCAGGCTACAAAATTTGCAGAGTCTAGCCCGTCTTGTCTTAATGCTGCAGTTTGGACATGCGACATTGTATTAATGCCGCATTTTGGACATGCGGCATAGGGGAAAGGCCAAGCAGGCAGGCCAACCTCTGGGGCATTTTTTTAGGTCCAATGCATTATTCAAACCCCTCTATACCACCCTCGTAGTTTCGATCCCTTCTGTGGAAAATCAAAATGAGCAACACATTTTCCGTTCCCATAATTGTTTATGTTGGTGGACGTGTTGTTGGAAATTCAAACAACCCGACGTACGAAGGTGGAAGACCTATATTGTTAGAAGTACGACGTGATTCATCTCTTGCTTCTCTGCAACATCTTATTCAAAATGTAGCTGCTACACCGCCGGGGTTGATGAAAATTACATATTGTTATCCGATTGTTAGTCATCCTCATCCAATTTCATACATCGGAGTTGAGGTCGTTGACGACGGCGGTGTGAACACTATATTTAGTGTTGCTAATGACACCCCAGGTTACACCCCCACTCTTTACGTGGAATCAGTAGAAAACTTCCCCAACCAGTATGACACTGTCCCTGTACACACGTCCAGCCGTCGGCGATCAAAGGGCGAATCAAGTAGACATAGACAATCAATTATCAACGATATGCCTAACTCTGCAGATGAACGTAATGAAGCGGAAGAAGATTATCTCATTGGCGACCAGCATGAATATGAGGCAACTGGCTATAATGACGAATGCGAACATGGGAATGACGAATTCGAACATGGAGACGACGAAGATGCTGATTACTCATCCAACAGCAGTGAAGAAGATGTGGATGCAGGCTTAAAAGCTGGGGACGACGATGAAGATGCAACAGATGTTTTTGAGCCGCCATCAATGTTAACGCAGGACACATGGACAAATATCATCGACCCAAGCCCGCCAATGCCCACAGGTAGTCAAATTGGACGGGATGGTTCTGATTTCATTCGTGGACAGGTAGTAATTTGAATTTGTCACAGTACAGTAACATATATTTGTTTCTTTCGATAAATATCATATTTGTCATGGTATAACCTATGAGTTACAAAAAAAAAAAAATTTCTTTTTTGGCAGATATTTTCTTCAAAGGAAGAAGTGAAGTACTCGGTCCAAAAGTATAGCATGCGTCGGAATTGTGCGGTAAAGGCTGAAAGATCGTCACCTACTGTGTTGGTCTACAGATGCAATAACGAGGAGCCATGCCAGTGGCGCCTTCGTGCAGTAAAGAACATCGATACTGAAGAATGGGAAATTACTCGTTACGCAGGGCCTCATACGTGTGTTTCAAGAAACGTAAGTCAAGATCATGCCAATCTTACGGCCCGGTACATGGTGAGACATATCACCACCATACTTAAGAAAGACGCTAGTACTAAAATCAAGGTTTTGCAGGAAATTATTAAAATTGCAACAGAAAGTTTCAACCCATCGTACGCAAAAACATGGGCAGCAAAGACTCTTGCTATTGGTGATATTTATGGGAACTGGGATGAGTCATATGCAGAACTACCGAGGTATTTGGCCGCTGTGAAAGTGCGTAATCCTGGTACGGAGTATGTTATTAATACCACAGAGTCTAACATACCGAGATGTGCAATATTTATCCGCGTATTTTGGGCATTCGGACCCGCCATTGAAGCATTCAAACATTGTCGGCCTGTATTGAGCGTTGATGGAACGTTTCTTACAGGGAAATACAAGGCCGTGATGCTAATTGCCGTGTCTCAAGATGCAGAAAACGAATGTGTGCCTATTGCATTCGCAATCGTGGAGAAGGAGGACGTTGAAAATTGGGGATGGTTTCTAAATTGCATTAGATGCTTTGTTACAATGAGGAAAAATTTGTGCCTCATTTCTAATAGGGCGGCTGGCCTCATGTCTTACATGCCAACAGACCACTTATGGAGACCACCATACGTTTACCATCGATACTGTGCCCGCCACATCGGGGCGAACTTTATGAAGAGATACAACAAAAAAGTGGACATCCAAGTCAAAGTCACTGCCATGGAAGTATAGAAACGAAAGTACAAGCGTCAGCTAAGCAAAATGATAAATTGGGAGGACGGCAAGATCCATAAGGACCTTACGGATCTCGACCGACCAAAGTGGTCACTTGCATACGATGGAGGTAGGCGATATGGATCATGTACTACAAATGTATCTGAAGGCTTGAATGGGGTTCTTAAAGAAGCCCGACATCTACCCATAACGGCAACTGTTATGACAACATTCTACAAGTCCGTCGAGTATTTTTTTTCAAAGGTCGAAGGAGCACGCCAAAGAATAGACAACAACCATGCTTTAAGCAACTTTGCAATGGCTAAGTTCGACCATTGGATGAACAAGGCAAGAAGACACCGTGTCATGGAATTTAACCGCGAGTTAGGGGTATCAGAAGTGGAGACACCAATGCATCCAACAAGCCCAGGTAAAGGGAATCACAAGCACACAATCGAGTTGGTAGACCGAAAGTGCACTTGCGGGAAGTTTCAGCAATGGAAGATGCCGTGCTCTCACGTGATTGCAGTATGCATGAAATTGCGTGTTGATGTATTTCAATATTTCGACGACGTTTGGACGCTCGACTCAAACATTGCCATTTATGGGTCCCAACCATTTTTTCCCATTCGTGACAGAGAGTATTGGCCGCCCAACGAAGGACCAACAATCTTACCTAACCAAGATTGGACACGGGGTCGAGGGCATCCACAAATTAAACGATTCAGAAATGAGATGGACTGGATGGAGTCACAACCATCACAAACACAAACCTGCTCATTTTGTGGACAACAAGGGCATAACAGACGAACGTGTTCCCGAGTACGAGGACAAGCATGACCTTCTCCAACGACCATGTCATTTCGTTTACTATGTACTTGTGTTACATGAATCAGGCTTATGAGTAGTTCTTATTATTACTTTGTATAAAGAAGTTTTTTTTCTCCCTTTTTTGTACTACACTTTATCTGGATTTTAATTAATTAATTTATATATATATATATATATATATATATATATATATATATATATAAGTAATTAGTATAACTAATATATTAAAAAAACTAATCAGTATAACTTAATAATTTATAAGTATAGGTAAAATTAGTGGAGTTTCCCAAATGATAAAATAAAAAATTTGCTAAAATCAATAAACATACTGATTTTACCAGCTCAATTGAATATGTGAAAGTGGTTGATCTAATTTTTCAAATTTTTATCGTCATTCGCCGTGGAATTTTTACAAGCTGAACTAATTTTACTAACCGTTCTCTCCATATGTGGTTCCGTGGAGGACTGAACATATGGTGCTTTAATTATCAAATGCTATTCTGTATGACGCTTTACCTATAGAAAGAAAAGAAACATATAATGCCATTGTGGACTTTCTTCTTTTCTTCTCTCTGTTTGAGTTTATGGCTGATAAATACAATGGCTAACTAAACGATTTTTCCTGACTTGCAGAAAGTGGCCAAGTGTGTGAATCAGTGTGCTGAACTTATCCGACAGAGAACTTGCAATGCAGCAATTAGTGCTTTGGAAGTTATTTCTGGGGTCTTGCCAATTAGTTCTTATTCAGAGAAACTACTTGAAATGAAATGAGAGGCTCTTCTCATGGTCTGTAAATTAGTCATGATTGGTATTAGTTAGTCAGTTTCAGTATGCTATAAAAACTTCAGTTGGTTGAAGCGTTCTCAGCATAGGCTTTATTTTTTGTGCCCTGCTACAGCTTGGGAAGTATGAAGAGGTCATCCAACTCTGTGAGCAGACACTTGTTTTTGCTGAAAAGAATGTTGCAACGACAGCTGATGATAACTACTCAGGTATTGTGGATGTTCCTACACACAATAACTCATCTATAAGGCTGTGGAGGTGACATCTGATGGCTAAGTCCTACTTTCATCTGGGAAGGCTTGAGGCAGCCCTTGATTTGCTAGAGAAGCGAGAGCTGTTGTGGTCTTCTGAAGACAGGTCATACTGGATTTCCATGATATACAGCCTATTAGTACAACGCCGCATGTTCAACATGCGGCATTGAGTTCAATACCGCACTTCCGAGATGCGGCGTTTGCTTAGGTGGATGGCCACCCCACGTGGGATGGGGGGTTCGCGTGCCACGTACTATGCCGCATTTGGGACATGCGGCATGGCATATTTTAAAAAATCGTTTGAGAAATGGTATATTTTGGTGAATTGTTTGTCAAATTGGTATATATCGGCCAAAAATCCACGAGAAGAACTTTTAATTTCTGCGGCAAAAAGTCCATGGCGGAGGTGGAACCGGCAGAGGTGGAACCAGCTGATCGGAACCCTAGGTTCTTTGTGGCGGTCCGCGTTGGTGCGGGATTTCATGCCCCGTCGAACGAGAAAACTCTTAGGACCGCCATGAAACATGCCTGCCTCGCTGCTGCTTCTGTTCTCCGAAAGGTGCTTCATTCGGATCTTGCTATTTTTTTCAGCAACTAGACGGTGCGAGTAGAGTAATTCACATTGTTTCTCATTTTGGTAGACTTGTGAAAATTTGGTTTGGTTTGTTTTGTGTAAAATATCATGTAAAAAATTGCAGTGAGAATTTAGTTTTCCAGTTCAAACTGTGAGAATAAAGGTTGAATCCCAAAGTGCACTTTTGGAGTTTTTCAGTTTAAAATGTGCAGTGATAATTTTAACTCCTTTGCTGAGAGTACATTGAGTCCGAAAGTCCACTTTTTAGTTTTGAACCCTAAAGTCCACTTTTTAGTTTTTTACATAATGAATGCTGTGGAAATATGTTATAATAACCTGGAGTAGAAAAGTACCAAAGCCCGAAGCTTTATTCTTTTGAAACGTAAATCTTGCTTAATGTGTACAACTCCTTTATTTTTTAGTACAATGCCGCATGTTGAACATGCGGCATTAAGTTCAATACCGCACTTCCGAGATGCGGCGTTTGCTTAGGTGGACGGCCACGCCACGTCGGACAGGGGGTTCGCGTGCCACGTATAATGCCGCATTTCCCACATGCGGCATGACATATTTTTAAAAATAGTTTGAAAAATGGTATATTTTGATGAATTGTTTCGAAATTTGGTATATATCGGCTAAAAATCCAAAAAAAACTACACCACTCAAACATTGCAGGCCAAACCAGGGCTGGCCCGATGTTTGGATTGTCAAAGCCTGATCCCAAACTTGATGTCCACTTACTATTAAGTCATAAAAGTAAAAAGACATACTCCACCCGTCCCTTTTTTCAGTGTCGACATTTCCGTTTTAGGCTGTCCCTTATTAAGTGTTTGTTTTGAAAAGTAATGGGTAAAAATTTGTACAATTATCATTTTGCCTTTTTGAAAAGTTAGTAGGTAAAAGTGGTGAATAATTTTGGAAAGTGGAGGTAAAAGTTGATGTGAAAGATATAGTGATGATGTTTCTTTAATAAGTTGGATTTACTAAGTAACACACTTGAAAAGGGACAGAGGTAGTACAAGGCAAAGAAAATGGAATGTTGGCAAAAGGTGTTACTCCACAAGCTCCTATCTGCGGCGATCCCTGTTCTTCAGCAACCAAATCACTAGATCTCCAATAATCTCAACTAAATAGTGGCCCAAAAGCGCAGTTTAACATTCTGTAAAAACGGTCCTAACCAAGTTTAGGTTGATCAAGACCGATTCAGCTCAATCACAAGTTCCGTAAAGTTGGTCAGGACCATGATTGCAATGGTCCTGATTGTCGGGGCTGCTTCAGCTCAAGCTTCAGCGTTTTTATCGTATTTTTTAGGGAATTTGTTTAAACAGAACCCCAAAACTCATTCTTAGGAGTTCCGAACTTTTAAGAGGCAAGACTAGAGAGAGAGGGGCAAGGCAAGAATGAAGAACAAAAAGAAGATCAACGCAAGATCAATGGCTTCCACCATCAACTTTGTAATGATTTCCTCCACCATGAGCGGCTAAACTCTCTCTAACTAGGGTAACGAGGATGTTTCCCCAAGTAGCATAGTTGTTTTGGTTTTTAGGGTTTGTATTCAACACTAAACTTGTAGGACTTGGATGATTTCATAGTTTTTATGAAAGTCTCTAATTCTTTCAATCTTCATATAATATTTATTTGTGCACTATTAAATATTGTCATACAATGGATTCTTTAATGCTTCATGATAGTTTCTGAGATAGACTATACCACGTAAGATAGGTTGTGCCGCTCATTAAGTCTAGTGAGACGATTTGTGCTTTGTTAAGATAGCCTATACAGAGTACAAGTCCTGTAATTCTTTTGGGATTATCGATAAAAATTGCTACCCTAACGGTAATCTGCTTACATGTTGAATCTGAAACCCTAGACTTCAAAGAACTATGTTGTAAGGGAAGACTGAATCAGAGCCCTAGTCCTTCTTCTCCCTTGTTTTCAAAACCCTAATTGTTTTCTAGTTTAATCTTAGTTTAGTCACTAGTTCAATCCAATCAAAACTAAACTTCTCTTGTTCTCAGAAATAAATTAGAAATTAATTGAAGGTATCACGACTTAGTGCGGACACCCAGCGGAAATGTCCACGAAATTGATTGCGGTTTGGAAAACAGTTTGAATTGATGGATGGGAGTCGCCACCCGGGTTTGAGGACCGAACCCGAGAAACCAATTACAAAATGACTCTTTTGCCCTTGGAATAAAAAAATATTTCACTGATTTTTTAAAAATGAGATTTCTTGAGTCCGGGAGCTAGATTACGAGAGGGGAAGGAATTTAAAGCACTCCTCTCGCCCGGTGCAATCACCGGTCTTTACTCAATGCTCAAGGGATTTTGAAAATATCGTTTGAGTGGACTTTAATCATAAGCTCATGAGAGAACAAATAAATGCATCAAGAAAATTAATGAAATGTATGTGGACGCTTTTGCAAAACGTCATGGGTAAATGATCTATAAGTGTAGGACACTGAAACTTGACTAAATCACACTTAAACTGCTCTGAGATGCTCCAGAAACTGATCACAAAACATCTTATTTATCACACCTGGATGGTAATCTGGGCACCTGGATTAGGCAAATCCAGGCGCCTAGATTGAATGCAGGCGCCTGGAATAAGTGAATCCAGGCGCCTGGAAGGCTAATCAGGCAGAAATTTCCTCTTTTCCAGGTCTCAAGGCAAACACAAATGCAGTCTTTGATGCTTACTCCTACATGTAAGTAATGATGTTTAATACTATTGTGAACCAAATGAATCCCAAAAATCAAATCTAAGAAGATGATTCATGCTTGAAATATCATGACTTGAAATGTTTTATGTATGATATAGGATGAACCAAACTGATTTTCTACATGTACAATGCCTACTATGTGCCATAAAAGAAGTACCAATGCTTGAAATGAAACAATGTATCATGAAAAGAACCAAAAATTATGGTAAGAAAGAAGGGATCCAAGCGCCTGCATCATGCAAGTCCATGCGCCTGGATCAAGTACTGGAGCACAAAATAAAAACCTCTTTCTGTGATGTTTAAGACTTTTCCCAAACTCTAATCTAGTATGGAAGATCAGATAGAGCTTGGTTGATGTCCCCTTAGGGCCTATTTGAGCATTTTGGTAGAAAAATCTACCTTTTGGCTTGATTAGTGAACTTTTGGTGGAGGTTTGGATATTTTCTGGTTATGTAAACTGAAAGAGGTCTTATGGGGCAGAGACAAGCTGATTGTTTTGGTTTTGGTTGAGCTTGATGATGGATGGTTGAAATGTGAGAGTTTTTGATGATCAAAGGGTGGATTTTTGGGCTAGAAAATGAGGAAAACAGAGGAGATGAACTGGAAATATGGATTCTGGAAATATTCCAGCAGAGTAGCAGTAAGATAGAGGTGAGGAATTGATCATCCTCCAAATGAGAGAGGGGAGGGGCTTTATATAGGCAAAGTAAGGTCCAAAAAGGGCCACTTGGACCTCTTAGGGTTCAAGTTAGGGGTCCACCTATTTTCCCTCCACTCTCTCTCAGAAAATCCCTCCAAAAATCCTCTTCAAAGTTCAACAAGACGCTCCTTCCCTCCCATTTCACCTTGGGGATCAAGTATCTGGAGTGAATTCGGGCGCCTGGAATTGGGGAATCCAGGCGCCTGGATTGAGTTCGGGCGCTCGGAATGGGAATCTAGGCGCCTGGAATAGGGTAATCCAGGTGCCTGGATTAGGAGACAGCACAACATATGAAACTTTGCGGGGCTGCTCCGGGTGCTATTGAACTCTGTTTTGTGTACGGTTTGAAGCGTTAGAAAGCTTGTCAAGTCTACTTTCTAACCCAAGTGGTTTGAACCCAAAATGATTTGTACATCAAAATATATGACCATTTTATCCTCAGAAGGTTGGGAAAATAAGTTGTTTTGGTAAAACGGGCACATCTCCCACATTTCAAAATGGATTGGGACATATTATATATTAAAAAAGAGGGTTTTGAATGTACTAGAAAGTGGTATAGGCTTGGGTTAATTTTGAAGAAGTTTAGGAGGGGTTTCCAAGTTTACAATCAAGCCTCTCGTGCTCTTATCCGACATTTTCATCCTTGGCGATGCTTGATAAGTTTCTGGGGTCAAAATCGGGGTGTCTACACTTAGCTTTTAACTCTCCGTGGAATGTGGATGATCTTGTACTTAACCACTATTCTTCGGGATTTTAGTTAACTCTACATTTTATAAATTTGGGACGAAAACAACCTATCAAATTTTGGTGCCTTTGCCGGGGAGTGAAAACACGATTGCATATTTTCAATTATGTTTAGTTTGATTCTTAGTTTAGAATATTTGTTTTATTTTATGTTTTTTGTATTAGTTTCCTTAGTGCAGGTTTCTTAACTTTATGCAGGACAAATTTGAAGGTGTTTGAGGAAGACCATTGCGGTTAAAGAATTTGCGCCAACAACATTGTCAGTTCATTTTTTTTTTTTTTGTTCCTATTTCAGTAGATTAGTGTGCACTAAAAGTTTTTTCCCTTAAAGAAAAAAAAAATTACTTCTTTGGGAGGTTACTATGGAGATTTTGGGGTTCAATTGAACAGTTTAGTGGAACCTTTGTCCAATTTTTAGCAAACAACAATACCATATGTTCAATCATATGCGAGTTTTCTACCTAGTGGCTAGTGCACACAGCCTTGAGTTAAAGCCTGATGTTATTTATATGCTTCCTATTTTCCATGGCTTAGACTATGAAAATCCATGAGCATGTTGAAAAACTTGATGAGCTTTGATCAAGCGATGAAGTAGACCTACTTAGATTATTCCCATTATCCATGAGAGGTAGTGCTAAGGATTGGTTTTATTCTTTAAGTTCAGGATAGAATTGTATACGGGACGAGATGCAAAAGCAAGTTGTAGACACCCCAATTAGGACCCTCTGGATGTCCTTAAGATGTGGCTAGTTGGCTCCCCGATAATGAAATGATCGAAACATCCTTGGAAGCTAAGAACATTGCTCCTTCTACTTTTCAAAACAAACCTTAGTATACATATCTTCTAGGACATTCAAAACCCTCTGTATCGATATATAATATATCTCAATCAGTTTTACAAATGAGGGAAATGCGTGTGTTTTACCGAAATGACTTGTTTTCCGACCTTTTGAGGGTAAAAGGATCACATCTTTTAATGTACATAATATCTTGGGTTCAAACCCCTTGGGTTAGAAAGTAGACTCAACTAACTTTCCAACCATGCGTAAAAACAGAGTTTGGTAGTGCCTAGGGTAGCCCCGCGAAATTTGGTATGTTGTATAGTCAAATCTGGGCGCTCGGGTCAAATTCAGGCGCCTGGATCCATTCCTGAGTGCTTGGGTCAAAGATTATCTACAGATTTCAGGCCGGCGCGCAGCAAAATTCTTGCATGCTAGCGTTAAACTCCTATATTCACACATCCATACACTCCCTAAAAACCTCCTGAAAATTCAGTCAACTATTCCTTCCCAAAACCCACCAAAAATCCTTCCAAAAATTTTAAACAGTTAAAAAAAAAAGAAACCATAATACTTCAAAATCTTCATCCATCCATAAAAATCAAGTTTTTCAACCCCAAACCCACAACCTCAACTATTTTCAAGCATCCTCAACTAAACTTCTATCAAGGAGCTTTGCCCAGGCATAAAAAGGTAGAAAATACCTTTAAATCAACAGTATTGTTTAATCAGAGGAGAGCCACTGGGCTCAAGTCAGTCCTCTCTATTGACTTCGGGCCCAGTTGGCTTTTATTGTCAAAATATACGAGGTTCAAAACCTTAGAGGCCTTGAAAGCTACCCGAGCGCTAGAAACAGGTTTCTGAGCGCCTAGGTGCTCTTTCCAAGCGCTCAGGTTATTTATTTATAGGTTCTTAAAATTATTCAGTATTTTGCAGTTTTAGGATATACTCTGTTCATTTCCAGATACAATTCCTTTTTGTCTTGTCTTTTAATATCCTGTCTAGCCCCTATTAGTATTTTTGCTGTTGTGCATTTTGGCATTTTTCTAATCTATTCTTAGTTTTTTAGTTTGTGTAAATGAGATAGTAGAAAATAAAAAATAGAATCATTGTTATAAGATAAATATATATGTATGTATAGAAGGAAAACTTTAAGTCAACGATTTTCTTACTTCTTTGTTGTCTTTCCTCGATAATTTTAAAAAGTTTTATCTATTTTCTTAAATCTACCAAAAATAGTTAAAATAAATAAATTCAGTAGAAGCTGAAAAAGTTCAATTTTCTATAAATGACAAAAAAATGGAGTTCTCACTGTCAATTTATCTTAAGAAAAAATGATTCGATTAAGTCCATACCAATTTCTGGCTAAGATAATTTTTTGCCTAAATATTTTCTACGTCGGAGTCTACAAAATAAACTGCTCAAATTGTATTTGTCAGTGGATTGATATTTCCAATAGCAAAAAGATCTCATAAAAGGGGAAGAAAGAAAAAAAAAACAAAACGGTACAAGTATTATTAGTAGTAGTTTCTTTTTCCTACACGAACAAATGAATATACAAAAAAAAGCAGTACACAAGTTGGAGAGGCGAGAGGAAGTTTTAGAGAGAGAGAGTGTGTGAGAACGAGAGAGTGTTGGGCGGCGGCCCCTGGCGGGCTCAGCCCCTTCCACCCGCCTACCCAGCTCCCTTCCGCCACCCTGATCTTCTCTACTGCTATGCTTCTTTAGCGTTCGGAGACTCCCCGTGGCGGGCGTTCCTCTCAGCTCCGGTATGGGTGACCACGCCCAATTTTTGGACCCAAGGGAGCCGGATTTGGGGTTTCCAGATCCAGGCTTCTGACGACGACGGCGGCGGCAACAGATGGGTGACAGCTTCAGTGCATGCACCGGCGTCTCTTTCTTTCCCTGTTCTTTTTTGTATTTTTTTGCTTTTTGGGTTGTTTTTGTGGCCGGCTTTTTTGGCCGGTGGTTTTGTTGTACCCGGTTTTGGCTGGTGGTTTTGGTTTTAATATTATTTTCTATCTCTTCACTAAAAAAAAAAGAATATACAGAACACAGTCCAAGAAATTACAAAAATGAAATTCAACAAAACAGAGAGAGAGAGAGAGAGAGAGAGAGAGAGAGGGGTCTATATATATAAACCAGATTATGGATTATTGGATTATTCATTTTGTCTTTATTTAAATTTTTTTTGCATTTGTTAGTTTTGCGTCAAGATTTTGTGATTTATGAATTCCTCTCGGTGAGATGAATCTAACAAGTATAAATTTATGGACAAACCAAATATTTTTTTGAATAAAACCGAAATACTTGGATTATTGGCCAATAATCAAAGTATTTTGGCTTTATTAAAAAAAAATTGAGTTTTGACCATAATTTTATACTTGTTAGATTCGTCTCGTCGAGAGGAATCCAGAAACCACAAAATCTTGACGCAAAACTAACAAATGCAAAAAAAATTTGAATAAAGACGAAATGAATAATCCAATAATCCATAATCCGGATTATTAGCCAAAGAATATCTCGATCATCTACACCTTTACGTATGATGTATGTATAGGTGGTGGGGTCAACCCAACTTAAAGCAGTGTTTTTGAGGGGCCAAGTCAAAGAAGGAAAAGATTGGCCGAAGTGGGGAAAGGGGCCGAGGACAGTGAAGGACTCAAGGAGGAAGACTTGAGAAACTGGTGCAGAGTATTGAATGGGGCAGGACTCTAATGGTTGACGAAGAATCAACGGAGTTATTTCCTGGACACTTTTATTTCTTTCTTCTTCTTTTAAATTTCTTTCTTCTTCCTTTTTTGAACTGCTGGCTTTTCTCACTCTTTCCATTTTCTATTTTAGAATCAACGGAATAGAATTAGAGGTGAGAAATAGATTGGTTGAGTTGGGTTTGAGCGGGTTGATATGGGTTATGAATTAGACATGGACCGATAGTATGCGGGTTGATTTTGGGTGAGTTGAATATGGGTCTAGTCAAACCCGATCCAACCCATCACAACCCAACTATTTTCCAAACAGTGCGAATTGGGAATTGGAATTTATTCTACTCTGTTTTCCGAATTCCTCACCACCACCCAACCATCATGTTCCCAAATTATCCGAAGTTAATTTACCATTTCTTTCTCTAAGTGAATTTATTTTATTTTAGAAAAGTAAAATAAAGAAAGACTGGGCATTAGATAATCAAAATGAACACAAGAAATATATTCACTCCGTTCTCTACTTTATCAAGACGTAGCATAAATAGTGTGTTTGCAATGTTAAAGTAGTAAATTGACGTGCAGATCAAATTTAAGTAACTTGATATCATTATTTTTTAAAAATTCAGACTCTCTCTCTCTCTCTCTCTCTCTCTCACACACACACACTCTAAAAAACATATCTACTTTAATAGGTTTGGGCGGGTTCATTGTTGTTGCAATTGATAATTGATATAACCGAACGGGCCGAGTAGATAATTGTTTAAGGTTGGCTTGAAAAGTAAAAATAGGCCAAATCTTAATTTGTTTATGAGATGAGCCGATATGAAATGAATTAGAATCGGATTGAATAAACCGATCTCGAGTATCTTAAATTTTACACATGGGAAATTGAACGAGACGAGTCGTAACTTCTGAACTTAATTTGATTTAACAAGATTTAGAAAATTGTTTTAAGTTTTTGTTTAAGTTTTGTTTGTTAACGAGTAAACACAAACTCAAAATTGAATAATTTAGTTTGTGCGCAGATCCTTTTTGTGTTATCCAAAACAAAGATCAAAATCAAATTTTGGGACCAAAGTCCATCAAGCGTTAATAATATTATGTGGAATTGGGGTGGGATCAACAATAATAGGATGAGAGAGAGATAGTGATAGAGAGAGGGGGGCAGAACATGGAGAAACTTGGAAGATTGGTGAAGAATTTCCAAATGTACTCATATTTACTCAGCCAAGGACCAACCCATTTTAAATTCATGTAAATCCATGTGTATATATATGGGTTAATGTGTGTTGACCCACATATAACGTATATTAAAATATGGGCAAGTTGGGTTGGGTTATAAATGGGCAAGTTAGGTTGGGTTTATGGGTTGGGTTAGATATTGCCACCTCTAAGTAGAACAAATATTTCCTTCTTACTTTCCATTTCCGCAAAACCAGTATCGGCCTTGGGGCAAAGCCTGGGCTTTCGGTCCCCTCAAAAAAGCCCAAAATTAAGTGGCCCCGACAATATCAAGCCTTTATGTATGTAGATATATAGTCCAACTAGTTTTTGTATATGGCTATGTATAAATAAGCCTAATACAAAGTTGAAATTGATAAAAAAAAATTACCTTCGGTCAACATTCAATAATATTTCAAGAAAGATTATATGGATTGGTTATGTTATCCATTGAGAAAGATTTTGTGAAGAAGCTTGACTATCAAGACTTAATTACTACGTTTGCAGCAAAAAAATGCAAGGTAATCGATATTCAAATGTTAGATTTTGAAGTGTTCTATGTATTTGCTTTTTTTTTTTTTGTGTGTGCTACGATATTTTATAACTATTGCATCGGTAAACTTTTTGTAATGTTATTGAACAAAATTAGCTTGAAAATATATATAGGCCTATTTTATGACTCTGCTTTCGGCCTTCAAAACCTTAAAGCCAGCTTGCGCACAATAAAAGAAACTGCTTTGTAAACAACTTCCGTGAAATTCCAATTGTAAAAAATAACTTCAAGAAATTTTGATTAAAAGAAAAAATTCTTTAAAATTTAATAAGAAATAGTAAAAACAACACACTAATTTTGAGAAAATATTAAAATATATAAAGCATATATAAAGATACACAAAAAGTATATTTAAAAGTGCAAAAAAACATATTGGAGCCTCTCTTTTCATAAATTATTCACAACTACGAGATAAACTAATGGTTTGCACCACCCATTGTGGGGCTCATCGTGCGATCATTGCAATAATTTGAATCGTTCATCTTATAAGGTTTGCAAAATAATGTTTAATTTCCTATCAATGACAAAAACATCTTGATTGGAGTTCTCATTGTCAATTTCTCTTAAGAAAAATATGATTCGATTAAGTCCATATTTATTTCCAGCTAAGATAATTTTCCGCCGGAATATTTTCTACGTAGCAAAATAAATTGCTCCAATTGTATGTGTCGATGGACTGATATATCCAATAGCAAAGAGAAGATCTCATAAAAGGGGAAAAAACAAAAACAAAAGGGGTACAAGTATTATTATTAGAAGTTCCTTTTCCCTACACGAACAAATGAATTATATACTACAAAACAGAGTCCAAGAAATTACAAAAATGAAATTCAACAAAACAGAGTCCAAGAAATTATAGACTGTACGTATGATGTGTATGTATTGGTGGTGGGGTCAACCCAATTTAAAGCATAGCATGCTTTAGCAAATAATCAACGGAGTTATTTCTTGTTAAATGGTAAAGTCAAGAATGACAAGATTGGCTCAAGTGTGGAAAGGGGGCAAGGAAGACTTTTCAAAAAAATGATCCAGAGCAGGACTTTATGCGTTAAGTTCTCCTTTTTTCTTTGATGTATCACTTTCCTCACTCTTTCCATTTTCTATAAAGAATCGTGCTATGGGTACCCCACATCATCGGGGCCGTCCAACGCTTCATCGGGGCAAGGGAGACTTTTAAAAAGTTATCCAGAGCGAATCGTGCTATGGGTACCCCAATTGCACCCCACTTCATCGGGGCCGTCCAAAGCGTTGGACGGCCCCGATGAAGTGGGATGCAATTGGGGTACACTTGGTGGTGTACCCAAATAATTTCCGTTCTATAAAAGGGTTGATATGGGTTATGGATTGAACATGGACCAATAGTATACGGGTTGATTTTGGGTGGGTTGAATATGGGTCTAGTCAAACCCGGTCCAACCCATCACAACCCACCTATTTTCCAAACAGTGTGAATTGGGAATTGGAATTTGTTCTACTCTGTTTTCGATTCCTGGATTCCTCACCACCACCACCCAGCCATCATGTTCCCAAATTATCCGAAGCTAATTTACCATTTCTTTCTCTAAGTGAATTATTTTATTTTACAAAAATAAAATAAAGAAAAACTGGGCATTAGATAATCAAAATGAACACAAGAAATATATTCACTCCATTCTCTACTTTAGCAAGACGCAGTTTAAATAGTGTGTTTGCAATGTTATAGTGATAAATTGACGTGCATATCAAATTTAAGTAAATTGATATCGTATTTTTTTTTTAAATTCAGACTCTCTCTCTCTCTCTCTCTCTCTCTCACACACACACACACACACACAAACACTCTCTGATAAACATATCTACACACACACACAAACACTCTCTGAAAAACATATCTACTTTAATAGGTTTGGGCGGGTTCATTGTTGTTGCAATTGATAATTGATATAACCGAACTGGCCAAGTAGATAATTGTTTAAGGTTGGCTTGAAAAGTAAAAATAGGCCAAATCTTAATTTGTTTATGAGATGAGCCGATATGAAATGAATTAGAATCGGATTGAATAAACCGATCTCGAGTATCTTAAATTTTACACATGGGAAATTGAACGAGACGAGTCATAACTTCTGAACTTAATTTGATTTAACAAGATTTAGAAAATTGTTTGAAGTTTTTGTTTAAGTTTTGTTTGTTAACGAGTAAACACAAACTCAAAATTGAATAATTTAGTTTGTGCGCAGATCCTTTTTGTGTTATCCAAAACAAAGATCAAAATCAAATTTTGGGACCAAAGTCCATCAAGCGTTAATAATATTATGTGGAATTGGGGTGGGATCAACAATAATAGGATGAGAGAGAGATAGAGATAGAGAGAGGGGGGCAGAACATGGAGAAACTTGGAAGATTGGTGAAGAATTTCCAAATGTACTCATATTTACTCATCCAAGGACCAACCCATTTTAAATTCATGTAAATCCATGTGTATATATATGGGTTAATGTGTGTTGACCCACATATAACGTATATTAAAATATGGGCAAGTTGGGTTGGGTTATAAATGGGCAAGTTAGGTTGGGTTTATGGGTTGGGTTAGATATTGCCACCTCTAAGTAGAACAAATATTTCCTTCTTACTTTCCGTTTCCGCAAAACCAGTACCGGCCTTGGGGCAAAGCCTGGGCTTTCGGTCCCCTAAAAAAAGCCCAAAATTAAGTGGCCCCGATAATATCAGGCCTTTATGTATGTAGATATATAGTCCAACTAGTTTTTTTTAGGGTAGTGTTAATGCCAAAACTCTTTTTGATTGTGCCAAAACTCAAGTGCATGAAATGCTTGTACTCATGTGTAAAGTACAAGCTCTTTATGCATTGGAGTTTTGGCACAATCAAAAAGAGTTTTGGCATTATCACTACTTTTTTTTGTATGGCTATGTATAAATAAGCCTAATACAAAGTTGAAATTGATTAAAAAAAAAAAATTACCTTCGGTCAACATTCAATAATATTTCAAGAAAGATTATATGGATTGGTTATGTTATCCATTGAGAGATTTTGTGAAGAAGCTTGACTATTAAGACTTAATTACTACGTTTGCAGCAAAAAAATGCGAGCTAATCGATATTCAAATGTTAGATTTTGAAGTGTTCTATGTATTTGCTTTTTTTTTTTTTTTGTGTGTGCGCTACGATATTTTATAATTATTGCATCGGTAAACTTTTTGTAATGTTATTGAACAAAATTAGATTGAAAATATATAGAGGCCTATTTTATAACTCTGCTTTCGGCCTTCAAAACCTTAAAGCCAACTTGCGCACAATAAAAGAAACTGCTTTGTAAACAACTTCCGTGAAATTCCTATTGTAAAAAATAACTTCAAGAAATTTTGATTAAAAGAAAAAATTCTTTAAAATTTAATGAGAAATAGTAAAAACAACACACTAATTTTGAGAAAATATTAAAATATATAAAGATACACAAAAGTATATTTAAAAGTGCAAAAAAACATATTGGAGTCTCTCTTTTCATAAATTATTCACAACTACGAGATAAACTAATGGTTTGCACCACCCATTGTGGGGCTCATCGTGCGATCATTGCAATAATTTGAATCGTTCATCTTATAAGGTTTGCAAAATAATGTTTCCACGCGAAAAATTAGCTTGATCGGACATCAATAGGTATGTCAAAAGTTGAATTTTTGTTTAAAACACGGGACATTTTAACTTAGAAACTATTGACATAATCTAGACCGTCCGTTATAAGACAATATGTGTGTGTGTGCGTGCGCGTGTGTGTAAAGAAAACTTAAGTTAATGATTTTCTTACTTCTTTTGTGGTCTTTCCCGTATCTTTTTAATAAATAAGTTTTATCTATTAAGTTAGAATTTTATTGTCAAAATGTACGAAAATAGTTAAAAATAAATCAAGTTGAAGTTGAAAAAAGTTTAATTTCCTATCAATGACAAAAACATCTTGATCGGAGTTCTCACAGTCAATTTCTTTTAAGAAAAATATGATTCGATTAAGTCCATATTAATTTCCAGCTATGATAATTTTCCGCCGGAATATTTTCTACGTAGCAAAATAAATTGCTCCAATTGTATGTGTCGATGGACTGATATATCCAATAGCAAAGAGAAGATCTCATAAAAGGGAAAAAAAAAACAAACAAAAGGGGTACAAGTATTATTATTAGAAGTTCCTTTTCCCTACACGAACAAATGAATTATATACTACAAAACAGAGTCCAAGAAATTACAAAAATGAAATTCAACAAAACAGAGTCCAAGAAATTATAGACTGTACGTATGATGCGTATGTATTGGTGGTGGGGTCAACCCAATTTAAAGCATAGCTTGCTTTAGCAAAGAATCAACGGAGTTATTATTTCTTGTTAAATGGTAAAGTCAAGAATGACAAGATTGGCTCAAGTGTGGAAAGGGGGCAAGGAAGACTTTTAAAAAAAATGATCCAGAGCAGGACTTTATGCGTTAAGGTCTCCTCCTTGTTTTTTCTTTGATGTATCACTTTCCTCACTCTTTCCATTTTCTATAAAGAATCGTGCTATGGGTACCCCATATATGGGTACCCCACTTCATCGGGGCCGTCCAACGCTTTTTTAGGCGATTCAGATTTGAAGTGTTTTATGACCGGTCATAATTATGACCGGTCATAAAGCACTTCAGATCTGGATCGCCCAAAAAAGCATTGGACGGCCCCGATGAAGTGGGGTGCAATTGGGGTACACTTGGTGGTGTACCCAAATCATTTCCGTAATTATGACCGGTCATAAAGCACTTCAGATCTGGATCGCCCAAAAAAGCGTTGGACGGCCCCGATGAAGTGGGGTACACTTGGTGGTGTACCCAAATTATTTCCGTTCTATAAAAGGGTTGATATGGGTTATGGATTGAACATGGACCAATAGTATACGGGTTGATTTTGGGTGGGTTGAATATGGGTCTAGTCAAACCCGATCCAAACCATCACAACCCACCTACTTTCCAAACAGTGCGAATTGGGAATTCGAATTTATTCTACTCTGTCAAACCCGATCCAATCCATGTGTATATATATTGGTTAATATGTGTTGACCCATATATAACGTGTATTACAATATGGGCAAGTTGGGTTGGGTTATAAATGGGCAAGTTGGGTTGGGTTCATGGGTTGGGTTAGACATTGCCACCTCTAAGTAGAACAAATATTTCCTTCTTACTTTCCATTTCCGCACAACCAGTACCGGCCTTGGGGCAAAGCCTAGGCTTTCGGTCCCTCAAAAAAGCCCAAAATTAAGTGGCCCCAACAATATCAGGCCTTTATGTATGTAGATATATAGTCCAACTAGTTTTAGTATATGGCTAGGTATAAATAAGCCTAATACAAAGTTGAAATTGATCAAAAATTACCTTCGGTCAACATTCAACAATATTTCAAGAAAGATTATATGAATTGGTTATGTTATTCATTGAGAAAGATTTGGTGAAGAAGCTTGACTATCAAGACTTAATTACTACGTTTGTAGCAAAAAAATGCGAGCTGATCGATATTCAAATGTTAGATTTTGAAGTGTTCTATGTATTTTTTTTTTTGTGTGTGCTACGATATTTTATAATTTTTGCATCAATAAACTTTTTGTAATGTTATTGAACAAAATTAGCTTGAAAATATATAGAGGCCTATTTTATGACTCTGCTTTCAGCCTCCAAAACCTTAAAGCCAACTTGTGCACAACAAAAGAAACTACTTTGTAAACAACTTCCGTAAAATTCCAATTGTAAAAAATAACTTCAATAAATTTTGATTAAAACACGGGACATTTTAACTTAGAGACCGTCGCTTATAACACAATATATATATATAGTCCCGATCTAGTCCGGGATCCCTAAGTCCGGGACTCATAGTTCCGGATCAAATTTTCATGATCCAAACTGTCCAATGTGTTTAAAACGTGTTTTTAAGGGTCCCGCGAGAAATTATTAAAAAAAATACCGGGAAGGACTTGATCCAAATAGTTTTTCACAAAACTGTATATGTACAATTTTTGTGAAAAACTGCTCAGATCAAGGTCTTCCCGGTATTTGTTTTTTATGATTTCTGGCAGGGACTCTTAAAAACAAGTTTTAAACACATTGGACGGTTCACATTATGCAAAAACAGTTTTTAAAATCTTCAAAACACCAAAAAGTCTTCAATCCGGGATCCTTGACTGGATCACCGGTGTATATATATATATATGTGTGTGTGTGTGTGTGTGTGCGCGCGCGTGTCAGCGTGTGTGTGTGTGTGTGTAAAGAAAACTTAAGTCAATGATTTTCTAACTTCTTTTGTGGTCTTTCCTGTATCTATTTAAAAAGTTTTATGTATTAAGTTAGAATTTTATTGTCAAAATGAACGAAAATAGTTAAAAATAAATCAAGTTGAAGTCGAAAAAAGTGTAATTTCCTATCAATGACAAAAACATATTGATCGGGGTTCTCACTGGCAATTTCTCTTAAGAAAATATGATTCGATTAAGTTCATATTAATTTCCAGCTAAGATAATTTTCCGCCGGAATATTTTCTATGTAGCAAAATAAACGGAAAACCTGGGGTTACCCCATATATTTGCACCGAAAATGCACCCCACGTCTTCGGCGACCCGCTTTTGGGTCCCACATGAGTGATCCGAACCGTTCATTATTCTTAAAACATTTTTTCGAGGGGGCCCACCAAAAATCAGCTCGATCGGACGGTTAGAAGTGCTTGAACCAAAATCTCACCGTTTCAAATAAAAAACTTTGATTTGAAACGGTGAGATTTTGGTTTAAGCACTTCTAACCGTCCGATCGAGCTGATTTTTGGTGGGCCCCCTCGGAAAATGTTTTTAAGAACAATGAACGGTTCGGATCACTCATTTGGGACCCAAAAGAGGGTTCCCGAAGGCATGGGGTGCATTTTCGGTGCAAAAAATGGGGTACCCCTAGCAGGGTTCCAAAATAAATTGCTCCAATTGTATGCGTCGATGTATTGATATATCCAATAGCAAAAAGAAGATCTCATAAAAGGAAGAAAAAAAAGGGGGGGGTACAAGTATTATTATTAGGAGTTCCTTTTCCCTGCACGAACAAATGAATTATATACTACAAAACAGAGTCCAAGAAATTACAAAAATGAAATTCATCAAAGCAGAGTCCAAGAAATTATAGACTGTACGTATGATGTGTATGTATAGGTTGGTGGGGTCAACCCAATTTAAAAGCTTAGCATGCGATAGCAAAGAATCAACGGAGTTATTTCTTGTTGACAAGATTGGCTGAAAGTGTGGAAAGGGGCCAAGGAAGACTAGAAAAAGTGGAGTCAACGGGGCATGCGATAGCGAAGAATCAACGGAGTTATTTCTTGTTCTTTTTTACTCGTATTTCTTTCTTCTTCTTCTTCTTTTTTTTGAAGTGTCACTTTCCTCACTCTTTCCATTTTCTATATACATCAACGGAATAGAACAAATATTTCTTTCTTACTTTCCATTGAACCGGAGAGGTGCTTCGTAACGTGTTGTGCAGCTCTTTTCGCCGCCACGTCGGCATCGTTTTGACAATCGAAGACGTCCACCGCTTGGAGCTCATTGAGTACTATAAGGTTACCAAAAATTAACTCGATCGGATATCGTTAAGTGCTTTATTGGAACACAAATAACTTGAAAAAAATCGAAACACATAAAACTTGAAATACTGGAGGAAAACCATTCCGATTTTTTTTTCCAAGTTATTTGTGTTCTGATGAGGCACTTAACGATATCTGATCAAATTAATTGTTGGTACACTTGTAGTACTCCACGAGCTCTACGCGGTGAACGTCTCCGATCTCCGGAAAGATGCCGGCACGGCGCCGAAAAGTGCCGCACAACACGGGACTGCGCAACACTCCCTCGGATCGCTTTCAATTTCCTAGTGCGCAACAAAGAAACTACTCCGTAAACAATGTCTGTAGCAAGACGTGGCTAGCTCATGCGGTAGAGCTCTTAGATGCCACACACTGCATCTCGAGATCGAGTCTCGTTACCCCCTCCCCCATGTAATAGATTTGGAATGACAAAAAAAAAAAGTCTGTAGAATTCCAATTATAAAAAACAACTTCCTTAAAATTCTGCAAAAAGAAAAAACCTGTAAAATTTAATGAAAATTCTTAAAAACAACACACTCGGCTGTCATTAAAATTTTCAAAAAAATTATTAAAATATTTTAAAAGATATAAATATACGAAAAAGGATTTTGTTTTTTTGAAAAGAGACGTAAATTATAATAGAAAGTGCAAAAAAAACATATTGGAGTCTCTCTCTAGTCTCTATTGCTTAACTTTTATTCACAGCTCACTATACTGTTAATTACCAGAAAAATACAATTAAATTACTCAGCCGGCAGTCAAGCAAGAGAGACGACTCGGCCGGCAGCTACACATACACGTATATATGATATCTCCATGTTGACGATCAAAGACCATATTGAACCAGCAATGAATCCCACCATCTCTCTTCTAACTCTCTCCTTCATCTTCTTCTTCTTCTTCTGCCTCACCATCCCCACATCCACCTCATTCCCATACCACAAATACTGCAAAGACGTCGTCCCAGCCTCAGTGTCAACCGGTCCTTGGTTGAAAACCGATTCACTCCCCCATTTTCAAAACGCCTATTTCACAGGCGGCGACCAGATTCTTGGCCCCCGATATGTCGGGACATCTTTTCAGACCCAAAAAGCCAACGTGACCGAAACACCTGGCGTTGTTATGATTGATGGAGTTTTGACGTTTTGGGAGGATACAAGATTCATGGGTAACTTCACCGGTAGCCGGACGATCGATTATGGGGAGCCAAGTGGAGTCTCCACGCGCCGTCAATTAGAGTTTCCTTTACATGGGTTCTGGCACCAGGGTGAAGGAAAGATGTGCATGGTTGGTTCAGGTATGAGTGAGTTAACTTCTGTTGATGTTGGTTTTAAGCTTCATTATTCGAATTCATCTACTCTTGACTCTAGTTTGGTTACTGGGACATTGGAATGTTTGGATAGTTCGAAGCCGAGCTGTTTTGATAAGATTTCGTTATTGGGTTTTTCACCAATGGGGAACTACAAGCAGACAGGGGTAGATAGAGAAAATGAGAATGGAGGGTTCAGGGTATTTGATTGTAAGGAGAATGTATCACTTGGTTTTCATTCCGGCCTTGATGTGTGTTCGGCAATTAAGTCTGTTTATATATTTTATCTGGAATATTTGGAGGATTGTGGGTCTGTGAGTTGCGATCCTCTTGGTGGAGGTCACGATGGGATTTTACCGGATTTTATGTCTTTCAATAACCTTGAGTGCGCGAGCGACGGGAGAGTTCGGTATTTGCTAGATTTTTCAAATACAAGCTATAGTGGGGTTCAGTTACCTTTTAATCCAAGTACTGTGTTAGTTGCTGAGGGGTTGTGGAATAGGACGAAGAAGCACCTTGACTTGGTTGCTTGCCGAATATCCAATGTTAAAGACACATTGGCTAAGGCTTCACTTGGGGATTGTTCAATTAGGTTGAGCTTGAGGTTCCCATCAACCTTGTCATTGAGGAGCAGGAGTACGATTGTTGGCCAAATGTGGAGCAATAAAAGCATAAATGAGTCTGGTTACCTAGGCAGAATTTCATTTGAGAGTCCCACAAATGACAATACAATGCTTCAGGGTCTGAGATATGAGTATACCGAGGTTGAACATTTAAATAAATCTTGTACAGGAAAGATTACCGGTAAACACAGGAAAGGGACATACCCAAATGCGTATTCGCCTGACATGAGTGTTGACATGACAGTGCGAAATACCATCGGGCAAAATACATGGGGTTATTCTTATGTACTATTTGTGGGTGAGCAGCCATCTGTGTCTGCAGTTCATGTGAACGACAACCGAAGTGGCATAGCGAATATCAGCTATGTTTTAAGCTTCAGCCGTGCAATTAATTTCATGCTAGGCGGTGAAGAGCTGTCAAGGAGGCGCGTTGAGATTTCAGCTGAAGGGACATACGATGCTGAAACTGGACTGCTTTGCATGAGAGGCTGTCGTGACCTCGAATCACAGAATAAAAGATTACCAAAAAATGAATCCCTTGATTGTGAAATATTCATCAATATCCAGTACCCTCCTCTGAATACAACGGACAGAAGAGTTGTCAAAGGAACTATTGAGAGCAACAGAAACAAGTCAGACCCTTTACGCTTTGAGCGAATTGCGTTGTTAGGATATTCGATGTACTTTGGGCAGGCCGAGGAGTCAATTTGGAGAATGGATCTAGAGATCATCATGGTCATAATTTCCAACACGCTCGCTTGCATATTTGTAGGGTTACAGTTGTTTCATGTCAAAAAGAACCCAAATGTGCTTCCCTTCATTTCTATTGTGATGCTGACTGTTCTCACTCTTGCACTTGTGATTCCTTTAGTACTGAACTTTGAAGCCTGGTTTGTGTCGAACCGCAATAGGCAGAATGTTTCCCTTGGGAGTGGTGGATGGCTGGAAGTGAATGAGGTATTGGTAAGGGTCATAACAATGGTTGCCTTTCTGTTGCAGTTCCGTCTTCTCCAGCAGACGTGGTCCGCTAGAGTTGGCGGCGATAAAAGTTGGAATAGACTTTGGGTTTCTGATCAAAAGGTTCTTTACTTTTCTTTACCATTGTATGTTGGCTGTGGGTTGCTCGCTTGGTTTGTGCATCAGTGGAAAAACTCTTACAATAGCCGGTTACATATACGCGATGTTGGATTCCAGGAGCAATCCTTCTGGGGAGACTTCAAATCTTTTGCTGGATTGGTCTTAGATGGTTTTCTGCTACCCCAGATTGTTTTCAACGCGTTTTGCGATTGCAAAGAGAGGGCTCTCACTCCATTCTTCTACGTTGGGACTACTATTGTTCGGTTGCTCCCTCATGCGTATGATCTTTATAGAGCTGGCCGTGGTTCCCCCTTGGATTTTGCTGACATATATGCAAATCCCAGAATGGATTACTATTCGTCTGTCTGGGATATTACCATATCGTGCGGTGGTCTGATGTTTATCGCCCTCATTTACCTGCAGCAACGGTTTGGTGGTCGCTGCTTTCTTCCCAAAAGATTTCGAGGGAGTTCTGCGTATGAGAAAGTGCCTATTGTTGCCAGTACTGAGTTAACATCCAGGGAAGACGTTATCTAAAACATTTCGGTTGTTCATTTCTTGTGATTCTGTGTTTTGGAACTGCAATAATGTTGTAATGTTGTAACAATGAGTTCTGAATTATTGAGTTTAGCCGAATAACTTTTTGTGTGTAAATATTCTCGAGTTTCTAAATGTGTTCGTGTTTTATGTATGAAATATTGAACCAAGTTTGAACTCTCTCAGAAATTTAACGAGTTTCAAATGTGTTAAATACTTGTTTGTGTAACTAATTGATGTTGAGCGGAATTTAATGAGCCAAACGTTCAGCTGAGTGAATGTTTTGTTCGGCACTCGAAAGTGAACTTACATTTTTACCGGTGCGACACAGAAAACGATACCCGGGGGTATATGGGCAGGAGAGTACTCTAAGCAAACTTTTAACGATATATGCACAAATTGGCTACTCTTTTACCATGAGGTGATGCTAAACAAAATCAATCAAAAGCTATATGAAAAATAAGTTTCGAAAAATCAACTCAAATGGTTCTGTCCATACTTTGCCATAGCTATAATGGGATCACCTAGTTTACATTGAGATTGGATCCCGAAGGATTAGTTGAAGTCAATGGATCCCAACTCCCAAGCATTAGTCAATGTGCGTATAAGTTAGCCTGAATTATCAAAGCTTTTTCGAAAACTCACAAGAAAGACAATTGAAGTCTGCTTGCTAGCGCCTTATCCACCCACTTAAAATGAACTGTGAGAGGCAAACACATTCCAGTTGCTTAGAGGCAAACATTATCACGTAGGATTTGCATCCTCGTATGGAATGAAGATCTCCATTCCATCTGTTCCACGGAGTGGATTATTTGCTTTTTGACTTTTTATATTTTACGAGACAGGTCATTCACCTCCCATATATCAACTAGAAAAGGCCTAAAAGCTAAAAAGTCAGCTTCGTGGAACATGCATTTAATAAGAAATTGACACCTCATCTATTTCACAATGGACGGACAATAAGTTTGGCTTCATAACTTTAAGAAAACTATTAACTCATTATATCTATAAATCACCTTTTACACAAACGGAAAAAAAATCTATCTCAAAGTTTCCCGCCATCTAATAAGTTGGCGCTACACAAGCAGAACCCAAAACCATTTTTGATAATCAGATCAACATCTCATTCATGAAAAAGCTATCCAGCACTTACAAGATTTCATCGCAAAGACAGAAAAAGAACCGAAACTACTAAACATCTGGACAAAGAGCACGGCATAACACATAAGGCGACCGGTTCCAGACACTTTCTGACAAAGCAGACCAACACTAGGTGTAGGCATTAGAGACCGGTCCAGATGTAGGCATTGGCCAGTGGCCATCTATTGAAGTCATAAATGGACTGGAAAATGGTCAGCATGAACAAAATATATGATCTAATGATACCATTTTAAAGCAGTACCTCCCATACATTGGTCAACAATTTGATAAGAAGCCAGAGGCATATGACTTTTACAATATGGAAGAATTGCCGGATTTGGTACTCGGAGAGAGTTTGCTCATAGGCATTGAAAAATAAACTTCGAGGAGAAGGTTTGTGTGTTGCAAAGAAGGATCCCATGGTGAGGATGATAACCGAGCTTATCTCACAAAGAATTCTCGACCAGAAACAAAAACCCGGTGTCTTGCACGTATGACAATTTCGCTTTATCATACAATTGGCATAGTAGTATGAAGTTGATGAATTTATAGCAAACCATAATCATGGTCTTCATCTTGCAAGTTGCGATTACATGACGCATTCAATTGGCATATGTTTGCAGCACATACTAATTTCACGCCGAAAAATCTTTGACACAATTTTTTTTTCCCAAGTGTAAAAGGTAATTTCTAGATTTAACGAGGTAATCAAAAGTACGTAGTTTTATTAAAGTTATGAAGACGCGCTCACATTGTCCGTCCATTGTAACATATAGGTGGAATTTAGAGAATGCGAATCCTTATCCCGTATATGGAAAATGAATGAGAGAAAAAGCTCAGACATGTTCATCTGAAAAAGAAGATTCAAGGAGAATGGGGTCAATCAAAATACAGTCCATGGTACGTCGGCAAGCATCTAATCCGCTCTAGTTGGTCTTTGAATGGTATAGAGTAGGTCTATATTGGCCAAGAAGCAGCCGTGGATACTTCATGATTACGATCTCCAAAAAGGACCGTTTTCCAAACGCATGCTTTTCGACAATTGATATAAAAACACTGATAAACCTTAATTTCCTCCTTAAATTGGAGATGGGTGGTGAGTATTCCTCATATCGCTTCCATTTCTACATGCCAGATTTATATAACAGTTCCCTATGATCTTATATTTTTAATCATAATCAGAGAACTCAAAACTTCTGCTAGGGTCCTTTACCAAGTAAACAATACCCAAAACTATCCACCAAGATGATATATTTAGCACCTATTAAAGACTGAAGGAATTTAACCCAGCAAAGTCTACATTAGTATATGGATTCCCACCATTCCAGAGCTGATGCTGGAAGGAGTAACAACTTACTCAGACCAAGACTCCGGCAAAATTTCATCCATAGCAGCACTTCTTAACTCTTGAATCGGATGCTCCTGCTGGTACTTGCATTGATTCCAGAGGCCTCCCCACCGTAAGGACCAGTCGGCTTCTTGACGTCCCGCACCTGCCCTTTCCTATTCATCACTGCCTGCACGTGCTTCAACTGCAGGATTTGCAGGGAGATAGAGAAGTAAGTCCAACAAACATGACAATGTGGTTTGTTAAAAAGATTGAGACACCAACTATTTGATATTTCTATTGAATACCCTGTACTTCTTCCTTGGATTCTTTATCAGCTTCTTGCGAGTACGAGTCAATCCTCTGTTCTTGTCCATCTGGTGTCAATAGGCAGCAGAATTATGGCCCAGCCAAGATAATTAGATGCAGTTAAGATAATTGGGCACCTATGAAGCACGGATAATCCGAAAATAACGTTGTATGAGTACCGGGTACTTGTACGAGTACGGCCCCAGTACTAAAAAGTGCATACGGTCAGAGCCGGCACAGGGGTAAGCCCAGCTAGCCTCGGGGCTTGGGCAACCTCCCAGGCTTGGGCAACCCCCCGGGCTTGGGCAACCAAAAAAAGAAAAAAAAAAAAACTTTAGACTATATATAAATACTATACAGTTTCCAAAGTGACTAAGTGAGCAAAGCGAAGCTTGGTTCTGTGGTCGTTGTAACTTCTAATTATCCAAGTCTTAGTTGCACGAAGCAGGAGCGGAGGCGGGGACGGGGATGGGATAGGAGTGGGAACGGGGGTACCTAGAAGTTCCCAACATTGAGAGTGCTTAAGGAGCGTATGTAGATTATATTTAAATATGTATTTAAAATATCTTTAAATACTTAACCATTGAAGGAAAAGTGATACTTATTGAGAATTTTTCCTATCTTAAAGGGTAAATTTTTTGAAAGATATTTTTAATTTGCAAAACTTCTTGACTCATATGATTTTCATATTCTTATTTCCACACCCTTAAAAGTATGAGAATAATTGCTTTAATGGCCCGATAAGCTCCCATCCTCGTCAGGAGCGAGCTCCTGTCAAGCTCCCATCTTGGGAGCGCCGATTCGAGCTCCTATCTTAGGAGTGCACCCATTTTAGAAGGATCCTGCAACTAAGATCCAAGTCATCCGTTTGACTAGAGTTCGACGCCCAGGGATATAATTTTTTTCCAACTTTTGCCTCTTTCAGCAATTCTCTTCCTTTTTATTTTTTTTATTGGACTTTGGCCTCTTTCAGGCATTAATTTTACTTCTATAAATGTTTTTAGAATGTTACTCCCAGGGATCCCAATTTAGGAAATTCTCTTCCTTTATATCATAAATGTTTTTATAATTGTTTTCTTAATTTCTCTTAGTTTATTTTAATTTTACTTCTAACTATTCAAATTGATTTCAAAAATAAATATATATTGACAATAAATGAACCAAAATAATTTATTTCTAGTCAACAAACTTTGATAAAAAAGATTTAAAATAAATAATTTCTATTGTTAAAATAATATTCTTACGAGAGTAAAGTTGATAACATGATTTCTACTCAACAAACTTTGATAAAAAAAAACAATAATAAATAATATTTATTGTTAAAATAGTATTTTTACAAGAGTAAAGTTGCTAACATGATTAGTTAGAGAAAACACAAGCAGTACTTTGTTATGTTTGATTCATTTTTTTCTAGTTGTATAATAATTTTTTTTAAAAAGTTTATGTTTGTTAAATTATGAAACTAAAAATACCATGTATGATTGATCTCTTTACCTTCTGGGATATATTAAAAACCAAGAAGAATTTGCTTCAAAAAATACAATGAGAAATTGTTTTCTTTGAATCAGATCGCATGAATCATAAAGCACTATAACTGTATTACATTTTGATTTTGATTTTTTGATGTAATTCAAGTTAAACGCACAATCTAACGTAGATTTTTTTTTTTTTTTTGACTGGTATTTTTTTTTTATAATTTAATATGAAGTGGGGAACCAAATTTGAAACAAGCTTGGGCAATCCAAATATTAGGGCCGGCCCAACATACGGGGTACTGTGAAAAGTGAAAACACACCAGGGCTTTTTTAGTATTTGGGTACAATACTGGTACAACTTGGGTACGGCAATGGATACTTAGTTGGGTATGTTTGGGTGCATTTGTAATGCTTTCCAAACTTCACGGGTTCCGGAAGAATAACCATACTTGTTGGTCTTAGTATACAATTTCACATTGCTGAAAAGTGAAGATACCCATGGTTCAGATCTACGGTTCGGGTCCTCTGGCGATAAAGCTTCTGTCGACTGAAAGTGTGCATGATTTCCTTTAGCATTCTTCTAGTTTCTATTTCTGCTCATCGATTGAAAGAGCTGTGCCCACTCTCTCCACCCCTCTCTTCCTCTTTTTGCTTTTTGCTTGTTAATGGGTCAAGAACTTAAGTCCTTTCATATGCTATTATCAAACTGGGGTCATACTTGTTATATGTGTCGTAGAAAGCTTTATGATTATTTTTAAATAACAATTAGTGGTGTACCCTAGTCGTAATCATACCCTAGTTTTTTAGGTTTTTGCAGTACTCTGTACCCACACCTTTACCCGTACCCGTGGTTCATAGTCAGACACCTTTGGTATTATTTCCATTTTCGTTTTCTATTTTTAGAAATCACTGAAACTTGTTTGGCAAACAGTTCTATAAAAATCTTGCGAAGTATTACACTGTTAACAAAATGCCATGTTTTCGAGAATTTGAATGCATTCTGTGCCAGAGAAAAGAAAACAAAAACATAATGGTGGGTGGGTAAGCAAGCACAAATCAGGTGTCCTCACCTGATATGTAATCTGGCGCTTCCCATCTACCAGGGCTTCTTCAGGCATATACGTTATTGGTGCGGTTCTGCAGAAGTAAAACATGTTTTGGAAATCGCACAGATTAAAACTACGAGAAAATAGATTAAGTACACATACTAAGCGTTCAAGTGCTAAACTGAGCCTCAATTGAATAAAACATATTTGCATAGAAGACTAGACAAAATGACGAAGCATGACAGTTTACGTCATGAAATTTCTTCTTTTTTGAAAATGACATCATGAATTATTAAACCGTCCCAAACTTTGTCCATTTTCGCTATTTTGACATCACAAAAGATTGTCCATATCTTCTAACTTAATCTTTTCTCAGTCAATTTTGAAAACTTTATCTTCAATAATCAACTGAAATAATTTGGTTGGTAGAGAAAAACTTCAAATTTTTTTCATGAAAATTCACAACTTTGTTGAACGGCTCGACTGCCAAATAAATGACGAACAAATTGGAAGGGAGGTGAGTGCTAATAATTTGGAATGAGGACCGTAGCTTAACATGGAAAAAGTGTTTGCATACATCTCTGATTTGGCAGCAAGCTTTGCAGCACGTTGTTGTTCAACTTGTTTGTAAAAGTCATCCACGTCATTATCTTCATTGTTTCCGACTGTGCCAGGCCCATCTCCAACATCATCACCTGACACTATTCCAGCACCGGAAAGAACCCGGAGCTCATGCTTCCTTCGCCTTTCTCCAATGTCATCACGCTTTGGTAAGTCATCATCACCAGAAACAATCTGCAAGGCAAAGTTGCATGGATAGTTTATGATGAAGAAACAACGTAAGAGAATAATAGCCCAAGTGTAACAGCTACATGAACCCATAGACTTCAATCATGGCAAAACTCTAAATGTAACAGTATGTTTTTGCTTACAGGTGGAATATGGTAACTCTCAAGCTAGCATTTCACAAGTTCAAATTATTCAGGCACCAAAAAAAAAAGGCAGCCCTTCACATTCCATTTCTTACAGAAATTTCTTGCTGCTTGATTATCAAATGAACACTGTATTACAAGATTGAAAGGTTATGAAAATGGGGTGATATTTTAGATATATCTATGTTACATGGATCAGCTAATTTGGGCAAAGCACCCCTGTCGACAAGACATGACATGGGAGTGGGACATGTACTGCATACGGCATTCCAAAGACAGACATGGCATTTCTATGCTTTGGATTTTTCTATGATGCTCCTGAGTGGTTTGGGGGCATGATACCCCCATTAAATATGGACCTTTAGATTGAGGGCTAGATAAATCTAACCCATCTAAGCCGCCCACCCACAAAATTGTGGCCATAAAATGGGGTAAGTGTAGCCATATATCGTGGTAAGTAAACCCAGTTTTTATGGCAAGTAAAATTGTATATCTTTGGCAGGAAAAGAGCAAAACCATCTCGATTTTGGCAAATCCACCATACTTTTTGTGCGTGGGTTTGATCTACTGGCTTAGATTTACCTAACTCTTAATCTAAAGGTCCATATAAAATGGGGGCATGAGGGCATCATAGAAAAATCCCTTATCACATCTGCAGGCTATGTTAGCTGTTGTAGCACCCATTTATGGTTTCTCTTTGTGGCTTCAACAGTTATGACACGCATCAAGTACTGTGACTTATTATTTATTGAACTACAGTCAAGTAAAGAAAGTACAATAAGGGTGAATGGGCTGACAACTAATTAATGAAGTTTGAACGTTCGAGTCTTAATTGGCTTATGCAAGTTATTTGCCAATCTATATAATCAGGGAGCTCATCTTTTCGAATTTCCTATATTTTGAGCCATTGGATTTGGATCCAATGGTTGTGCTTGGTGTTTAGCGGCTGAGATGAGTATGGCACAGATCCAAAGGTCAGGAATAACAGATTGAAAGGCTGAGTTTACTCCATTTAGAAAATTCAACTGCTGATTTGTATTCTCCAAGAAAGGTAGGGGTAGCTCTGTCCCGCTCCCTCCCTCTCTCCAGCCCGTCCAAAAAAGGTAGTGGTAGCTCCATCGCACTCCTATTTCTAGTCCATTCAAGATGCACCAGTTGCTTCTTTCCCTACTACCCCTCAAGTTTCAAGTACCTCTGTGCTATCAAAAACTGTTTTGCAGTCACTTTCCTCTGCTTATTGTGGTGTGTTGTGGTTTAATTTCGTTAAAAAATACTCGGTCCTCGCCCATGATTAGAGGAGAAGAAAGCTCCTACTAGTTGTTTGACTGAATGCCCAGCAACGGATGAGTAGGAGGGTTAAAGGCATCCGAAAGCCGTTTAAAATACAAATGATGGCTGATGTGGAAAGGGTAAAGTCTCTTCCTCAGATTTGGTTCCTTCATTCACCATTGGGATTCTCAAAAATAAAATAAATAATTCCTCTATTGATTGATGTGGTACTAACATTTACCAAATATGTGTTGGATTAAAATGGTCTGAAGTGGGACCTTTGTTAGATACGCAAGGCTGAATTTATACTCACTCATACTAATGAATACACCTATATGTAGGATATGCATATGAATTAGTGTCATTTGAACACTCTGGACATTTGTCCTATTTTGATCATGGTTTTGTGATCAAGTGGTGTTTAATGGCACTCATAATGTATTGCACTTGAACATGCTTTTGTTATGAAGTATGATCAAACATCAGAAACCTAAGGACAGGTGATGTGTTTGTTTATTGGCTGTGCTATGGTTAGCAAACAAAATTCCAGTATTTGTTGACTTATTTTACTATTGGTTATGTTGGGGTTAACACATACGGTTTCAAAACTTTTAGGCCCTTGTTACTTTCATTCCATTTTTTTAATTGTTTTTACATTTCAGATGAATTTGTTATGTCTAGCACCGGACTGGGTCGGTTGTCTCAATTAGCAATTTAGCATACACTCGGTTAGCAATAAACTTCATTTGTTCTTTACCATTAGTAATTTTAGGGGTTCTGTTTCATGCACTGATTTCCCTTCCTACAGCTTTATTTTTCTTGTCTGATGTTGTAGCATATTTGCAGTTTAATTGTTGATTTTGAAAGTTGAATCTAAGGTGGATCTCCGAAGTACTTTGGTGATAGTTTTGAGTAAGTTTTCTGTTCTTTTTAGCTTCGGAAGATAACTTATTAGATTCTTGGACAGGGTCTTTCACGAGTGCCTCGTGAAAAAATTGGTTCTCATATATCCTTAAATTGGAAAGCTGGAAATACCAAGTTCCTTTAAATCAAGGGAAGATAATCATCCATTACTTGAAAATTGAAAATATTCCTTAATCTTTTTTGAGGCCCAACTCCTGAGAAGCATGGACACCTACTGGCCTCACGTATCGGTGCTGGACACACACTCCACTCCACTCCACTCTCTGGACACACCTTAATACGTGTCCAATTTTTTCTGCAAAATTTTCGCTTGTACACATTGCGACCCTATAGGGACATGTTAAGGACATATTTGAAGGCTAAATTAAAATATATTCAAAAATTGCCAATAACAAAAAATAAATAAATAAATAACTTGGTCCAGAGAAACAAAATCCACAAATGCGGGTGTATAGTGACTTTTAATTTGTATCTTTAACATTTGAATACTCTTTGTGGGTCTATCTTTATTTGCTAGAAACACTATTATATAAGTATACATATACAGGGAGGATCCAGTCCGGACCTGTCCTGACCTCTCATTTCCTGAACCAATTTTTCATGATCCGCACCGTCCGATGTGTTTAAAACGTGTTTTTAAGGGTTCTCGCAAGGAATCACCAAAAAAATGAACCGGAAGGGCTTGATCCGAGCAGTTTTTTATTTTTTAAACTGTACATATCGTAGTTTTATGAAAACTGCTCGGATCAAGCCCCTCCAGCTCCAATCTATTGGATGGTTTAGATCATGAAAATTTGGCCCGGAAATGAAAGGTGCGGACAGGAGTGGACCGTAAGGGTGTGGATTGGATCCGTTGGATATATGGGGGCGGATCTATGGACACACATTTTGCACACACATTTTGACACTCCATCTCAGCCATTGAGATGGAGGGCTCAGATTAAAAATTAAAACTCTCTCCTTCTCACGTGCTCTCTCTCTCTCTCTCTCACACACACACACAAACACACACACATACACTGATACACCCAACACACCCACCGCCCCACCAGAATCTGGAGAAGCACATAGAGAACCAAATGGGTTTGTATGGCTGGTTTTTTCCAGATCTTCGATCGCCACCATTTTTTCACCGGAAAAAGACTGAACTCCACCGAGCGCCTACCTCCTCCACCGGATGACATAATTATCAGTTCTCTAAACTTATTTTCCCCCATTTTGCTTATTCCTGCTACCAAACACTGTAAATTCTCTTTTGCTAATTGCCGATCAAAAAATAAATAAATTCTCTTTGCTAATTTTTTCTGAAATTTTAATCTGATTCGATTCTAATGGAGTGATTCCATGCCGGGAATATCGAGTGAATTTGAGAAACCACAACAAACGAGGCCAATGACCTCGCCCAGTCCTGACCGTTCAAAATCTTCTCCGGCGATGGAGTCCCGATCTCCGGCAGATATCTCTGCGACATTGCCTCTTCCTCTTCAAATTTTCGAATGCAAGGAGGGGACTAATAAGTCTTGTCGAACTGGTGGTGTTTGGCAGTTGGAGAAGAGGTTGCCGCGGTCCGCTTATAGTGGGGCGGTTCTGGAAGGGCTTAGGCCATAGAAGAAACAGGGGTGTGTTGGTGTGTGTGTGTGTGAGAGAGAGAGAGCACGTGAGAAGGAGAGAGTATTTTTAATTTTTAATCTGAGCCCTCCATCTCAATGGCTGAGATGGAGTGTCAACATGTGTGTGCAAAATGTGTGTTCATGGATCCGCTATATATATATATATATATATATATATATATATATATATATATATATATATATATATATATATATATATATATATATATCCAAATTCGGATCCATATCTGCTTATCCCCTACTTTTAGACCTTAGATACACACCTGCACCTAGTGGCCAGTACCCCATCCGAGTCCAGGTAACATAGCAAGATAATAGACACCCTTAAAAGATGGATGATATACAATCATGACAAATTCCAACTTGCTTGCAGTCTAACAATTACCAGAATTTTGACAATTATATCACTCTTCTCATACTTCGACAAATATAACACACACTTCTATACTACCAACTGCGAGTGCAACCAAGCAACTTCAAACCAAGGTCCCAGCAAAATCCAATACTAAATTCGCATGATTCACAGGAAGCAGACGATAGTGGCAAAACTTTGCAAACTAAATTTGGACTTTAATATTACTAGCCGTCCAAATTTCAACGTGAAATGGTAGCACAGTCTCAAACTAAATTGATTTCTTTCAAGCAAAAGATAAATCTTCGGACAATACCTTGGTCTTTTTCACCTGATTTACAAGTTGGGACGGTTTACTTGAAATCATAGAAGTTGCATGCCCCTTGCACATCCCTTTTCCCAGACCTGTTGCGTCATCATCAAAATCATCCATTGTCTCAAGTTCTCTGTCCAATTACAAGTTGCATTTTAAGTGAATCCTCAAGTCCCTAAAAAAGTTAGAGAACTATCTAAACTTAGACGCATGCAAGTTTGCAACACAGAGCGTTACCCATTTAGTGGTTGCAACCGTTTGTGAACCTTATCATGGCTTGAGGAAATGGAGCCAAAAATACCCCTTTGTTTCAACTTTTCCTCGAGGGCAGCTCTTACTTTTAACATTTCCAGGCTCTGCACACCGTGATCACTCTGACACGTATTTGGGATTCATGTTAGTCTATGTGGCTCTAAAATAAGTTAACACTGAAACATTGAGCAACAAAAGACACAGAAGGTCGGGAAATTCAAGTTTTAGCTATTTCATCCACAACTGACAACAGTAACCAACGACAGTAGCACTACCAGACTACTGGTGGCGGCAACACTAGGACTTCGCTGTCAACACTATTGGATGTTTATTACTTACCAGATGCTTGCGCTTTTTTCCTTTGCTCTTATTACCATTAGAAGATTCCACCTTTAGGTTCTGAATTTCTTCATCAAGCTGCAAAGATCAGTAGATCTCGTCAATGTAAAACAGTAAAAGATTAAACTCAGTAGAACAGGGATTATTGGCAAGCATGGTTACTAACCATTGCTGTTACTTCTTGTTTTCCAACTGAATGCTTGCCGTTACTATCTTTTAAAGAATCAGATGCGGGAGCAACATCCTCTCTCACAGATTTCAACATGGTTTGGTCTTTCTTGTTCAAAATATCCTCAAGTTCGGATTGAAGATTCCCATCAAGTTGTTTTAACTGCCAAGTCCACAAATGTCAAAGAAGGAAGGTGAATGCATTGGACTACTAAATATTGAAGCGGGCCATACAAAAATAAATAAATAAATAAAACAAGAACAAAGAAGCAGGGAGGACAAGATGAGCAGTACATGTGCATTACAACCAAATTGTAACACTCTAAGCCGCCATTAACCCATTAAATTGACAAAATAAGTTGATAAGAAGATTGTTAAAAGTCATTTACCAAGTTCACAAGCCTGCAAATTTGATAATCTTAAAAGAAGTTATCCCCAAAAAATCACTTTAAAATCATATCATGACTCAAACCACAAAGCAATAACATAAGCCAAGAGTAATCCTCTGGACAAAGGTGACACTGTATGGCAGTAGGAACCTCAACATTGTTGGATTAGTAGGTACCCTCTGACTAGCAGTTTTTTATTTGCTGGGGATACCATCATGTAACTGTTGCACACAAATTTTTTTGTAAGCCAGCGTTCTAAAACACGGCCTAGGAGCTAGGCGGTACCCCACTGCCTTGCCTAGGGGTCTAGGTGGTGATCTAGGCGTCAGGCCAATTAATCAGCTGCTAGGCGGGATTAGATGGATGATTAATCAGTTAGGTGGTGTCATTTTCAAATTTTAAGGGCTTTACTATCATGGTAATATAGTGTAAGGGCCTTTGGTGTAATTTTCTTATGATATAAACTGATTTCCAGTAAACCCAGTAGTACCCAGTTCACGATCGAACGTTTAAATTTGAACATTGAACTTCACATTATTACTTAGTTTTGAATGTTATTAATGTTTTGTTCTACATATGTTGTTGAACTTGCTCTCTAAACTTCGGGTGGGAGTAGGAGAATATTTAATAAAAACAAAGAAAAGGGTAAATCCGCCTAATCTCTAGGCACCAATTAATCGGTCTGGACGCTAGGCGGTGCCCGACTAGCGCCTTTAGAATCTTGTTGTGAGCTAGAGGTCTGCTGCAGACTGAAACAAAAACTGACGACAAAATAGAAAAGAAAGAGAAAACTCTTACAATAGCAGTGACGATCATCAAGATATGACTAAGGAGAAGGCATTTTAAACCCAGGAGGCTGGTTAAAGAAACTTCATTGCTCAATGGGAAAACACATGCTAGCTCTAGCATGGATTGAGTCTAAAAAGTTATTTCAATTGGAATTAGTTACTGTTTAAGCCAGCTAAGAGAAATAGTACCTTGTCCAATAAATTCTTAATCTCCACAAGGCGAGCAATGACCGGATGATCACGAACTGGCCACCCTTCGGCCTTCAGAAGAAGATAAAACGTAATAGACTGGCAATACGCAAGAAGCAGCAGCTGTTTCACCTCCATGTAATGCATGCCTCCTTTCATTGTGTTTCCCCGTTCTTTAACCTTAACAAAACATGAAAGCAGTTAAGAAGCTGAATAACATGATATAATCAGTCAAAGCTATACGCCCTGGAGGTAACTAAAGCAACCAAGAAAACAAAGAAAAGTAAAAAACCAAGAGTCTTCATCAAGTTCAGGGCCAGGCACCAAATCTGTCCTCGCTAGATGCATAGCAATTAGCATAGCGAAGATTGCAAAAATCCTAACTAGCCCACTAACAACTTAACCTCTCATTCAAATGAATCAAATCTTCTCTGCAAAAATAAGATATTACTACAATGCACCTAAGAATATGAACTGAGTTATTCTCCCCAATCAAAACTCCCAAGATAGACCAACTACTTGAACCCTCTTCTGGTGCACCACATGTGGTACTCAATCTGCATGCACTCATGCCATTATTATGTGTGATCTAAGCCTTTAACAATAGAAAGGTTCAAAACGAAGAGATTATTGTCCGCCATATGGTACACCTGTACAGGCCATTCAAGGCCAAACATCAGACCAGGTCTATGTAGCAGGAGGTAACTTCAACTCTGATTGCAAGTTGTGCAAAGGACAACCGTACCTTGCTCAGAAGTGGATTCACTTTATTTTCTAGCTCTTCAAGTGCATAATTCAGCTCAGACAGCAAACCAACTAATTCTGGTGCAGAACTGTAGGAAAAAGTTAACAGAATATTAGTTACAAGCATAAAAGAAAGAAAATAGATGTCAATAAAAGCAAAATTTTGGATGAAAGAGAAAGGGTCCATCTCACGAATACCTGAACTTCTTTTTTCTTTGTTGGAGTTTAATTTGAAAACTGTAATTGAGTTTAATCTTTAACCTCAAAATTAGCCTTTACATATCCGAAACTGTGCTAGTGTCCATGTTTAGTGTTTGTTCATTAATCATTGCTACCTACTATGCAAACTTTAAGCCTCCAGTGGGCCAATCTGTAAACTAGAAATTACTTTGTGGCCTTACAAATAAATGGGGGGGTTTTTATTTTTGCAGTTTCAATGAGTGTTTTGATACAGTTGAGAGACAAATATATGACAGGAAAATCTGGGGGAAACAAGGCAGATAGAAGATTGAGTCGTTAAAAGATGCTAAATCAGTAAATCTGTCGAAATATTTGATTGATCTATATTCTTCTCACTAGGAGGCACAATATATAGACAATGTACAAGACAACTAAGGAAAGAAAATAATAAGGGAATTAGGCTGCCTAACTAATTTAGGCTACCTACCTAGTTAGGCAACTTACCTAACTATTTAGGCTACCTAACTAATTAGGCTACCTACCTAGTTAGGCAACTTACCTAACTATTAGGCTACCTAACTAGACTAATTATAATCCTTTTCAACACTCCCCCTCAAGCTGGAGCGTATACATCATACACTCCAAGCTTGCGACAAATAGAGTCAATGGAAGCCTTGGGAAGAGCCTTCGTGAAAATATCAGCAAGTTGAGAGCCTGAAGGAACAAAAGGCGTGCTGATCTCTTTTGACTCCACTTTTGACCGAATGAAATGACAATCAACTTCAATGTGTTTGGTCCTCTCATGGAATACTGGATTATTAGCAATGTGGATAGCAGCCTGATTATCACAATACAAGGGAGTGGGACCATGTACTGGAATCCCAAACTCATGTAGAAGTGTACGCAACCAAGTCAACTCACAAGTGGTATGAGCCATTGCCCTATACTCAGCTTCAGCACTAGAACGTGCTACAACAGACTGTTTCTTACTTTTCCAAGTCACAAGATTGCCACCTATAAAGGTGCAATAACCAGTGGTAGAACGACGATCAGCAGGAGATCCTGCCCAGTCAGAATCCGTATACCCTTCGATACGAAGATGTCCAGACGCTTTGTAGAGAAGTCCACGTCCAGGAGCATTTTTAAGATACTTCAAGATACGAACAACAGCCTCCATATGAGAAATACGAGGACAAGTCATAAACTGACTGACAATACTGACTGCATAGGAGATATCGGGTCGAGTGACAGTGAGATAAATAAGTTTACCCACAAGTCTCCGATACAACTCAGGATCGTCAACCAACTCACCATCATCAGGCATAAGCTTATGATTAGTCTCCATAGGAGTAGCGACAGGTTTAGAACCAAGATAACCTGTATCTTTCAAGAGATCGAGAGTGTATTTCCGTTGTGATAAACTGATGCCTGCTTTAGAACGAGCCACTTCAATGCCAAGAAAATACCGGAGTTTGCCTAGATCCTTGGTGAGAAAACTAGAACAAAGGTGATGAATCAATATCTGAATCCCATCATTGTCACTCCCTGTAATGACAATATCATCCACGTAGACTACAAGAATCACAATACCAGTGGTTGTCTTTTTAAAGAAGACGGAGTGGTCAGCTTGACTTCGTGTCATACCATGAGACACGACGGTACTGCTGAATTTACTGAACCAAGCCCGGGGAGATTGTTTGAGGCCATAGATAGATTTGCGAAGATGACACACAGACTCCCCCTTGGACTCAAAACCGGGTGGTTGAGCCATATAAACTGTCTCAGAGAGATCGCCATGAAGAAAAGCATTCTTGACATCAAGCTGATGGAGAGGCCAATCAAGGTTGGCGGCAAGAGAGATAATAATGCGAACAGAATTGAGTTTGGCAACTGGAGAAAAAGTCTCAGTGTAGTCCAGCCCATATGTTTGAGTGAAACCTTTGGCCACAAGACGAGCTTTCAGACGATCAAGAGTACCATCAGGATTGTGTTTGACGGTAAACACCCAACGACAACCAACAATATGTGCTCCAGATGGCTTGGGAACAAGATCCCAAGTATGATTCAGGGACAAAGCGCGCATCTCTTCTTCCATAGCAGAACGCCATCCAGGATGAGAAAGAGCCTCCTGATAAGATTTAGGAACAGTAACAGAGGACAAAGACACAGAAAAAGCGCGAAAAGAGGGAGACAAGTGATCATAGGACACAAATTGAGAGATAGGATGGGAAGTGCATGAGCGAATACCTTTACGGTGAGCAATAGGAAGATCGAGTGTCGGATCTGGAGACGCTGGAGGAGATGGTGTGGGCACAGAAGCTGTATCTGAAGGTGCAACAGGAGTAGCGACAGCAGAAGAACGTCGAACATATACCTGTGTAATCGATGGTCGAGTAGCAGTCTCAGGAAGACCATGGTCAGCCGGTAACTGAGCAATCTCAGGAAGACAAGGTGGTGCCAACAAGGGTGGTGTCAACTGAGTACCCTCAAGAGAATAATATGGGATATTTTCAAAAAAAGTCACGTCAGCACTAACAAAGTGCTTTCGTAATGAGGGACTATAACACTTGTATCCTTTCTGTGTCAGAGAGTAACCCAGAAAAATACATTTGTAAGAACGCGGATCAAGTTTATCACGACCTGGAGAGAGATTATGAACAAATGACACACAACCAAAAAGTTTTGGGGGAAGAATATAAAGATCCTTGTCAGGAAACATAACCTGATAAGGAATTTTACCATGCAAAACCCGAGAAGGGGTGCGATTTATTAGATAATTCGCGGTAAGAACAGCATATCCCCAGAAATGTTTTGGAACGTTCATGTGAAGCATAAGGGCACGAGTTACGGCTAAAACTGGCCCATTCTTCCGTTCTGCAACCCCATTTTGTTGAGGGGTAGTTACACATGCAGTTTGATGAATAATACCATGAGTTTCATTAAACTGTCTAAATGGATGAGAAAGATATTCTTGGGCATTATCAGTTCGTAAAATACGTAATTTAGCATTAAATTGGTTGACAATCTCAGCATGAAAAACTGAAAAAACAGAAAATAATTGAGACCTATCTTTGAGGAGATACACCCAAGTTAAACGAGAAAAATCATCAATAAATGTGACAAAATAGCGCGCACCACACAAACTCGTAGTGCGCGAAGGTCCCCAAATATCAGAATGAACTAATGCAAACGGTTCTACACATGGTGACTCAGTGCGTAAAGGAAAAGAAACTCTACGATGTTTACTAAGTTCACATGTGTCACAATTAAAAGGAGAAAAACTAGGTAAACTAGGAACTAGCGTACGAAGGTTGGCTGAGGATGGGTGCCCAAGACGACAGTGCCACTGATAAGGTGTAACAGTAGAATGTAAAGCGGAATGACTAGATGAACGCTGCTGCTGCTGCTCTTGAAGGTAATACAGACCATTCTTCTCATACCCCCCACCAATCACCCCCTTTGTCTGAAGATCCTGAAACTCACAATGAGAAGGAGAAAAGAGGATAGAACACTGGTGAGTATGAGACAGTTTATGAATAGAAAGAAGATTAAATGGAAATTGTGGCAAATATAAGACAGACTGAAAAACAAGACCAGATGAACGATATGTACCAATGCCTTGAACAAGAATTTTAGTACCATCGGCAATAGTAACATAAGTCTTAACAGAAGGAATAACAACATCATTCAAAAGAGTCAAATCACCTGTCATATGATCAGATGCGCCAGAATCGAGAATCCAAGGAGTGTTACGAGAAGATGAGTGAAGACACGTATTACCTAAGGTGACATGAGTTGCAGTGGAAGAAGAAGAAGATGCATTGGCCCTTTGAATCATAGAATCATACTCAGTCTTGGACATAGTAATCTGGGTAGGAGCAAGAGCAGACGGCTCCCCCTCAATAGTAGCCTGATTAGCCCAGGCTGGCTTGCCATGCAGCTTCCAACAGGATTCAACATCGTGGTTGGTTGCACCACAATGAGTACACTTCTTCGTGCCACGACCACCACGCCCCCCACGCCCTCCACGACGACCACCCCGCTCAGAAGAACTACCACGACTGTGGGAGGGATTGCGATTACCAAAATATCCAGAAGATGAAGCAGGAGAGGTTGTGGGGGCAGCTAGGGCGGATGGAGCCGGATGCTCTAATCCAGAAGAATGAGGAGCAGCCCGTCGAACACGAGCAAAGGCCTCACCAATGGTGGGGACTTCCCTGTCAGAAAGAATCTGTGAACTAAGAGGAGCAAGGTCTGAATTTAATCCAGACAGAAATTTGCATGTTCGGAATTCGTCTCTGTACTTTTGTTGAACCTTTAAATCTGTAGAGAGAGGCTGATAAACATTTAACTCATCCCACATACCTTTTAAGATGGAAAAATACTCATCAACGGATCTATTGCCTTGTTGAAGGGAGAAAATATTCTGATAAATCTGAAAAACTCGAGAAATATTCTGATCTGACGAATATAACTCGCGTAGAGTATCCCAAACAGCTTTGGACGTCTCTTGACAAGCCACATTATTAAAAATGTCAGGTTCAAGACTATTCCAAAGTAAAGTCATTATATGAGCATCATTTTGGGACCAAGCAGGATCGGGATTAGTAGGTGGATCATCGGTGATATAAGAACTCTCACCGCTTGCGCGTAGAGAAACAGTCACAGCCCGTGACCACGGCAGATAATTAGATCCATTTAATTTGATTGTGGTTAGAGACCGACGATAATCCCTAACCATATCTTTTGATATACTGGTGTCCTTGCTGTCTTTGTTTTTCTCACTCATTATGAAGATAATAAAAACAGATGTGCAAGTATAAGTTGAGAGCTGGCCTGACCAGTAGAAGAAGAAGAAGACCAGAGGTGTTGCTGCTGTCGAAGAGAGATGCTATTTGCTGTTGCTGCTACAGTGCTACAGTGCGACTGCTACAATGAACAGTGTGACTCCTACAGTGCTACCACTGCTACAGTGCTACAGTGCGACTGCTACAGTGATTCGTGGTGCGACGAATGATGAAAAAACGATGTTACAGCTGCTGCTGCTGTTGTGATGCTGAGGGAGAAAGAGAGATGCAAAAGGGAGAAAGATTCATTGCTGCTGCTTGCGCAAGAAAGAGGGAGGAGTTATTGCTACTGCCACTACAAAGATGGAGGGATCAGCCAGGATCAGCCAACACCTGCTCTGATACCATGTCGAAATATTTGATTGATCTATATTCTTCTCACTAGGAGGCACAATATATAGACAATGTACAAGACAACTAAGGAAAGAAAATAATAAGGGAATTAGGCTGCCTAACTAATTTAGGCTACCTACCTAGTTAGGCAACTTACCTAACTATTTAGGCTACCTAACTAATTAGGCTACCTACCTAGTTAGGCAACTTACCTAACTATTAGGCTACCTAACTAGACTAATTATAATCCTTTTCAACAAAATCACAATAAAGTGATTCAGCAGAAATTAAACCAATAAAAATCAGAAATTTGGTTCCCCTGAAACCTACGATCTGATCATCCAAAGATTCGAAGATGCTACTACATTTTTGTTATCCACTTCTTGAGCATATTTTATCAGGAATAATTACGTAGCTTGTTTTCTTGTTTGTGTTAGGTGTTCAAGCCCATTCAAGGACTGCTCCTTCAAATTGTCTTTTTCTTGCTTCCATTTTCAGACACAAAATTCCTTCCTATTGCTTATTTCTCACCAAAAAACATTTACCAAATACAATGCCTAGGGGGACAAATGTACATTTGTACTAACAACTATTTTCCATAGCTCACAAGGCAGTACAAGTTAGTACACCTAAAAAAGTGGGAATTATAAAAGCAATGGCTCACCTATATACAACATCCATCTGTTCTTCCTTGGACAAAGCATTCAAATCTTTCTTGACTTCCTCATAAACAGAACCAGGGCCATCGTGAGCTTCTTTGTCAGCTGAAGCTTTTGGTGCAGCTTTCCCTTTAACCAGAATCTCCTACAATGTAGCAAATCTAATAATGACCACCACTACCAGCGCTCACTAATAAAAAGAAAGATGATATGAAACCCTACCTCCAATGTTGGCTCTTCGTCGCTTTCATCTTGACTGATATCTTCAAGGCCAAAGTCTTCCAAGGATAAAGATTTTGCATTTTCCTTTCGCAGTCTTAACACCTCTTTCTCCTCGTCAGCAGGAAGATCCTCATCACTTGATTGAAGCTTTAAATAATAATTTAAAAAAAAAAACTTGTTAAGAAGATCGCGACGAGTGACCAATGACACTACACATAGTAATCTACTTGTTTTTTTATTGGCAACCAAAAGAAAATTTATCGCAGAAAGGACAAGTACAACCGAGTAAAATGGAGACAAGAAGTTCAGCAAAGGAGAAAATAGTAGGGCAAAGAACCAAATCAAAACAAAAGAACTTCCTCAAGGGGAGGTGATACTCAACCAAACTAATGACCTGTGTAGCACAGATAAGGGCACGGACACGGACATGGACATAGGACACGTGATTTCAAAAAATATGGGGTAAGAGAAACGGTAGGGGTCACTACAAAAATTAATAAATAACTAGATAATATTTACTTTAAACCAGCGAAAACATAGTTATATGTAGAAGCATGAAGCGTCCTTATGTATAAACAAGAGCATCATATGTCTATTTCATATTACACTTTCAACGTAAAATATATCCAAATCATATTAAAACCCCAGAATTTTAAAATCTTGCATTAACCCCCTGTCATGTCTTTATAGTTTATAAGTGTCCCGTCTTGAAAAAACAATCGACTTTCTTTGTTGGATATCAATCATAGGCATCGGGCACGAGCTTTGCCTATCAAACTCAACACACTGCACTTCGAATATAAAATAGAGTGATTTTCTTCCCCTTCCTATGAGATCTAGTAGTGTCCCCCTTCTTCGCCATAACTGTTTCATAGAAAGAGTACAGAGATTTCCGGAGCCACTTAAATTCCACACTCCTTCACTTGATACCTATCCTACCAAGCTTGAAGCTTGAGAATCCTCATGTTCCTAAGACACTGAGAAGTCTTCCTCACCCTATCCCCTGGAAAAGTATAGTTAAATTTAATGGCAATGTGGCAGGTCCCAAACATTTTTTGCAATGTGACCTAGGCATGTCGGACATGGATATGGTAAGTTCAAGGAGTGTCGGTGCTTCGTAGCTAACAACAATGTGACTTCACATATCAAACACAGGAAGGAGAAAAGGAATGTTGTCTTTTCAATATGAATCTCACCTCATAATCGTTATTATCTGCATTATAATAGACTTCCTTTCGTCTACCCCATAGAGCCCTTTTTTCTTCCTCATCTTCAACATCGTCATCGATTTCATCCTCAACTCCACCAACCTTAGCCCGTAAATGTTTTTGTAGCCTTGAAACTGCAGAATAATAACAATTAAAACTATAGAAGAAACAATTCAACCTGCAGGTTGCAACCGTTGCATAATAGCATTCAGAGATATTGGGCTTCCTTCGAACCAAAGAATCAAACAAGTGCCAAGTTTCCTTACTTTTTGCAGCAAGGCCAGTAAGATGAGTGTCATCCTCCATGTCTTCATCTTCATCGTCATCCTCATCCTATATGTAGCAACACCAAGGGAAAAGGTTTTTCTGACCATCAACAGAACTAAATACACAAACTACTTCCAAACATATCTTCCAAGTTTGAAGGACAATATAATAACATCTAGAAAACAACCTATCGGGACATCTAAATAAAATATTGAAAACAAACTAAAATAATGCAAAATTTCTAACAGATGTAAACACTTAAAGTAAATAGTACAAACAGATAAATAGAGCCTAAAACCTTAAAGTCAAATACAGGGTGTTCATCATCTTCATCTGATGCCCCAATATCATCACTTATGTTGAGTGGAACAACATCTCTCTGCTTGTGAACTGCAACAGCAAATCACTAAGTTAGAGCCTGTTCAATCATGGATAAACACTATGATGACTCCATTTGTACACCACTTTGGTACCATATAAAATGGCGCCATACAATCACCAAGCACATCATCTGAGGGGCCCCACATAAGCTTGATTGGACTGTGTAAGGTGCAAGTTTATATGGTTAGCAAAGGGGTTGAGCAAATGTGGTTACCATATCAATATTGATAGTTTCCGGTTTTTTTTATTCCTAATTGGTAAGGTCTGGAGCTACAGAATCACTGTATTGATTTCAGACACGAGTATAGAACTTAGTTGTCCAAAAGACTGCTGGAAAAGTGCAAGAAAAGAAAATTATCTAGGCTGTGTTTGGGGTTTTGGAAATTTGCAACCCAAATTCAAATTTTAGATTCTCTAGCCAAGAACCCACCTGAACTATTCCACTTTTCCTAACTAAAGCTACCTAAAAGATCCAAGGTTGTTTCTCAAAAACATCAAAAGCATGGGCTCAGTTTTAATGCAAAACAAACATTAGCTTTCCCCAAAATTTGACGGCTACCAAACAAAGTAACAAGGAACGAACTTATGGAAGAAAAAAAACAGTGATAGGGAACTTAAATTGACAGAGAGGGATATTTACAGGCGTCGATTTCATCGTCCATCATATTGTAGTCAGGGGCATCGTCGTATTTTCCGGTGGCTCTTTTCTTAGGATTTTTGATGTCACTCTTTCGATCCTTTCGTCCTTTACCCATCATATACAAGCAATTCACCAACCAAATGAAGCAAAATCTGTATCTCTGAAACGAAAGAGAAAAGTTAGCAAGAGAGAATGAGTAAATGCTCCAATAGGTCGAGATATACAGATTACAGAGTGCCCTTTAGGGCCGGTTTTTTGGAGCGGGGAAGGAGGCCAGATATGGTATCCGGGGTTTAGGGTTCAGGGGAAGGAGGCTGGATATGGTATCCTGGGCAAGGTTGTGAATCTCGTACCGTACCGGCCGGTTCTTACCGGAGAGTACCGCCGATTCCGGATGATCTCGGACGAGAAGACGGTAAGTTTGATTTCGGCCGGTATTTTGCAAGGCATGCCATTACGTACCAGCAAAGCACAGATCTGCAGATTAGAATCGAGACCGAGACGGGAGGAAGGAGAAAGAGAGAAGAGAGAGAGTGAGCCAGATCGAGAGGGAGAGAGAGACCTGATGTAGAGATGGAGCGAGATCGGTGCAGCCGCTGCTCTGTTTTCTTTTGAACGACAAGCCGCAGCTGCGGCTGTGTTATTTGTTCTCCTGTACTGCTTGGGCCATCAATTCCTCTACTTCTACCCTTTTATACTTGAGCCATGTATTTTGAAATGCGCCATACCCATCTAGTAATTCTTTTGGGCTCTAGTTATCTATTATTATAAATACATAAAAAAAAATCGATATAAAAAATTTATTTTGTATAAAGTATTCTCTAAAAAATATATTTTGTACAAAATATGCTATAAAAAAATAGTTTTGTATGAAATATGCTATAAAAAATATAGTTATAATTATATATAATGATAATAGCGCTAAATATGAAACGGGACCCGGTATCAGCCGGTACTGATTCTGTACCATACCAATAGGAAAACCGGTACCCTAACCAGTACGAGATTCAGAACCGTCATCTTGGGTCCACCCATACCCCGTTGTTTGGTTTCCAGATTCCCGGATATGGTATCCTGGGGTCAGGCCCATCTATATCCCCTACAGCCCTTTTGCTAATAAACAACAAAATACAGGCTTACCCTCCCCTGAATTTGGGGTTGTTCTTGTGCATGGGATGCACAGCAGGTGTTGTGCACCATTCGAGTCGTTTGTTACTCGGATGGACGGTCCAAGTTTCATCTTACACGTACGACAACGAATAGTTCGAATACAAAGGTGTCGAAATGAAATTTGGGTCATCCATCCGAGCAACGGATGGTTCGGATGGTGCACAACATCTGTTGTGCATCCCATGCACAACAGCAACCCCATGTCTCCCTCCCCCTTTACACGATTTATTAGAAGACAAAAAGAAGCTCCTGTTTTTACATTGTCAGAGTCTCAAATCGTCACCGGAGTCGTCAATTGTTTAGGAGTCTCAGATCATTGTTGTTGCTGGAGTCAACGATGGCGCTTCGAAGTTGGATGATGGTGATTGGGCTTGATGGTTCTGATTTGAAGTGGGGGTGGATTCGCCGTTGAAGACAATGGCGATGGTGGGCCGTGTAATATCCACTACACACAATTAATGCATATTAGGAATTTTACACCCTAACTTTTAAGAAAAACGAAAAATAGACAATTTAAACATTTCCAAAACTTAACAACGGTAAAATAGGAATACATCACCTTTAACTATTATCTCCCACTCATCTACCAATATCAAATCCAAAACAAACACTTGATATATTAATCCTCCTTCTAGAGAGAAGAACAAGGAAACCAATAGAGAAGAGTTGACGTTAACGGGTTTTAGAGCGATTTGTGAGAGACAAATGGGGAGATTATTCAGTGGGTCCGTTCAACCAACAGTTGGTGTGGGGCTTCAACTGAAGTTTGTCCATGTTAGGAATTGCAATCTTGTCAAAACCATTGGTTACCCAAACCGTACCAAATCGATTGGTGCGGTTTTTAACCAGTTTTTTTCCGTGATTTTGGCACGTGTCCATTTAGTTTTTCCAATTTGAAGTTTTATTCCCATCTTCTACAAAAAAAAAAGAAAAAAAAAGAAATAATGTATTTTAGGAATGATTTTTTGAGTGATTTCAAATTTTATAGAGAAGCACATTTGTTTACAAACAATCAACAATTAAGTTAAAAAAGAAAAAAGGAACGATATAATTTATACATAAAACAACACCTCTCCAGATTCCTTATTCCCTTGCCAAAATATTAGGGGTAACAAAAATACTAGTTAATTTTGTAAGTGGTTAAACTTAATTTAGTTTCCTAAAAAACAAATCTTAAAAACCTTAATTACGCTAGAAAACCCAACTTCGCGCACTATCCGTTTAAGCTAGTTATAACAACTCCCTTCTATTTTTTTATTTTTTTTCCCTTTTTCCCTCCTTTCTCTTTTGTTGCAAGGTTGAAGTGCTTACATATAGAGGTGTGCAAGCATGAGAGAGTACTTCCCTTACCACCTCACTGAAGTAGTTAGGTATCCCAAAAGATACTCAGAAAATTATCTCAACCATTGATTTCACTTTCTGGGTAATTTCGGAGACCTTTTCAGACAGATAGCATTGCTCTGAAAATTCAAACTAAGGCGTGGTTTGGCTAAAAAAAAAACTTGGTTTTTTAGGGTGCAAAAAACTGGACTCAGTTGGATGAACCAGTTGATTTTTTTCAAAAGTTGGTGTCATGACAGCTGTCCATTGTTAAACAAAAAATGGCCACAGAGTTCGAACTAATTGCAACTTTACCTGCAACCCTAAAAAATCTTTCCTCATCCTCTCCCTCTTGCCTCTCGCGTCCTCTCTTCCTCTCCCGCTCGCCTCTCCTATCTTCTCCTTCAAGCCAAAGGCCTCTCGTCGTCCACACGGACAGGTCCACCGCAGATTAATTCACCAATTTTCATCGGAGAGTACTATCTGATCACCTCAAAAGTAAGTTCTATCTCCTTTCTTATGCGTAGAAAAGTTAAATATTTGTACATATATATGTAAGTGTGCCGAGGTGTACAAAACCTTCAGATCTAGGTTCAATAGGAGCCCTAACGCACACAACTACGACATTTTGAATTGGATAATTTGCAATGGATTTTACAAGGAAAAAAAATACTTAAGTAGCTGTTGTGTTTGGGTTTTTCAAACCCCTAGAAAATGTATTGTCTACTTCTTGGGATTTTTTTGTTAATTTTCATCCCATTCTCAAGATCTTTTGAGTTTTTGCTCTATTCTGAACTTTTCCTTCCTATTTTTACTAGTTGTTTAGGTACTACAGATTCAGAATCAGTTGTATTTTTCTAATATTTTTTTATGGGTCTCTCACACTGGCGCACGCTTCTATCACTTACTTGTGGTAAATTAAAACAAGATCTTGTATTTAAAATGTTCGACAAAATGCCTCATAAGACCTTTTTTGGATTTTAGGTATTCAATTTCTTAAAAAAATGCCCTAGTTCATAAAAAGAAAACCTATTGTTTAGTGTAAACCTCACCATTTGGGTTAATCAAATTAAAAGGGTTAGTGTTATATGGGAAGGAGTAGAAGAGTGTTATATGGAGAGGCTATTGCCCTTCCTCTCAGTAGTAAATTTTGATGGTTAACTATTCCCTCCTACACATTGACCCAGTTTCATACGATTGATTCCAGTAATATACAAATCTTAGGCCACGAAGTTGTTTATGCAGTTGCTTTCATAAAACCTTCAACAAATTAAAAAATAACCCATGAATCATAATTTCTAGCCGTAAAGTCCCTCAACATTAGTTCCTTTCTCCATAACTATCCAACTGCCTACATATATGGGAGGCAGTTGCAAAGCCAACCTATCCTAAACCTACCACTACAAATGAATACTTCATCCTGTAGGAAAATTCTTGTAACTTTATTTGTTTAGCCCAAAGCACGTCAATAGCAATGAACTCCCACATGTCATCTGCCAACTCTCATAACAGCTGAGTGTGTGGTTGTGGATCCGGTCCCCGCATCATAATGACGTCTCGATCATCTAAGAATCCCGGACGTCGGTACTACAAGTGTCCCCGAGCCCCAGTAAGTAAACAAACCAAATTACAACAATGTACTGTGCCATTTTAGCCGCATATATAAATTGGAATTTATAATTTACCACCCTAACATTTTAACTCTATTAGCAGCCGTGCGGGACTTGGAACGGGTGGCGTGAAGAATCATCCCCAAGAACCACGTCATTGGCGCAACCAAACGACCCCAATGGTTCCCAAATTGGAACCGCATCAGCAATAGCAACGTTACATGATGATGTTGCATCTTTACAGCCAGAGCATCGTGAAATTCTCAACTCAATGCGAACGCTAAAGACGATCATATTTGCAGTATGCGTTGTCCAAGTCGTCCTTTTACTACGTATGAAGTTTGATTAGAGGTCTTTAAACCTATCGAACCGATTTGTTGTATGTGGTTCGTACGATGGTTATTTAAGTTATCCCATGTAATATGTGACTTCGGTATGAGACATTCGTAAGGGACTTTTATTATGGACTTATGCAACCGATAATGGTGTATGATTTAGATGATACATGGTTCATTACCAGCTTTTTACATTCCCTATTTAATTTTGTGGTTCATTTGGGGTTACCTTAACTGTTCCTTATGTTTGCTGTTTTATGAACATAAGTCACAACACGGTTTTGTAGTTCATAATCCTTGTTTTCTCTTGTGTTGAATCTCCGAATTTTATAATCTAAACAACCTTCCTATGCTGAATTTGTAAGAGATGGTTTCCCCTTGGGAGAGTGTAGTCCATAACTTATGGCCCTTTTTTTCTTTTGACTAGCAAAAAAGACCTTGACATAGTGTAGTCCGTAATTTATGACCATTTTTTCTTTTGACCAGCAAAAAAGAGAATTCATTAATCTTTGGAATGTAATTACAACAAAAAAGATAGCATCCCAACTATGTTGGCATCATAACTATGGACCATCATATGCCACTTAGACCCAAAATAAGGAAAATAATGGTTGACAAGGAGCAAATCAAAGACCAATGCAGGAAAATCAATGAAAAGGAAAATACAGCACCAATAACCAAAATCATAAAAAAATAAAGAGGGCAATGGAAGTGGCAATCCAAATAACCTTTTCGATTTTGGGTCATTCGTGGGTTGGTTGGATAATGACCTCCTTGATCCACGATATGGTAAGGCGGTTCCCGAGTTCGGGTTGAATGAATATGGAGTCGAGTACAGTCACAATCCCTATCATAGTCATTTGTACGGAGGACGTGGTAATCCACAAATTCCACCTACAAATTTACAGTCAACATCTACATTGCATGATGTCTCAGCATATCAAAATTGGGCTATGAACGAAAACGCAAGTACAATAAACACAAATGTGTTTGCATTGGGCAACCACAATCAGCAACCTCATAATTTACCTTCATACTCAATATTCTTTGAAGGTTCTGCATACATGAGTTTGGAGTGTAATACATACACAGTTGAAGCACACACGTCCTCATTTCACGGTGGTACAAGTGGCGGTGCATGTGGTGGCCATGGTCAGTCCCCTGAAACCAACATTCACGTTGGTTCAAGTCTATTTGTTGTATGTGGTGGTACAAGTGGTGGTGCATGGGGTGGGCATGGTCAATCGCCTCCTCCCAGTCACGGATCAAGGCAATACGACAATTGGGAGGCGTACGTTCAAAGGTCTTGGAATGAAGGATACGGGATGAGGACCAATGACCACTTGGAGGACGAGAATGACAAGTTCTCGTTACGAGGGGACGAAACAATTGAATGGAAGAATGAACTAGAACAAGAGGAAGACTATGAAACACTTCGTACTCTGGAAGTGTTTCGTGCCCTCCGTGAACAGATAGATCAAGGGGGAAAGAAAAAGGTACCCTTCCACACGAGCCCACTGCAAGGGAAGGAATATATGAAGGATTTGTTTAAAAGTTGCAAAAAGCGATTTTATCGGGAGTTGAAGATGCCAAAACAAACATTCATAAAAATAGTTGAGGAGCTCGAAACAATATATGGATGGAGAATGGGGAGGAAAAATGCAATAACTTGCTTCGAAGCGTTTGCTATTTTCATACAACTACTTCAGGGAAAGACAAACGGGGACATCCAAGAGCGATTCCAACACTCCCTGGAGACTGTGAGTAGACAAGTACACAAGAAGTTAAAGCACCTAGAAAAGTTTCACAACGATAAGTTGAAGCCAACCATAAGCCAAGATTACATCCACCCTTACTTAGATAGGCAAATTTCTACGCGCCTTTTAAGGTGAAATGGAGTTATTTTTTTCATAGTTTCCCATTTCATATATTTGTTTCTTTATAATTTCATTACAATTTCATAATTTTTCATAAATTACATGTGTTGGTAGGGAAAGTGCGTAGGTGCCCTTGATGGGACCCATGTGAAGTTGCAATTTAGGAAAAAAAAAAAGGAGGATGGCTTGGTGTTCCGTGGACGGAAGGGCTATCCAACAACTAACATTTTGGCAGTATGTGATTTTGACCTGACGTTTACGTACGTCTCATGTGGATGGGATGGGATTTCCCATGACCATCATATATTCAAGCAAGTTACAAGAGATCCTTTGTATAAATTTCCCCATCCTGAACAAGGTATGTTCAATGGAAATTCGATCTGTTTTGTTTGGTTTATGTTGTCTGATTTATTGCAAATGTCCGTTACATGAATTACTTGTGTATCGAACTTTTTTTTGGTCAGGTAAATTCTACCTCGTAGATGCCGGCTACCCTAACGCAGTTGGATACCTTGCTCCTTATAAAGGGTATCGTTATCACCAAGAGGAATTCATACGAGGCCTCCGCCCGATAAATGACGGCCGTGAGTACTTCAACAGGGCTCATTTTTCTCTTTGTAGCGTTATCGAGCGCACGTTCGGAGTGTGGAAGAAGAGGTTCCGAATTTTGGAGAATATGCCAATGTACTCACTCAAGACACAAGTTCAAATTATTCTAGCGTCCATTGTCATCCACAATTTTATTCGACGAGACCAACCAGATGAAAGAATGTTCGCGAAGGCAGTCAATCCGGCGGAGTATGTTTTCCAAGACTTGGAAGATGAGGACCCCAAACAACTAGATCGCGAGGATGACCCAGCATCGGGAGAGGGAGTGCCAAACCATGAGCACGATGCCAATATGAATGATGTGAGAAACTACATTAGGACACAGCTACGGAGGTTAAGAAGAGGAGGTGGAATGCGTAACCAATCAAGATCACGCAATTGGTAACACAGTTGCACAAGTGTTTCCGAACAGACAACATCATTTATGTGGGTGGCACATCTCAAAAAATGCTGCAGTAAACATTGCTAGTCTCTATCAAAAGGAAGGATTTAGGGCTGCTTTTAACTTCTTGTTGTATCATTGTGATAATGAAAAGTATTTCGAGGAGAAGTGGAAAGAAATGATTGACAAATGGGAGTGCACCGATAATTCTTGGCTTTTAAAATTATACACTCTTCGGTAAAAATGGGACCCCGCCTTTAGTCGTGATGTGTTTTCATGCGATATAAGTTCTAGTCAAAAAGTGAGACCACGAATAATGTTTTCCAGCATATGGCAAGTAAGACCTTGGCTCTAATTGAATTTGTAGATCATTATGGAAAAAATGCTAAAAAGATGCGTGAGGCAGAAGTGATCAATGATTTCAAGTGTGCTAGTGGAAACCCTTGTATTACATCTCGTGATTGTGCCATTTTGAAGCATGCAAAAAGGTGTACACCCATAAAATATTTGATAAGTTTCAAGATGAGTTCAACCAAACGACATCTATATCGGTGCTTCGATGCGTGCCCAATGGGACATTCCAAACATATAAGATGAAAAGGCAAGGTGGTACTAGAGAGTACATCGTGGAGTTCAACCCTTCCGATCGTTCAATCTCTTGTTGTTGTAAAAGGTTTGAATCCTTGGGATTATTGTGTCGCCATGCATTGCGAGTTCGAAATTTGAATGATGTTAATGAAATTCCCGAGCAATATATCTTGAAGAGATGGACAAGATGCAAAGCAAGGTTTTGGCATGATGGAAAGGCACGCAAATTTAGCACAAGATAAGTGTGGCAGTTCAGCTAAAACATTGCGCCTTAACAGGTTAATGCGGAAAGCGTTTGCTCTCATGAATCTATGTGCAAATTCAGAGGCAACTACTGATATTGCAGAACGAAATATGGATAGGACATTTGAGGAAGTAAGAATATACAATGCATCTTTATGTGGTGGAGATAGAAGTGATGTTGGGGACACTTCTATACCGGTTGTTGATGTCCCAATGATGGATCCTCCGCGGCGTAGAAAAAAAGGAGTAGCAAATGGTAGATTGAAGGGTGCTTTAGAGAGGAAAAGGAAAAGGAAAAGGAAAACATCTAGAAATGTTACTAATTCTAATCCTACACCAGGTATGGCAAATTATGTAATCCGACTTTACAAAGTTTGATTTGTTTATATAATATTTGGAATGTAAACTTGTTTGTTTTTTTAGACTTCCAAATGCAATCAAAGGCTATGCAACCTCCAGGATCTTCCACGTTAACACCAAATGACTTGGTATGATGAATTTTAAATCCGTAATGTTGTCAATTGTTTTGCATTTCAATTTGTTTTCATTCTAGAAATTCTAAAAGTTTTTTGTTGACTCTTTGTATGTCCATTACAAATGCAACTTTCTGAATACCCACCCGGTTACTTTCCGAGTATGATACAGAGTTTCTTGTAGTATTCAAACCAGGTACGTTTTTTTTTTCTTCAAGTAATCAGTTTTACTTAATCATTTACATTTGTATATTCATTTCTTGCAAGGGTAGGATAGCGGTGCTGTGGGAATGCCAACCTCTCCAATGCAATGTCCAATTTTTGAGGGCTTTGAAATTTGTTTTTTTTTTTTTTTTTTTTTGAGGTGGCTTTATGCCATGGAATTGCTTTAGTGCAGATTTTGGTTCCAAATTTATCTCTAGCCATGGAGTTGTACCTAGCTTTACAACATTTGGATGGACCTTGTATTCGAATGGTTCTGTAGTTCCTCTGAGTTGTAATATATGCTTGCTGCATTTTTGAGTTTGTTCTAGCATTTCTGAGTTTGTTCTTCAACCTATTGCATTCTTGAGTTTGTTCTCGAAGTAACTTATCTATGTCTATGTGAGCTGAGAGATGTGCCAAATGATCCTGTATTCTCAAGCACTTTAGATTTAGAACTTGTGAATTGCTCAAAACCTACCATATGCTTGGCTATTTTGTCTTTTGCCGCTAAATGATATGAAGGCCCAGATGCATTTTTGCTCCTGGAAGTGTTCCACTATTGCTAAATGTTTTCATTATTTCCTGGATGTAATGAGATGACAGCACACACGGTGACTGATAATCAAATCTAATAGACATCAATATACCAATTATAAGCTTTAATCCACTTGAAAAATTGAGTTCTGTGACTTCACTTCTGATGAAAGAATCTAAGTTCTTATTCTTTGAAGTTCCTTGCTTTATCGATTAGCCCGACACCTTGCATGTCAAACTAATAACAGCAGCAACAAACGCACAAAAATTCTACTTTATGTCTGGAAAAAGTTGTGTATTATTACCACCCAAAAAGAGATCGAGGGGATTGCCTTGGAATCCCTTAATTACCAAAACAGATTGACAAACTCAAAGCAAGAAAACTAGGAAGTAAGTTCCACATTTCTTTCAGATGGACATTCTAGAACAAAGCCAAAAGCCAAAAACATTTCTATCAAGTGTGTCAGCAAGAAAAAAACATATTGCCAATTTGATCTCCAAGCAACTTAGGGTCAGTAAGACTCTAATGTTCTTCTTGGTCTCATAACTCCAATGTCATTAGCAACACTCATAACCATTAGCATCACCAATAACATACATCAGCATCAACAACACTTCTCAACCAAATAGCATCAGATAGAATAAACAAAATTTAAGCAGCACCAGTTCACAACAGCAATAATATAATGAACCAAAGTAATGAACATCTAATCTTTGACAACACCATATCCATAAACATTCTTCAAGGTGCAGCAGTAGCCATCACATAATAGTAGCTATCAAAGAACTTTATAGCCAAAACAGAACAAAAAAATGGCCTTCATTTTACCCTCCATCTGTAATGAAACAATGAAACCCAACAAGGAGCTTAGCGATACAACATTGACATCTTGTAATACCAGGTAATACAAATCTAAGATTATTTAGCACATGCCATATGGCTGATGCAAGCTTGGCATCAAAAGCGTTCCAATAGTGTAAAAACAAATAAATTTTTTTTTAAAAAAATTAACTCTTGCAACCTAGAAATATTAATAGATATCAACATGAACTAACAGATTATTATTATCATCCAGATACTTTCGAGTTATGGACACATAAATCTCTAATACAGGTCTTTATTAGCAATTGATCCTCATGCTCGATGTTCTACTTTCACATATATCAATTCAGTGAGTCAAGTTATTGAAACTGTAATTGACTTCCAATCAAAAGCCATTAAACTATGCAGTATTAATTTTATCAAACCTGTATTGGAAAAAAATAGAATAGGTGAAAACCTTCAATTGTGGCTCAAACGCATAACAAACACGTATATTGGCAATTTTTTTTCTTTTGTAAACCTAGTAGGGAATTTAGTGAAGTAGAAAACCCCCCAAAACGGTTCTCTTGCTCTCTCAAATGTTAATTCAGTTGTGCTTTTGAAGAGGCAAACCCTAATTTAAGGGTGAGGGGAATAAATCCTAAATTTGTTCTGTACATTAAGGGAGAGGGAAAAAAGGCCTTATTTCATTAAATCAAAATCAAAACCTAATTTAACTACTGTAGTTTTACAATCAAATTTGCATTAAAGGAGAAGGAACTGAGAGACCAAACCTGTGATAGAAGAGTAGTCGAGAGAGAGGAGTTGGTGGCGACGTTAGTGGTCGTACAACGTTCAACCAAACACTTCCTCCCCGGAAAACCAAGAGAACAAGGGTTTTGAAAAATTCACAGATTTTTGAAACAGGAGAAAAGAGAGTCGATCTGGGAGGAGAGGGGAGAGAGAAGAAAAAGATTTCAAAATTTCTCGATTTTGGGGGGGTTTTGGTTTCCCCGTTTTTTGGCCAAACGGAAGATGATGAAAAAACGGGCGTCCATTTCTTTAAGCAGATGTGGATAATGGTCCAGTTGGAACAATTTCATTGGCTACAGGGTACCACATGGAGCGTCACGTGGTACCCATCAGGTACTGAAAATTTTCTCATATTTAATAGAACGAGAAGGGTACACTCGGGAAAAAAAATACGAACAAAAACAGTACTTACTTGACAAGTTTCTATATGATAGAGGTATATGTTGAAAAAATTACAGTGGCAATTCGAATTCCAAAGAACAATTTTATTTATTACAGTGAATATAAAACTATATGAACAGATTACAAAGTAAAATATATAACAATTTGGAAATTACAAAAACTAGAAACAGAATACAAACAGTAGATTGGCCGAGTCGTGTGAAATCACAATCTCCTTAACAAAGATGTGCCGCCTACCGTAGGTGTTGTAGGATAAACCGACGTCTTCGTCCCAAGATACAACGGCTAGTACCACGGCCGACAGAACACCGATGTCGACTGGCGAACTGTAGCTAGCGTCTACCTCTCTCTCTCAAAGATGAATTATGGAGTATATGGTGTTGACGAAAATCTAATTAACCAACATATTGTATTGATTCGTTCTGCACCCCAAAATTGAACTTACGTCTTTACCGGAGCTACACACGAACAATAATACCCGTTTAATGCCAAGCGGGGGGCGCGGGGGATAGAATCATTGAGCTCAAACCTTTGTTGGTCACTACTGGATCTTTTAAAAATGTTTTATCTATATTTTTTAAGTTCGAATTGTTATTGTCGATAGATACCGTACTGAAAATAATTTTAAAAAATTAATAGATTAAGTAGAAAGTTTAGTAAAAATTTGAAGAAAAAAAAAAAAATCTTCGAGCCATCCAAAGATTCCAAACACACAGATAACACAGAGATGGGTAAAGCAGCAAGGAGTTACTATTTCTTGTTCACTTTTATTTCCGGGGGTTTTTTTTTTTTTTGAACAGTTACCTCTCTCTCACTCTTTCATTTTCTCTTTAGAATCAATGGAATAGAACAACAAAAGAAATGGTAAACAACTTCCATAAAATCAGGTCAAAAAGAAAATCTTGCTTAAAATTCTGATTAAGAGAAAAACTTTTTTCAAATTTAATTGTAAATGCTAAAATCAGCCTACGCATGGCTGTTTTTAAGATTTACAAAGTGTATTTTGAATAGAACTGGCTCCAGCCCGGATCTAATCCTCTCTAGTCATTTCAAGTTTTGGAATTTTGTAAGTTTATCACTGGCTCACAACAATGATCAAAATCGTTCACGTTGTAAATCTCTCATCGAGAACTTCAACCATACAAAAAATCATGTTGTTCAGATAGTGCACAATGGATTTGAACTCGTTTGTGTGTTTTTTCAATGTAAACTTCTGCTGATCAGGTATTGGTATCCGATCATCTTGGTTTTCAGAGTGGTTGAAGTTGTTGACAAGATCCACAACATCAACGGTTCCAATCATTATTCCTGACCCGAAATGGCCCCACAAAATCTGAAACTGTAGAGGAGCCGGCTCCATTTTGATTTTTTTTTTATAAGTGTAAACTGTAGAGGAGCCCCACAAAATCTAACCCCAGACCCTTCATCTTCTTCTTTTTCCTCACCATCCCCATATCCACCTCGATCATCCCCATACAACCAACACTGCAACGACGTCGTCCCAGCCTCAGTCCCAACCGGTCCTCGGTTCAAAACCGATTCACTCCCCCATTTTCAAAACGCATATCTCACAGGCGGCAAACCCATTGTTGGCCCAGAATATACGACCTTTTTTTGGACTCAAACGCCAACGAGACCGTAACACCTGGTGTTGTTATGATTGGTGGGCAGTTGACGTTTTGGCTTCCGAGTTTCGCGGGTTTTCCTTCAGGTAACTTTACCCAGATGATAAATTATCGGGCGCCACATGGAGTCTCCAGGCATTCGTTAGAGTTTCGTTTACATGGGTTTTGGTCCCAGGATGATGGAAAGTTGTGCATGGTTGGTTCAGGTACGAGTGATTTAATTTCTGTTAATGTTGGTTTTAAGCTTAACTATCCGAATTCATCTACTCTAGACTCTAGTTTGGTTACAGGGACATTGGAATGTTTGGATAATTTGAGCTGCTTTGATAAGATCTCGATACTGGGGTTTTCAGCAATGGGGAATTATGAGTACAAAGTGGTAGATAAAGAAAATGAGAATGGAGGGTTTATGGCATTTGATGGTATGGAGAATGTATCTCTTGGTTTTGATTCCGGCCTTGCTATGTGTTCGGCAATTATGTCTGCTGGTAGACTTGTATTGAAATACATGGAGGATTGTGGGTCTGTGAATTGCGATCTTCTTGGTGGAGGTAGTGGTGGGATTTTACCCGATTTTATGTCTTTCAATTGACATTGGGTGCACGATCGACGGGAAAGTTCGATATTTGCTTGATTTTTCAATTACCAGCTATAATGGGCATCGGTCACCTTTTAGTCCCAGTACACTGTTAGTTGCTGAGGGGTTGTGGAATGGGATGAAGAAACACCTTGACTTGGTCGCGTGCCGAATATTCAATGTTGAAGACACAATGGGTAAGGCTTCACTTGGGGATTGTTCAATTAGGCTGAGCTTGAGGTTACCATCAACCTTGTCATTGAGAAGCAGGAGTACAGTTGTTGGCCAAATTTGGAGCAATAGAAGCATGAATGATTCTGGTTACCTGGGTAGAATTTCGTTTAGGAGCCCTAGAAATGGCAATACAGCACTTGAGGGTCTGAGATATGAGTATACCGAGGTCGAACAATTAAGTAAATCTTGTACAGGAAATATTCCTGGTAGACACAGAAAAGGGACATACACAAACCCTTATTCGTCTGATATGAGATTAGACATGACAGCGCGAGATCGTAAAGGGAAAGTTATAGGGGGTTATTTTTCTCCGATATCCGTGGGAGATTGGTTTTAAGCTTATCGGCTATGTTCTAAGCTTCAACCCTGCAGATGATTTCCTGATAGGTGGTGAAGAGCCATCAATGAAGCGTGTTGAGATTTCGGCTGAAGGGACATACGGTGCTGAAACTGGAGTGCTTTGCAAGAAAGGCTGTCGTCACCTTGAATCACAGAACAAAAGATTTCCGAAAAATGAATCCCTTGACTGTGAAATATTTATCAATATCATGTTCCCTCCTCTGAATGCAAATGATGGAAGCATTATGAAAGGAACTATTGAGAGCAACCGAAACAAGTCAGACCCTTTACACTTTGAGCGAATTGACTTGTTCGCGACTTCAATTTCCTTTAGGCAGGCCAAGGAATCAATTTGGAGAATGGTTCTAGAGATCGTCGTGTTCCTGATTTCCTATACGCTTGCGTGCATATTTGTGGGTTTACAGCTGTTTCATGTCAAAAAGAACCCAGATGGGCTTCCCTTCATTTCTATTGTGATGCTGACTATTCTCACTATTGCACTTATGATTCCTTTAGTACTTAACTTTGAAGCCTTGTTTGTGTTGAACAATAGGCTTACAGTTTCCCTTGGGAGTGGAGGATGGCTTGAAGTAAATAAGGTAGTGGTAAGGGTCATAAGAATGGTTGCTTTTCTGCTGCAGTTTCGTCTTCTCCAGCAGACGTGGTCCGCAAGAGTTGGCGGTGATGGAAGTTGGAATAGTCTTTGGGTTTCTGATAAAAGGGTTCTTTACTTTTCGCTACCATTGTACATTGGCGGTGGGTTGATTGCTTGGTTTGTGCATCCATGGAAAGACTCTTACAATAGCCGGTTATTACCTTTACGCCATGTTGGATTCTAGGAGCAATCCTTCTGGGGAGACTTCAAATCTTTTGCTGGATTGGTCTTGGATGGTTTTCTGCTACCTCAAATTGTTTTCAACGCATTTTGCGATTCCAAAGAGAGGGGATTCACTCCTTTCTTTTAAATTGGGACTACTATCGTTCGGTTTCTCCCTCATTCTTATGATCTTTACAAAGCTGCTCATGGTTCCGCTTGGTATTTTGGTGGCATATATGGAAACCCTAGAATGGATTACTATTCGACTGTCTGGGATATTACCATATCTTGTGGTGGTCTAATGTTTATTGCCCTTATTTACTTGCAGCAAAGGTTTGGTGGTCGCTGCTTTCTTCCCAATAGATTTCGAGGGAGTACTGCGTATGAGCAAGTGCCTGTTGTTGCTAATACTGAGTTAACAACTAGGCAAGTCATCAACTAAGGTTTGGTGGTCACTCACTGAATGTCGGACACCAAACTCCAGTCACCACACCTCCACAGCCCAAGCCAAAATCGGAGCACCAGCCGATCAACCACCACCAACCGAATGGTCAGACATGAGATAGCTCCAGGTAGAGCTTCTAAATGTGTTCATGTTTGACATATGAAGTACTGAAACAAGTTCGAACTATCTCAGAAATTTAACGGGTTTTAAATGAGTTAAATATTTGTTCATATAACTAGTTGGCATTGAGCGGAATTTAATGAGCCAAACGTGAAAAGAAAAGGAGAGTTGTCAATTACTGAGGAATTGCTTTATATCAACCACAATAGATCTGACCTGGTGACCCTGCGGGGATGAACATAGACAAATACTGGCAAGCGTTGTCACCAATAATCAGCGCAAGAACAAGTACCATCTTTAAAATGGTGAAACCTAAGTTTATCCCGAACAATAATTTCTCGCTGTGTAACAGCCGAGATGAACTTAATAGCCGAATGGCAATCCTCACACATTCGGAGGTTCTTCACGACCCTAACAGTCATCCCAAGACTTGTGTTTAGGATCCCGAATGCAATTGCTAGCTTCTCGCTGTGATACCTAACTGCAAATTCCCTCTCCTCTTCTTCCAACTCATGCATTACTGACTCTGGCACCGGCACATACCCTGCTTGGCTAATCCTCTTCATCAACCCATCCAAGTACTTGTAGATTGCAATTGTCTCAGGGTGAGATTTATCACCCATGCTAAACAAATAGGTCTTCTGATTGACCTCTATAGTGCTATATCCAACACCCTTCTTTAGGCCTTTCTGTATCATTCTATTTCTGATCGCTTCCACACGATCCATCTTGCCAGCCAATGCATACATGTTTGAAAGCAAAACATAATGGCCTGGATTTTCTGGTTCAGCGGTTAAGAGATGATCCGCAACTCTTACCCCAAATTCAAAATTTCTATGCATCTTGCAAGCCCCAAGCATTGCAGTCCATATTGCTGGTGCTGGCTTCAAAAGATTCAATCGTTTGATATATTCGAATGCTTCGCCGAGAAGTCCTGCACGCCCAAGCATATCAACCATGCATACATGGTGCTCCATTCCTGGAGCCAAGCCAAAATCCTCCCTCATACTAGCAAATGCCTGCCTCCCCTCTTGCACTAGCCCTGCGTGTGCACAAGCCGATAACACAGCAACAAGAGTTATATCATTGGGGGGCGGCCCACGGGCTCTCATTGTATCAAAGAGCTCTATAGCTTCCCTACCATATCCGTTAATACCATAGCCTGAAATCATAGCTGTCCACGAGACAATGTTCCGATAAGTCATTGAATCAAAAACTTTCCGTGCTTTTCTTACATTTCCGCACTTAGCATACATGTTAATCAAGGAAGAACCAATAACCACATTCATACCAAACCCACTATCTCTAATCCAGTCGTGCACCCAACAACCCAGTTCAAGAGCTCCAGCTTGAGCACAAGCAGCCAATACGCTCACCAACGTAGCCAGATCAAACTCAACACCCGAGTCCCGCATCCGATGAAACAACCCAATTGCCTCCTCAGAAAACCCATTTTGCTCGTACCCCGATATCATTGAGTTCCACGCAACAACGGTTCTGTCATTCATTTCATCGAACACCTTCCGTGCACGTCTTAAATCACCACATTTCGCATAGAAGGCAACAAGAGCAGCCTGAACAAACGAATCCAACCGGTACCCACGAACCAAAGTGTGGCAATGAACAGCTCTGCCGACCCTAGAAGCCGATAATTCACCACAAGATTTTATCACGGCCGTGAAAATGTAGTTTGAAGGGTGCAGAGAGGGGATAACAACGAGCATACGGCGGTAGAAGAGGACGGCATCGTTTGGGAAGTGGTTCTTGGAGCAGGAAGTGATGAGGGAAGTGAAGAGGAAAGGGTCAGGGTTAGGAATGGAGAGGAAGAGGCTGCGAGTGTAGGTGATTGAGCCGGAGGCGCAGGATAAGAGGGTGAGCTTGGTGATGAGAGAGAGGATGCGGTGGGAGCCGGTGATGAGGAGGTGGGCGTGGACCTGTTGGAGGAGTTTGAGACGTGGGCCGGCGAGGAGGAGAGCGTCGTGGGCTCGTCGTGAGAAGTAGAATGGAGGCTGCTGCTGCTGCTGCTGGTGATGGCGGTGGTGGTGGTGGTGTTTGGCTTCCATGAAAGTCTTGCCATTTGTCAAAAGGAAAGTAAAAGTTCATTTTCTTTCTCTTTTTCAAGGAAGCATAAGAATTTCATCAATCCTAGCAATTAGGGTTGCAAGTCGAGCCGTGCTTTCTGTAGTGTTTTGAGTTTGGCTCGAGTTCCGAACAAGCCAATCTCTATTTATTAATTAAATGAGCCTCTACGAAAGAACATATACAAACGAGTCGAGTTTTTCTAGTCGATGTGAGAGTTAGAATATTGAGCTCAGCTCGTTTACTACATAAGCTTAAATCTCGAGCTCAAATACTAATAATTAGAGGTAAGCCGATGCAACGCATGATACCCGGGGTGGGTGTTGTCCCTAAAAGGACAGCATCGATGTTGTCCGATCTGGGCCGTCCGTGCTTGGCGATGGAAGGCTCGGATCACATCTTATCCAAACAAATCTGAACCGTCCGCTACCAAACAAATCTGAGCCATCCATTACCGAGCACGAACGGCCCAGATTGGGACAACACTGGACAACACCATCCCCCAATTCATTTATGTTAGTAATTTATTGGAGCTTTTTTTACTATTCAACTAATGAAAGGCATGTAGTTATCTCATTGAGTTATTACGAAACAAATTTGTAGAAATGCTCAAAGAAGGTGACTCAAACTTATGAAATTCAATTTCTGAGAGCTCACAACCTATCATGTAGCCTTCTGATCAGGAATATTGTTTTAATGGACCTTAAAACCTCTTATGCAACTCTCATGCATACATGTTTTGAAAGTGCTTTGCTACATTGCAAAGAACATCTAAGAGCACAAATTTCTTGATATGATATTAAAAAAAGAAAACTCGTGGCAATGAATCCACAAATCATTCCTGTCCAAGCACAATTTTCTTTTTCCTTTTTTTTTATATATAAAAATAAGAAAAATGGTGCTATGCACAAGAAAAGAATAGTAAAAGCAAGACATGATATTTTGAGCTTTTTGGGTACCCACTTAATCAAAAGACACATCGTCCCACAAAAACAAAGTATACACTTCGACAAAGTCCAAAACATGAGCAACGACTGAAAAAGATTTCAGATCTGTTCTAGAATGCCGAGTATTCCAAAAGAAGTCGCGGTGTTACCACCGCAGTGATTTTGCACCAACCACCACGCAGTCAAATTCTACCTTGAACCCGATGGCTTTTGTTGCATCGGTCCTTGTTCACATCAGACTCTGATAAAAAAGCAGACGAATTCTGGACATACAATAGTTTATTTGCTTTTTACATCCTTTGGTGTGCAATATGAAAAAAGTTTATGCAAGCAAGACAAAGGAATTTCAGGGACAAATTCCTGAAATTCGAGACTTGATTATTGACCAAGCACAGTGACAAAGCTACCCCAATTGATAATGACTCGAGACTTGATTTGTTTTGTTCGCTACCTTCAATAGTTCAATGTCTGAGGAACTGTAATTATACCCGTCTCAAAGCCAAAAAGTAACTACAAACAGAGCATGCAGAAAGATTATAAAGCAAATATCGATGCTGAAAAGAAAAGTGGTGCCCGAAAAAAGAAAACCTGGGAAGCCAGAAGTTGGATGATCAAATGACAAATAACTGGCATAGTAATACTTTCTGATACATGGTGAGAAAGCAAATCGGGCAGGAGATACGGGAAAAATATCTAAAAGTTTTTAAGACGAGACTGTCTAATAAATCACCAAGTCCTTCATGAAGCCATGCCACAATGTAAAACTTCACACTCTTCTTGTTTGGATCAAACTTCACAGTTAAAACTTTTCGGTAACAACAAAGATGATCTCACAATCTCCACAGATGACCTCTTTTGTGCAAGTCATCTGTTCTGGTTCCACTAGCACCTCCAGATCAAAAATACCAGAGGTATTCAGTATAGATAAACGTGATCGTCGTACATATGAGCCGTCATATTCAAGGATTGTAGCATGGCTTCTCCCCGCTTGTTGAAGTTGAACACCGATATTCCACCATTATTTACATCGATGGCACGGAATCTGATCAGTTAAAACAGTGTCAGAGATAACTGCTTAAAATACAAGGAACCAATATCGAATGGTATACTTTGTGGTCACAGGTCAGTCACATACTCACATTAAAGCCAAACAATTGCAAATGGTAAAACCACTACATTATTTTGTTGCAGCTAACCACTAAGATTACAAAGAAGAGTCCATTTTTGGGACGCACATAGCAAATGGGTCTTTACTTCAATAAGGACATCAACTTTTTCTTTAATGCCAAAAGAACAAATCACCTACACATTCCAAAAATGCCCCCACTAGCCAATGAAAGTGCCTAAACCCCCAAACCTAATGAAAGTGTCTAAACTTAAACCCCAGGGTACCCTATGAAAATGCCTAAGACCTTAGGGTACCCTATGAAAGTGCCTAAAATCCTAGGGTACCCTATAAAAGTGCCTAAAACCCTAGGGTACCATATGAAAGTGCCTAAACCACTAAAACCCTATAATTGGAAAGTGCACCCTAAACCTAAACCCTAGGGTACCCTATGAAAGTGCCTAAAATACTAGGGTACCCTATGAAAGTGCCTAAACAGCTAAAACCCTATAATGGAAAGTGCACCCTAAGTGCCTAAACCCACTATACCCTATCCCAAAGAGCCTAAACTCCTTAAAATTGAACCCAAAATTAACCCAATCCCAAAATTAAAGGGACAATAATTTTGTCATACCCACTCAAGACCCACGCATTCGCATGAGAGAGAGGGAGAGATAGTGACGGCCCTGACTGGATGAACAGTGACCACCCGTCGCTTTCTAGGGTAGTACCCGTCGCCATTCAATTTTGTTCGCTGGACATTGACCTCCTTTCAATTTTGTCTGATGAGAGAGAGAGGGGGGCAACCAAAGTGACGTGAATTGGGCATTACCCGTCGCTTTCAAAGGGTAGCACCCGTCGCTTTCAACTTTTTCTTTTGTCCGCTGGACATTCCTCCGCACAGTGAGCGTGAGTGGTGTAGTTCATTAAGGGTATTTTTGTCTAATGTTGTCCTTGAGCCATCAAAAATTTCACATTAATGTATTGGAACCATTAAAATAAATTAAGCTGGACTAAACACTATTTAAAACCCCAAACTTGGCCTTTAGACCAATTTTCTGTACAAAGAAATAGGTTACACCACCAATCAGATGAAGAAGGTGAAATGGCATTCAGAAACAGCTTTACCACATTCCCTTGTTCTCTTTTGGGACTTGTTAACTGGTAAGTTCTACCCACTTTCTCGGGGTTTGCTCCCACCTAAGGTCTCAGGTTCGCCGAGGTGCGCGTAAGCTAGCCCGGCATCTGGTTATCAAAAATAAATAAATGTTTTACCCACTTTCTCTCTAAGACTAGTGCTTAGTTGTATTAGTCATCATTTTCGTAGTTCTCAAGGTGTTCACCTGAACATCATAACAATCGCCTTAATATCAGAAGTTCGTATTGAATGCAAGAAAAGAAGAAGAAACTAGATATTGGGAATATATTATTCCACCAGAATATGAAAATTTCAGTGCATACCTCTCAGGGCCCAATCCAAGAGCCGTGCAGATCAGTGCCCTCAACATTGATTTATGAGTTACAACCAGAAAATGATCACCCTGATAAACGAAATGAAGAGTTTTTTTTATGCATATCAAAATGTATTCAAGTATGCCAATTTAAGTGAAATCTGCAAGGCAACAATAAAAGCTTACAGGAGTAAACAAAATTTCCTTCCAAGCTTCATTTGCGGTTTCCCATAGCATTCTGATGGGGTAGACACCGTATACCGAAAAATTAGAAGGATCTTCTCTCCATGTATTGTATTCCTTTGGATATATCCGCCTAGCATCCACTGCCTCCAAATACTGGGCATGGTTTAGTTGAATTCATATATTTTTACCAACAAGTTAACTCAGACTCTAATTCAAATCGATTACATCACATTAGTTTTTAAATTCACAGCCATAGAAAAGAGTAGGGAAATGATTTGGCACTCCACTGCTATAAATGCACTCCAAAACTTGTAATTGTTTTTTTTTATTTTATAACTCGAGTCTTTGGGCCAACATTGTGTTACATGAACTTTTGAATGTTTGTGCAACGCCAATGCTCTAGATGCTGAATGAAAGAAGCATGGTAACGTACACATAAATCAAAATGATTCTTGGGTCTGTCCTCTCTGATGCCTTTTGGCTTTGATTTGAGGGCATGATTCCGCAGCAAACGCGACGGTATAGGGGGACCACTGTTTCGGTGGTATTCTGTGAGCAGCCACTTTGTGCATTTATTGCCAAAGGTTAGGTCTGTCTCCAATCCATCTGTTTCAGTGGTATTCTGGGAGCAGCCACTTTGTGTATTTATTGCCAAAGGTTAGGTCTGTCGCCTATCCATCTCCCGCCCATATCCCCAATTATTGGGGACTAAATGGGTTATGTTATTGTTGTTGTTGTTGGACTTTTGAATGCTAAAATTTTTTATTGTATTTATAACGAATCAGAGTGCCAAAGTCGATCCCCAAAACTTATACACAGTATTGCAGCACTATGCAACCGATAGCATGTTAAATTAAAAAACCAAGAAGAAACAAACTAAATTCCATTAATGGGGTCTATGTAGGGTAGATTGGATATAAACATTGTCTCTGGCATTATATGCACAAAGTGGTTGCCCAACTACGTAAGCACAATGTTAACAGCCGATCTTTAACGAATGGTCCCTTGTTACTCTTTCAATCTGGCAAGGGAAAAAACAATGAACTTTAACTATCTAAAAGAGCAAACACACAATGACTCACACACCATTTTTCATGCCTTCAAGATAAAACAGATGGCACTCCTTCAATGAATCAAGAAAAACTAGTGGCTCTTCCTTCCCGTGCCATAAAATTTCAGCAGTGGACTGCATTAGAAATCACTCACATTTTGAGGAATTGTTCAAAAATGGAATATGCCAAAATAATATCTATATCGATCATTTTAAACCTTAGCACGAGATATTGGACTAGAGAAACATTGGTCAAAGGATATATTTGCCAATGCTTTCCTGCACCTTTCTGCTTGATGCACTCCAGTTTCTGTTAGGATGGATAGGTCTGAACTTCCCTGAATGTACAAAAAAAAGTCAACAGCTGCCAATAACGTATAAAAGCAGAGGACAAGCCAAACAACCGAGCAAGAGTTTAATGATTCACTAAGGTTTTAGCCTCAAAAAACGTAAAGTTCACTACGAGTTTCTAGTATGGAAACTATAAACATGTAAAACAGAAAAATGTCAGCATTAACAAGTTAAGATTCTACTCTTCTGTGAACAAGGGGAACACTTGCATACATATTTATGACAAAAAAAAATATTCAAAATGGAACAGCTAGAACGTAGTTCAGATTCTGACCAACGTTTTCAGTATTGTTTAGCATTTGAGATATGCAACTCTCTTGTGTCTGTTTATAACATTAAACTTCAACCAACAAACTCAACACTCTAGATTCCCTTACTTGTTACTTCCAAAACCCCAAGACTGAAAACATATTTAACTGGTTACCTGTCGAGAGAAGTATATCAAAGGACAAGGCCACCAGATTCATGAGGTCACAAGCAAGACTGAAGTAAATAGAGCGTAGAGAGCAAGGGAAGTGATGATTGGCAAGAAGCTAAGAGGAAGAAAGGGACAGGAGTTTCTAACGGCTCCTGTAATGAGCAGAGGGTGTAGCTCAAGTGATGGACGCCAGGTTCCAATACCCTTCCTCCAAAAAGACGCAAGGAGATACTAGTGGAAGGTGAAGAGCCTCAACTTCAAGTGGCTAGTCCCTCATTGGAAGAGAAGTCATCCCCATTCGAGGATGGTCTTGAGCTTGCTCTCATTTGATCTACATGCACCAGAGAGCCTCCAATGACCCGTTCAGATGGACATTTCATTGTTCTATGGAAAAAAAAATGAATGATTCAGAAGGTATTGTGAAGAAAATAACTAACACTCCTTGGTGTAGGGTAGAAATAAGAAAAAAAATTGTGGAGAAGATAAGCTGCCTTAATATCGAGGAGCACATGTTCGATTTAGGTCTTCTTCCCCTTAGGTTGTGAGAGGATTGGTTATTTTCCATACCTCTCAGCTTCGTGAAGTGTGTTCTTTGTAGGCCGGGTTTGTGTTTCTTGCCTGGCATTTAGCTTGCTCAGCTTTTTGTTTGGTGCATCCTTGGGGTATTGGAAAGAGCTTCATGGCAACCTAGACTAGAGTTACTTAAAAGTAAGCAAAACTAACTCTCCCAGTTCCCTCTCTTCTTTCTTTTCTTAGTCAGAGGCAGTGCAACCAATTACCTGTCTATAGGAGATCCTTTGTACCATAAGATTCAAAAAGTTCTTTCTTTACTCAAATCATAATGATGACTGTGAATTCTGTAGTGGCCGGGAGGATGGCGGGGTCAGTAGACCCAGCCTCCGGGTCGCGTTGCACCCTCGGCAGAGTTGACGACTGAAGGGGCTTAGCCCAAGCCCATACCGAGAGCCGAGAGCCGGACCCCAATGGAGCTTCGGCGTGATGACGCATCCAATGGTCTCCAAACTCAACGGTGTAACTGACGTCGAGGGCTCGGGTCCGTACGCCCTACAGCGTGATGAAAACTTGGGAGAATCTGCTAACACTCCCACAAAGATGAGAGCAATCGATCTGGCCTTCGAGGGGAAGCACGCCGAGCCCCGTGGCAGATGCTCTGAGTCGATGAGTAAGGGCCCACACGCCCCTGGCAGGTCCTCGGCCTTGGCATCGTGGCACTCGGCGCTGGACATGTTCATCCTGAACCATGACCTCGCCAAGGGAGTAAGGGCTCGGAGGTTTTTTCCGGAGAAGTCTTCTGACATGACTGATGACAGGTGATTGATGTGATCGAAGTGGAGTCAGGCGGCGTCTGGACGGCGTGCCAGTGGCATCTGTTGGACCACATGACGGACCGGGGGTATCCCAAGAAATGTTAACTTATCGGGTGTGTCAGAGTGTAACGTCAGCCGTTTCAGTGGGGATGCCCAAGGCACTCATGACTTGTCCGCGTGTTGTGTCAAGTACGGCCGAGCCACGTGGGGATCACGGGAAACTTAGTCAACAAGTTTTCCTTTGCCTATAAAAGGGAAACTTGCCCACCTGGTCCGAGATCCTGATCTCCTCTCTCTCTCTCTCTCTCTCTAAAAGACACTTCTCTTCACTTATTTCCAGCTTTATTTCTCATCGCTGGTGACTTACTAGACCGTCGGAGTGCCTTTCCGGACCACCACCATCCAGGCTAGGCGCTAACGCGGGTGTTACCTGTGCAGGTCTTCTTCTCAGACGAGCTCGCTAGGTTTCAGGCGAAGTTCATCCTTCTCATTACCCTTCTCACTCGTTCCAAAAGGTTCAAGGAGGTTCATCAGAGAAGCAGACCCCACAAATTCCAACAACTTCACGAATAAAATCATGAAAAAAATATGAGCAATTAACCAACCAGCAAAACTTCTTCTTACAAATAAGATCTTCCTTTTGTAGTATTATCACTATCATGATTTCACTCATAAGATGATGACACTAAAATTAGCAAGACACAAAAAATTGTAGACTTTAGATACGAAATCACCAATTCTCACATTTCACATTCCAAATTCAACATATCCTTCCACACACAAATTCAAAAAATCCCCCACCCGGCCACCCCACAAAAAATGAAACCTAAAAAGAAAAAGAAAGGAAAAAAGAAGTAGAGAAAGAAACTGAGAAACAAACCTGAACCCTGCTTTCTTCGTTCCAAGAGCTAAGGCCATGCCTTACAATAGTCACCTTCTTTGGAGAAGGCATCAACCTTCGAGTAAGAGAAATTGTTGCCTTCTCGAAATCATAAGCTCCACCAGTGATAGGCACATTATTCTCTGGTTTCTCCGGAGAAGATGAACAGTCGAAGCTAACTTTGAATTGAACCAATTTGCAAGTATTTTGCAAAAAAAAAAAAAAAAGTAAATTGTCAAAAACAAGAACTAGGACCAAGCAAGAACAGCATATTATGGCCCAAGCCCTTTCAGTACAGACGCCCTGTATCTCCAATTTGATTCTTCACCTATGGCTTTTTGCCTGCATACTACTACAAAGAATATTAAAGACCAATTTTCCTCTAACTTTTTTTCACTAATAGATGGCTGCGTGGCATACTACAACTCTCTAACCATTTAAAACTTACATTAGAGCATGTCCACCCCTTACCGTTTTTTATTCTTAAACTCTAAATTTGAGTAAAACCCCTCAAAATTCCACTCCACTCCTTTACTCAAACCTATATCAAAAACTCAAATTTTTACTCAAATCAAGGGATACTCGAATTTTACAAGGCTATTGCTTCCCCTCAAATTTACAATCATGCCATGAGGGTTTTACTCAAATTATGCTTGGATTTGGATTCGCCCATTGGATTTTTCATACCAAATGAAGCTTTTACTCAAATTTGAGTATGTGTAAGGGTTGGAGGTGCTCTTATGTAAACAAATAAAGAAATAACAGCCCCTGACACCGCTAATTGGCGCATAGAACAACTTATGCGACCATCTTTCGAGAAGATAATAGATGTTACGGGCCAATACTGAATTACATTGGTACCATCACTTGATTAAGCCTGTCACAAACAGGAGATTTGCTGTTATAAGTTATAACAGACCCACATGGTTTAAGTATTGCAATTACCATGCATTAGAGAAGATGCCTATGAAACACTTTTGAAGCTGACTAGTTTTACAGACTTTCATCCACAAACACACTAGATATCATAGACTTCTCAGTGACTGCTGGTACCAAAATGCATCTAGCTACTAGATAGTTACATACAGCAGAACAGTACATTTCTCAGCAAAACTCAACTGGTTTGTTCTTTTACTCAATTTTTGTAAAACATGTTGGGCAAAGCCCATTTAAGGCCAGCAGAAAAGAATGTCAAACGGATTCCTCTAGAATCTCAAGAAAGGATTTAGCACTAACACATTCATCTCATCATCTACGAAGATGTACTAAATTACATATTCTTCTACTAATCTAATTCTGGGTTTGCAACTGAAACATGTGAAGCCAAGAATCTGAAATGGGTTCCTTTCGTAGCTCAAAATAGAATTCAACATTCAAACACTCAATCTAATCATACACTGAGGATGCACAATACCCAATTACCCATTATAAATTTACTCCTTCCAGGTAAGGGCGATACAAACATGATTTTATCTCCAGTACGATCATATGTTAATTCTTTTAAACCAAAAGAAAGAAAGAATTCAAGGCTTACCTGTAGTCAGAGGGAGGTCTGAACTTGAAGATGAGCATTGAATCCGATTTCTCGATGGACATGAGCAATAACCCTGAATCTTCGGAGGAGCCCAACAAAAAGGAAACGTCGTGGTTAGAACTCTGCTATTCATCATCCGAATAGCTTTTGTGTTTCCTTAGATATTAGGAGTATAAAGATTGGTTTGTTTCTGTTTTTTCACAATTTTTTCTGTCGCTCTTCTGATATGAGATGATAAGGTGGTTAGTGGTTCCAATGCCATTGGGTAACATCAGTTGCCAGTGGGCCTCTTTCTTGTAATCCGATGGTAGAGATTGAGAGTTCTTGACTTCTTGAGAAGTGATCAGTTGCCAGTGAAGCTTGGATATTCCTGCAAGGGGAACAGAACATTCTTGTTTCTCTTTTTGGCAAGTGAGAAAAGGCGCTTGCAAAAAATCCGTCTACCTGCAAAAACTGACCTAATCGGCACCAATCGCACTGAAAAGGCAAAAATTCTAGAGAAATTGTTGGATACTTGAAAGAAAACCAATAAAACAACCGGTAGAGTGCATATTCATTTGGTGTATCAGATGAATCTCATTCGTCGGATGCACTTTATGAGTTATTTTTTGATTTTCTTTTTATGTTTCCTACCAGGCCTCAAAACTCTAAGCGGATCAATTTAGACGGACAGTCAATCAAAAAGCCGAGTTTGGGGCTTGAAAGGCTAAATTTGAGACTTTAAAGGATTTTTGGTCCAGCCTAACTTTTTTTGGTAAGTAGAGTTTTTTTTTTTCACCAAAAAGAAACATGAAGCTTACAAAAGAACAATGAAGGCATCCCCTGGCAGGCTATACAACAAAAGCAAAAGGTCTTAATAGAGATCAAACAATCAAAAGCCAAACAAGAGAAAACCTATCGACAATCGTTAACAGCAAAAATTCTAGAATCCAAAAGCGAAGCATCACAAAGCTTCCTGTTTTAAGCAAAGAATTTAAAAAGAGGACCAAGAGCTAACCTTAGCACAAACTAAATTGAGAATAACTGGAGTCACCCCATCAACGTTCCTGGATTTGCCATGAAATATCATCTTGTTATGCTCACCCCAAAGGATATAAATGAATGTTGCCAAAAAGAATTTATACAGAGAGTCTCGCAAGGTTTTCCTCCACGATAATGGACTACCCAATCCAATTCCTGAGCTAAAGGCACAGCAGGCCTATCCCATTCTTAATTAAGGCGCAACTTAACTTATTTTAAGGCCTTCAATACATGGATTGCAAGTTTTTTAAGGCTTAAGGACAATACTAGACTTTTACCCTTAATGAAATAGTAAATGGGCACATGTAGAGGAGAAATGTCGTGCAGGCGTGCAGCCAACTCTGACCGAATTGCAAAGCGACTAGGGAATTGTGGGAATCCCGACAGGTTCTGATCGCTCTCTCTCTCTCACTCTGCACAAGCATAAATTTTCACTCGGTCAAGAGATCGATTTTTTTGTTATATATATATGGCCTGATTTTGAGTGATGCATCTAATGATGATGAAACACTTGGGTAATTGATTTCTCTCTCTTCAATTTTTGGAATGGGTTCAATTTTACGGGGTTTAGGCTCTTTGGGGTAGGATATAGGTGATTCAGACATTTTGAAGTTAGGTACTTAAGGTATCATATGATTTCATAGGGTTTTAGAAGTTTAGTCACTTTTATAAGGTTTTAGAAGTTTAGGCACTTTCGACCGGAGGTTCGTGGCCCCATCTCAGCAATGCAATCCGGCAATCGGAAGAGGAAGAAAGTTGACAGGATTTTAGTTGGTGGCTCTCACCACAAGGGTTTGAGCACTCCCGTTGGGATTAAGCGGAAAAGAGAGAGAACCATTGAAGATAGTTATGGCGATCCTCACACCTTCCGTTGCCCTCAGCGCCGTGTTTTACATTGACTAACTTGTGTTTGTGTGCCTTTTCTTCTTGCAGCAGGTGTTGAGGGCTTGTCCATTGACTAACTTGTGTTTGTGTGCCTTTTCTTCTTGTAGCAGGTGTTGAGGGCTTGTCTAAGTCTCTTGTAGTCCTTGTGGGGTGCTTTTGCTTGGTCCTTTTTTGTGTTTGTCGGGTTGTATTTGCTTGTGTTTGAGTATGTGTGTTTTGAGCTTGTTGGGTTGTACTGACTGTCATCGAGGCCACCTGACAAAATATGAGATTCTCTCATATTTTGTTTGTTGTCGCCTTTGTAATCGCTTGCTTTTATAATGGATATCTATGTTTCTTGGTTCAAAAAAAAAAAAAAAAAGAAGTTTAGGCACTTTCATACAGTTTTGGGGTTTAGGCACTTTCATAGGGTTTAGGGGTTTAGGGACTTTCATAGAGTTTTGGGAGTTTATGCACTTTCATATGGTTTTGGAGGTTTAGGCACTTTCATGGGTTAGCAGGGGCATTTTTGAAACGTGGGAATGATTTGTCTTCTTGATATTAAGGAATAAGTTTGTGTCCTATTTACATGATTGACTTCTATACTATATCCCCTCGAAAAAAGACCCCATTTTAGATGCGGACAAAATTTTCTTAACCCGCCTTTAAACCGACCAAATTCTCTATATTTGCATACATAGAATAATTGTCAATATGTGGTATAGGTGGATGTGGATTTGTCCTTGTAAATATGTGGCAGGTTGAAAAATATTTGATCCGCCTCCAACCCATCGATCGTTAAAACCAGCGGATGGATTGGAATCTTTTTTTCCCAGTTTCGACTCATACGCAGCCCTAGGTCCTAACTGGAAAGATTCTTGTTAGCTTACCGTCATTAAATAAATAAAAAAATAGAAAATTGGTGTAAAGGCTAAATTTGGGGCTTTAAATGGTGTTTAGTCCATTTTAACTTATTTTAATGCTTCCAATACATTGATAGGAAATATTTTAGGACTCAAGGACAACACTAGACAAAAATACCCTTAATAATAATAAAAAAATTACAAAAGGCCGGTCATGCATAACTTTCATTTCCCGTTACTTTTTCCCGTAACTTTTCCATTTACTGTTGACGCCAACTCAGCCAACTCATTAAAGTGACGCATGACTTCATTTCCTGACACACGACTTTCTCTCTCTCTCTCTCTCTCTCTCTCTCTCTCTTCATGTATTCGGCAATAAAAGTGACGGGACAAATTAATTGGTTTTAATTTTGAGACTTTCTCTCTCATGTGTGCGACAAAATTAATTGCGGTCAATTTTGAGATTTAATTTTAGGCTTTTTGGGGTAGGGTATAGTGTTTAGACATTTTGGGTTTAGGCGCTTAGGGTGCACTCTCCAATTATAGGGTTTTAGTTGTTTAGGCACTTTCATTGGGTACCCTAGTGTTTTAGGCACTTTCATAGGGTACCCTAAGGTTTAGGCACTTAGGGTGCACTTTCCAATTATAGGTTTTAGTTGTTTAGGCACTTTCATAGGGTTTCATAGGGTACCCTAAGGTTTAGGCACTTAGGGTGCACTTTCCAATTATATGGTTTTAGTTGTTTAGGCATTTTCATAGGGTACCCTAGTGTTTTAGGCACTTTCATAGGGTACCCTAGTGTTTTAGGCACTTTCATAGGGAACCCTAAGGTTTAGGTTTAAGCACTTTCATTAGGTTTGGGGGTTTAGACACTTTCATTGGCTAGTGGGTGCATTTTTGGAATATGTAGGTGATTTGTCCTCTTGGCATTAAAGAAAAAAAATTGATGTCCTTATTGAAGTAAAGACCCATCTACTATGTCCTCCCTAAAAACGGACCCATAAAAAAATTCTATCAACAATTTGGTTGACTATAGAGAAATGACTTTAGCCTAAATAGCAACGTTTAACGGGTGGATATTTTTCCACCCACAATCAATTTATGCAACATTTAAACCTGCAATCAACTCAACCCGCCATTACATAGCTTAACATCTGTCCAATAAACGCCAATTCAACCTGCTCATCTTCCAACACTCAGCAACAACGAGAGAGAGCAGAGTTTTAGAGAGAGAAAATGTGAGAGAGCAAAGAGTGCAGGAGAAGCTTCTCCTTCCGCCCCCCAGCCCCTCCATCCCCTTCCCCCTTCCTCCAGCCTCTCAGCCCCTCTCCTCTCTTCTCCTTTATCACTTCCTCTACTTGATTTACCGGTAGCTCCCCATGCATGGCCGGATCTGCTCTCCGGTCGGTATGAGTGGCCGGAATCTTGATTTTTGGAACAGGGGGAGCCAGATCCGGGGTTTCTAGATCTGGGTTCCGACACCGACGGCGGCGGCGGCTCCGACGTGACAGCGGCGACGACAAGCTCCGGCGGTTTATTTTTCAGTCTTTTTTGTTTTTTCGTTTCTGTTTTTTTCTATTTTGCTTAGTTTTAGAGTTTGTTTTGTTTTGATTTTGTTGTGTACTGGGTTTGATTTAATGCAATTTCTTTCTATTTCTCCAAAAAAAAAAAACCTGCTCATCTTCCCCAAATTGCATGTGTCTATGTGGATTGGGTAAGGTTAGAAATGATATTCATACTGTCTTCGGTTCTTTTATTAAATGATTTAGACAAATGAGGGGATATGGATTTGTAAAGGTGAATAATTGTAATATGTTCCCTTTTGTTTCCTATTCATCTGAAAATAAATGAATACTAAAATATTTTTTTATAGAATTATCACAAATTCACAATAATAAATTTCGAGTAAAAAAAAAAATACTCTTTCTGTTCCATTTTAATTGCTCTCTACGAGTATTTGTGTCATTTTCAAACGTCTATATCTTTTTATTTGTAATGTTTTTAAAGTTTTTGAAAATTTTGACTAATAAAACTAATTGAGATTTATCAAATAAGATCCATATTGCATATAAAAATATTATAAATTGAAAACTACAAGAGTTTTAAAAAGGCACTCATAAACTTAGGGAACAATTAAATTGGGACGGAGGGAGTAGGGTTTTATTTAATATTAAAATGCTTTTCACAATTTTGCTAAGAAATGTGCATATTGTTCAAAAATTTCTTCTTTTTTTTTTTTTTAGAGAATGAGAGAGAAATTCATTAATCAAAGCCTATCGAGTACAAAGAAATACAACTGAAATTAACAAATTACAAACAGAAAAGACAAAAACAAAACAAAATTAATTGAAGGATACATCCAACTAGGGGTGAGCACGGGTCGGGTTAGGTCAGGTTGACGTCGGTTCGGGTCGAGTCAGTTTCCATCGAGTTATGAAAAACAGCACCCGAAACCGAACCGAACTAGCCTAGAAACCGATCGGATCGGGCGCGTTGGGTTCCTGTTCAGGTCGGTCGGGCTGGTCGGGTTTCTCAAGCCATAAGTTTCAGATCGAAATCTATTTAAAAAAGAAAAATAAGATAAAAAAAAAAAATCAGAGTCGAAAGAGAGAGAGGTCGGTGGCGGCGGTGCCCTTCTGCTTAGCTTGGATCTGGGGGGGGGGGGGGGGGGGGATGGAGATCTGATGGAGCCTGATATGGTTCACCATTTTCACGGAGATTCGAGCTGTGGTTAGGATTTTGGGGGGTGGGTTTTGAAAAGGTTTGAGATCTCTATTTGCAGGTGTGGAGACTAGAGAAATGCAGGAGCAGAGAGCGAGCGAGAGAGAGAGAGAGAGTGGGTGGATTTTGAAGAAGTTTGACCATTTGATTTGCTTGATTGTTGTATCTACATCTCTGTGCGGCACTTTAGTGCTTTGGGTAGAGTTTTCACTTTAAATTAGAGAGACAGAGAGACAATCAGAGAGAGAGAGAAACTTTATTGTTTTGGGTAGAGTACTAGAGTAACTTTACAGTTGTGTTTTTGGGTAAACCAAAAGTCTTCTCTTCTTTACATTTAATGTTTTTGGTAAACCCACCAACTTTAAAAATTTTCGACTCTTGTGTACAACTGTACCCCAAATTTGCATATATATATACATCTATTCGGGTCGGGTCGGGTTCACCTGAAATTCAGGACTCTAACCCGAAACCGAACCCACTATCATCGGGTCACCTATTTTTCAACCCGAACACCTTCGAGTTGGATCGGATAGTCAGGTTGGGTCGCATTGTGCTCACCCCTACATCCAACGGACTGGCCAATTTAGTCGTTTGTTGCCCGAAGACTTGCATGCAACTTGCCAAAGTTCAACTGTCCGGGTAGTTCCACTGGTGACGAAGCTTCCTTATAGAAACTAACCGATACAAACCAAGTGTCATGATAAACCTACAGTCGAGAGTTCCGCGGCATAGTTGGATGTCGTACAACTAGGTGGCCGTGGCCAACTACAGACTTTAAAATCTATAGAGAAGCTGCCAAAAAGGGTCACAAACGTGGTAACGAAAGAGACTAGAGAAAATAAACAAAATTTAAACAAACAAATAGCTAAATAATACATGCATCTAAAGAAAGGACTGCCTTCGTATGAAATACCACCAGAAAACACGAGCATCAAAACACAGATAACAAGCACACAACCAACACACATGTGTTAAACCCATGGACTGCCATGGATCAATTAAGTCACAACCGATCATCTTCGTCATGCCAATATAGGACCTACGCAGAACAACACAAACAAACATGCAAACACTTATCTGAGAAAAGGGGGTCAATTGGATCGGATGGGGAAGAGAAGATCGAAGTGGGGGACCCGATCCAAGTGAGGGAGGAAAACAGTATAATCCAATCGGACGGGAAGGGAGTAGATGGGAAAGGGGAGCCGATCAAGTTGGAGGAAACGACGAGACAATCGATCAACAAGGGAGGGGGAGAAAATGAGGGGGGAGATGATCGGTTGAGAAAAGGATGGAGAAGCCTCTCGGACAGGGAGAGGGGGGGATCAGATTAAGGTGGCCAAGCGACTGGGAAAAGGGAATGAGCTTGCATTCTAGAAATTGCAGGGGTTGCCGGAGCAACCAACGCCGAAGATGGGCTAGAAAAAGCTGGGCATCGATAGCGCTGGACATGAACTGCATAAATGATCCACAATGATGCTTTGATACCGGCCAAAGCTATTGGAGATGGAGATCCACAGTGCTCCTCTGAGATGCTTATTCAGGAACGAAATCAAACGAAAAGCAAGAAAGGAAAGGAAAGAAGGCAGCGACTAGGGTTTGGTTGGTGGGAAAGAAGGGTTTTTATTTTATTTTATTTTTTTTTGAGATAGAGAGAAGAATTGCCTTGTGTATTCCCAACTCTAGGGTTTTGGATTCTCGGGCCTAGTAGCCTGTCCTACTCCTTATTCAAAAATTTCTCTTAGTTGTCTTATTTCCATGGTCTAATTTGGGGCTCTCTCCGTTAAAAAATTAGTATATATACTCTAGGGTTTTGGATTCTCGGACCTAACAGCCTGTTCTACTCCCCATTCATACATTTATGCATGGCCACTCAAAGTTTAACCCAGATTTGAAGCTACTTGACCATATTTAATAGGCACACAACATTACACACCCTCAATTTGTCACCTTGCATGCGTTTAATTCCTGCTTATACTTGATACAGCACGCAATGTGTGTTTTTGTTGGACTTTAGGTAAAATGGAGCCAAAGGCCTATCCTAAGGCTCCCAATAATCCCCAAAGTACCTAGAGGTACCCGAGCACGCTAAGAGCTGAGAGGAATCCTCCCCAAGTCATATTTGAAGTGATCAAGCCATTGGAGGAAGACCCAAAGCACCCGAAAGCCAAGATAATAATCAAATGGCCAACCCAGAATCCAAAGGGCACTGGTATCGATACCAAAAAATGGGGTATCTATACAAGTTGGATAGCCAGAAAAACAGAGCTGCCTGGTATCAATACCTAGTCGCAGGGGTATCGATACTAGGCATTTTCGAGCAAATTTTGGCAGACTTTTATGGCTTTTTTTTTTTTTTTTTTTTTTTTTTGGGGGGGGGGGGGGGTTCCCTATAAATACCCTTTTTTGACGGATTTTAGGGCACTCTCTGTGACATCCGTTCCTAACATGCATGTGTATTTCACGTGATAGCGCATTTCGTGCACACATTCATTTCATAAGCCATTCGGTGCATGACATGTCATGTTATTAATAGTTCATGCATAGCTTAAATACATACACCTATTATGTTTGTGTTCCAATTATGTGTGTGGTTTGTGACAAAAAAAAAAAAGAAAAGAAAAGAAGAAGTCAAGAGGAGGGGAATTAGTTTGTCAAGGTGTGGGAATGGCATTAAATGTTTTTGTGGAAAATTTAGTAAGGAGGGAACACCTCACCTCTTAATGGATGAGATTGGAAGACTTTGGGAAGACCCAGACTTCCATTTTTCTGCCTCAATTTCGTAGAGAGAGAGAGAGAGAGAGAGAGAGAGAGAGAGAGAGAGAGGAAGAAGTGAGAAGCTTGGAATTTCTGGAGAAAGGTACGAATTTTCTACTATATTATTTCAACTCCAAAAATTATGATATTTCAACAGTAGTTGTATTTATGTGTTATATAGATCGTGTAAAATTTTCAGAATTTTTCGTGAACCGTAGAATTTAATAAAAATATTTTACCGTGCTGCTGTCTGTGGAAATCAGTTGCTGGCAGTTCTGCCACACTTCACGAAAACGGGCATAACTTGGCCTAGGAACCTCTAATTTTCACTTCGTTTGATGTGTTAGAAACTATACATATAGGTCTTTCATAATATATAAGCCACATAGCCCAATTATTTCTGAGATATAGCAGGTTTTGGTTTAAATTTGAAGAAAATTCTGTTTTTGTAATTTTACAGCAAGTGACTGGTCTGTTTGGCGTTGGTTTAAAAATAGCTATCGAGCTCATAAAATTCTGAATTTTTGATATGATGTTCCTATATGAGTCTAGTATTTGTGGTAAAAATTTCGTGAGAAAAGGATGCGTAGATTAATTTTGTAAATTCAGAGACCATAAGGCTGTTACGTGATTCTATGCATATTCATGCATTTCATTTGCATTTAAGCATGGGGGTTGAACGAGAGACTTATAGATGTCTTATAAATTATATTGTTAGGTGAGGATAGCGTGAGGAGGATCACGGTTACTTCTCCAGACCGTAGAGGATAGAGATTTTAGCAAAGTTGGTCTTTCTGTCAGGTGAGAATGTACAGCTTCTATAATAAATAGAAATGTTGTGGTTTCAAAATTGTCCTGTGATTATTACTGTTCTTGAAAGCTCTTTGATGTGTTTTGACTATATTATGATGGCAATATTCTCGTTTGGATGGATAAAATATTTTTGAATGGAAGGAAAGAGAATTTTTATGCCTCTTGTGCCAATGTTTGTGTGAACGGCAAACAAATGTGAGGTTTGCCAGTAAGCTTTTGCTTACTTTTATGGATGTGCTATTTGTGTGAGATGGCAAACAATTGTGAGGTTTGCCGAGCCCTTTGTGAGATGGCAAGCAATTTGTGAGGCTTGTCGGTGAGCTTTGCTTACCTTTTGTGGGCTGCACCTACCATTGGTGATAAAGAATGACCCTCGTCACCGCCACTATATGTGAGCTTGTGAGCGAGGTAACGGTACCGTCTTAACTCTTGGTCGTGAGGTAGACGACTCGTTGGCACACTTGGTAAAATGTATGTGTTTTGTGGTGAGGAATGTGGAGAATCTGATTATTGAAAAACCCTTTTGGATATGACGTTGAAAATGGGTTCTGTGAACAGAGAATGCTGGTTGAAAATTTTATGCAGTTGACGATATTTATTTAAAACTTTGATTCATCTAAAGAGCTTGAACATTTCTTTTTATTATGTTGCTAACGTACATTCTCCTGTAACCTTTTTGGTTGCAGATACCTGGATGAGCTAGTTGTCGGTCCAACTACAGTGCCAATTAGGCGTTTCTTAGTAGGTGTCTTTGTTACTTTAGTCAGACTGTGACTGCTATGTATATAATGTTTGCGAGGTTGGTGTGGTTGTATTGTGGTCCAAAACTTTGGACATGTGTAAGGTCGAAGGAGTCGTGAATACCTAGATTGTGTACGACTGTGGTGTTGATGTAATTATTTAGGTTGTGTGTTTCTGCTGTGGTCGCAGTTATTCTATTTTGTTTTATTTCCTTATGGTTGCGAATATCCTGAGATGTGGACAGGTTTTATCGGATGGTCCTACCACTCGGGCAGGTTAAGTCCTGCAGGAGTGGGGTGTGACACTCTCCCTTTCTCACTGTCTCTCCACCTCCATTGTAGTTCTCCCCTAAAACCTTACATTTGGGGTGGATTTTAGTTAATTTTCTTCCATTTCCAAGCTTAAGCTCTTCATTAAAGTTGTGAGTACTTTCATTTACTTCAAGAATCTTGTGTTGATTTCAAGTTTACTTCATTTTTAGCATGGGGGCTTTTTGGCTCCTACTCACTTACTCTATGCAGATGACATTTTAGTTTTTGGCAAAGGAATTGCTTCTAGCCTTCAAAATTTAATGTTCAACTTTTCTCCTTGCTTATTTTGTTGAATCCTTGTAGTATATGTGAGTAGTAGCATAAGGCTTGGTCATGGGGTGATTAACATCCCATGACTTAGGTGGATATCACTTTTCTCATATATAGTCTTAAAGTTTGGTTTAGTTATGGGTTAAATTCATGTTTATGTACCAAAACTAGAGGTTGTTAACCTCCTTGATTATGTGTCGACAAGGGTTTTTCCTTGGCACATGTAATGCTTGGAGCTATGTCATTCCAAGTGTCTGTAAAATGCCCCAAAGAGTTTATCCCATTGTTAAACTCATTTTCTAGAATTTGTGGGTTGGTGAATGAATAGAGTGCTCAAACTTTGATATAAACTTAGTTTTGTTAGCTTCTCTGATTGGGTGTAGACAAATCTTTTGACACGCACAATGCTTGAACCATGGCACTTTAGGTGTTCGATAAAATGCTCAAATGATATTCTTTCTATTTCCAAACCCCATATAAATCATTCTTCATTTTAAATCTTCCAGTTGAGACATCTGACCTTATAACTCAACCAAGTTATCATTGAGAAAAGTGGATTTACCTAGGTTATCGGTGTTGAAAACCCCTAGACCTCACCTTCATTAATTTTATCATCAAAGTTCATTTCTAGTCTAGTTAGAGGTAAAGAGAGAATTCCCACAAAACAAACCTTAACGGTTGGTTGTCTTAACGCCAAAACCTATTGTAAAAGTAAGCCTCTCAATAAGTCCAAGTTTCTTTCCTGTGGAAATCGACTCCGGACTTCGACTTTTGGGTATTATGTTGCAATCGACCTAGCTCTACGCTTCCGGCTGCTACTTCTACAACACGAAGTCTGTGCGTAGGCAAATTTCATTATTTCTGTTTGATATTTCAAGGTGTTCAGACAAACTTGCAAACTTCTAAAGTTAATACACTAAATTGTAGGAAAAAGAATACTGTATAAATTTCTTATGTTGTCATTAATCTATTTAAAATAATCATGTTATTTATTATAAGAGAAAATTTGTAAATAGAAAATACATTATTTTTACACCGTTGAAAATACAAGTAGATTTTGGGAAAGCTGACACTCCCTTCATCTCAATTTAAATGTCCCCTACGAGAGACCGGTTTAGTTTGACTTTAAAAAATAAAATACTTTCAAAGTTACTTTTTAAATTTTTTTGCACCATTGGTAAAAATTTTTGAAAAAAACAATATTTACAAATATATTTTTTTCTTTTAAAGTTAAAATAACACGACTTTACGTAGGATACATTTAAAAATGAGATGCGAAGGAGTAAATAAGAAGAGACATAGGAGCAAACAAAAATTCCAACTCGACACACAATTGAATAAACAAACCTGTAATCCTAGAATATTTGTAGGAGCAATCAGTCTGGAGTGATTCCAGTTTAGCAAGAATATCAGCTACTGGGCAGTCACATATAGATTAGACGAGAGGGATAGAGAGAATGGAAGGCAAGGAGGAGTTGCAGGATATGGAGGAAGATCTAGAAGATGGACCCCCACCCGGATGGCAATCAAACTCTCAAATCATCAAGGAAGAAACAATTGAAGAAATTGAACAAGAGCAAGAAGACGGACCCCCACCCGGATGGCAACCAATCCCTGTCAAAGAAGAAAAAGGAATCCAAGAAGAAGAAGAAGACGATGGGCCTCCACCTGGGTGGCAATCAATACCTGTAAAAGAAGAAGAAATGGAAGAACATGATGACGGGCCGCCACCTGGTTGGCAATCAACCCCTGTCAAAGAAGAAGAAGACGATGGGCCCCCACCTGGTTGGCAATCAACTCCTATCAAAGAAGAAGAAGATGATGATGGCCCCCCACCTGGTTGGCAATCAACCCCTATCAAACAAGAAATTGAAGAAGAAGAAGATGATGATGGGCCCCCACCTGGCTGGCAATCGGTCCCTCCGCAGCGGCCCACCCCAGCCCCACCTGGGCAGCCGCCGACACTCCCACCAGCAGCTCCGCCTCCGCTACCCAAACCCGCGATTGCTTCAGGTGGGTTTTCCTTTTTACGGATTTACTTCTTCAAGTATTTATGAACCCAACTGGTGAATTTCGCGTATGTATGTAGGTAAGTATGTTGTGTTGAATGTACTGCGTATGTAGGGGGAATTGCAGTGGAACTGTTCAGTTTTCTTGTCTATTTATGTGTTGAGTGATGGAGGCTAGGTAGGCCAGTGGAGGTAAAATATGGGGTGGGATTTGCAGAATGCTCGTCGATCAGGCTTTGTGAAAGTACTACGAGTAGCGAACTTCGAACCAATATTGTCCGTGAAATGGACTTTAGGGACTTAAATTTTCCAAACCCTAAATGTAGAATTTCAAAAGTTGAGGATGAATACTGATATAATAGCTATAGTAAAGGTGTTTTCGATCCTACAGTTTGGGGTGAAGCTTGGGCCTCTCCCTTTGCAGGGTTGAACGAGGGAGAAACAGTCCACTTGGTTTTTCAAGTGAAATGAAGGGATGTGGCCACTGGCTTCACCTACTTTGCCCCAAAAAATTGAGGCAATGATTACCGCTGGTAGTTGTGCCAATTTTCAGTTGTCTTAACAGCTTCATTGGTGGTTGGAATGGACAGAACCTATGTTTACATGGACTCGGGTGCTAGTATCAGGGGCGGGTGGGAGTTCAAGCGTCGGACCTTCTTAAATTTAAATCTTAGGATACTGGGATATGTGTCCCCTAATTGGGTGTGGGTACGAGGACACGTTGGGAACACTTGTTTGTAATATATATTGCATAACTTTTTTTTATTTTGTATTATAATTATATTTAAAAATGTATTTAAACAAGAAGGGGCAAGAAAAATATGTTTTTGCTATTTCATGTCCATGTGAAAGACTAGAAATGTCACTTTTCGAGCAAATTTGATACAATATTCTTTTTTTGTAAATGTCATGGCAATAGGGGATCTGAGTGTCCAAAATGGATACGTGTGTCGGACACATCGACATGGATACTTCAGCCAAAATGAAGGATCCATGTAACATAGGTCATAACTCCTAGGGTGGGGGAGTATGAATAAGATAATTATTCTCCAGCAATCTATGAGCTCTGAACAGTTTACAGAATACAGATATATTAGTGTGCTTGTTTATGTATATATCTATGTGTGTATTAGTATGCATAAGGTAAGCTAAGTAGTGTCCTAGTTGGGGAATTGACCTAGAGGATATAAGAATAAAAGTAGTCGAAAAGACAAAAAAAAAAAAAAAAAGAAGAAGAATTCATGATTGCGGTCTTCCATAGTTTATAATTTATATTGTTAATTGTAAATGCATTTATGGGTTCTTCTATTTTGCCAATGTCTGGGGAAATTGTTTCATGTTTCTATCAATGTCAGTCACCCTGTGGCCGTGTAAATTTTGCAGAAAAGAATCAAATGGTTTGTGGCTCTTGCCGCCGACTTCTTTCTTATCCTCGAGGAGCGAGATTTGTTCAATGCTCATGCTGCCAAACAGTCAACCTTGTCCTGGAAGGTATTACACTCCTTGTTCTTTATCAATTGGTCATATGTGATTTCCAGTAAGAACCCTAAGTTCTCATTATTACCCTAACTGTTTTAAAAGTTTGCAGAAAAATAGGTCATTTTTGTTTCTTCTACAACAGTTTGACTATGTCATAGAAGATAGGAACATCTGAACAGTATGTTTGTGCTCTGATTGTTCGTTTTCTTCTTTGTCATTTTGTCCTCCTCCACCATCCCTGTGTTTCTTCTCCCTTTGTACCATGTGTTGTGCGTGGCTTGGGCCTTTTTATGGGTGGTGGAGTTACCACTTGTCTTTATTTCTGTTCATTTACATCTCTCCACCATTTGGTGAAAGGGACTTCTAGTCAATATCTCGAATCAGGCTGCAGCTGCAATACAGATTCTCCAGTAGGTTTTTGGCCACGTATCAGTTGGTCAAGGCTTTTGCCTACAATAATGTTGTCTAGTGCAACATTGAGCATCCAAATACCACTCTTGGCATACTAGTGGCAAAAACAAGCACACCTTGACTTAGGCTGCTTCGGTGCTTCCCCTTTTCTACTTTTCAAGTATGAAGTGTTGTGATCCCTAGAAATAGGAGGTAGACATGGATTTGAAATTATATCTGGAATCTTGTGCCCCGTTTTGATATCTACTCTTCTTTTTTCTTTTCTTTTTTTCTCTTGGCCAATAGTTCTCCTCAAGAGTAACCTATCGCGCGAGTCCTGTCCAATGGTGCATAGTGTCCCACAGATATAGTGGGCCGCACTTAATTAGCTGAAATAAGAAATGGAGCACGAATGACAACAAGGGATTTTGTTTTTTGGTATTTTGGATCTCATAGTATCCCATATTTTGCTTTCACAGTATCAATGAGCACCCCAGCTGTTGTTGAATGAAATAGTTTAGACGACACTTTAAACTACGATGAATCGATGATTATGATACTTAAATACTTGTCCACTTGACCATACAAACATGACCTCCTGAAATTTTAGTCTCGTATTTGACTAGTTTTGCTTCTTCCAATTTCTGTTTTTGCCTATTACATAACGGAGGAGGTTTTTTAGTAACTGATTTATTTCTACGCTAAAACCGTACTTTTCTTTTCAGAACACCAAGTTGGCCAAGTGAAGTGTGGGAGTTGTGCGGTACTGCTGATGTACCCATATGGAGCACAATCAGTTAAATGTTCTTCTTGCCGATTTGTGACAGAAATTAGAGTATGTAACATCCTTCCTTTGACAATTGACACCAGTGTATATTGTGCATCCAAGTGCTGTAAGTGCTCGTGTGTTGAGAGAGGGAGAGGGAAAGGGTGTTTTGAGAGAGAGAGAGAGAGAGAGACGGGGCAACAAAAGTGTCAACTGCCTGATTTACTGGGGAGCCTTGTGCCCCTATAATGTTCTTCTATTTGTGTATGCATGTGCATGTGCGTGTGGTAGTATCTTCCTTTTCTGGACATGAAGAAATGGAGATTCTCAATTCCAGTTTTCGAGAATAACTGCCAAGAGCTTGAGTTGGAAACTGGACAGCTAAAGTCGTATATAATTGCATGTGGCCTATGCAGCTGTTCATTTGATATCCGTATCTGCTCAATTATAGTAGCCCAATTGTAGTATTTCAAACAAATCTTAACTGTAAAGTTGTCGAATTCCCTTTATTAAATGGATTTCTGTGTGAGTTAATTTAACTAGTGATGGAGAATTAAAAAGCATTTCGCTATCGATCATGTTCTTGACATGATAAATACTTCTGAGACCTTCTCAGATGACTATTTGTGTTTCAACTTGGGAGTGTCCATTTTTTTTCCTGATTCTATTACCTGTCTGTGTAGGTGCACAACAAGCGACCTCCTTTATCCGTGCAACAGGGTCGGCTACCACCTCCTCGAAATCCAGTTCGCTAGGCTGCGTTTCTATCTGACAGATGAGATTGGGATTCCATCCTGTAACTTTAACCTTCTCCCAGTTTTAGGTTTTTATAAGGTGCTTCTTGATACAAATATTGTAGGACAAACATTTGCTTCTTCAAATGTAGAGCTAACATGTTTCTATGCAATTTGTACTGATCATAATTGTTACAGTAACCGTATTACCACCTTTTTTGTCTGAGATTTGTTGGTTAACGCATTTTGCCATCCAACAAATCCTGTTTATGATGCTAACTTTTTTATTTTCACCTATAGTTTATTAAGAATTCTTTGAACTTGTACAGAAGGCTGAACTTGTTAGTCGTTTATGAATTATGATATCGAAAGAGCAAGTTCTTGCGTTATGCGACATTTAGGCCTACACAATCATGAAATTCAGATATAGAAAAGCAATATGTTTGTTTTTAACTTAATAACACTAGTAAATAGATATAGAAAAACACTAGGCATCGTCACTGAAACTCCTTGGCGTAGAATCTTTTTCACGCCCTGATAATATACGTAAATGAATGACGAAGAAAGTGCGACTTACACTGATAGCTGTACACAAAGATCACGTGCAACGGTCAGGTTCAGATGCAATGTCTGGGTAAATAATAATTGCAAATGGGATTGAGTTGACATCTCGTCTCCTACGAACCCGGCCATGCGATGTTTGTGATCATTGGTACCATCACGATGTGCCTATCACGATTATACGGTTCCTTATATTTACAAGCTGACTTGACAAAATCGACAAGATTTATTGTAGTAAAACGACTATATGCTTAATCGTGTCGCATCACCAATCAATGAAGATTTACAAGTGAAGAGACTGCCTAGACGCAGCAATCTATGGATCTCAGTATTTTCAAGTTTTGCTCCTTCAAAAAGAAAATTTAAGCCAAGTGATGAAAGAAACACAAACACATATATGCATGTTAATCGGGCCTTTCAGAGCAATCTTCAATCGTCCTGTGGGAAGTCATCATCGGAGCCATTTTCCAGGAACGAACCCAAAGTCTTTCTCAAAATGCTGAAAGTTTTATCGTCCTACATTCCACAAATCGAATGTTAGTCTACAATCATAAACTGCAGAGAGAGAGAGAGAGAGAGAGAGAGAGAGATGATTTAATTCAGCTCACCTGCTTCTTCTTCTTCAAGGACTCTTCCAATTCAGCTATTTTGTTTGCACAGGCTTTCTCATGTTCATAGATCATACTCTTCTCTTTCTTCCCTGAAATCAGCTCAATTTAACAGTCAAATTAGTGAGATTATGTTTCAGTGAAAAAGGATGAAGATTGAAGTCCAGTTACTTACGTTGTTGTTCATATCGCATGAAAAGCCTTTGCTTCTCCTCTTCATATTTGGAGATCGAGTCTGCCAATCACTATTGCAAGTTAGCACCGAACACAACTGAAAAAACCAGTCATTGAACTGGAGTCCGTCCTCAACATTTTGGGAGGGGTCAAACAGGAAATCCACTTAATCGTGTCATTGATCATAGGTATATACATTCACAACTAAACTAAGCATCATAGAATCTTGGCAGTCATGTGAACCACTAAACAAGAAAAGAGGTGCGGTGAACAGTGAACCTAGGCAACAATGTCCGAACTCAGCAGGAAGTTCATTGAGCAAAAACCAGAAGTGCAAATGTGATAAGTATTTTTGCAAAATGGTCTCATGATTAAGAAAAGGTCAGCTCCTGCATTGATAGCAGGACACACCAATTTGTGTGAAATGACAGAAGGTTGGATCAATATGGTTTCATTTCCAGTATTCTAATTGGGAAGGACGCTAAGAATAAACAAATAACACTCCATAATAAACGAGAATATGGTACATCTAAATCGCGTGAAGAACTCAATTCTAGTGTTGATTCAACGTAATGAAGATGAGATGACCTTAGTTTAGAAGCCACCAAGTGGAGATACGTATGATAGAATCTGCTTATTTCAAGATGCGACCTAAGGGAAACAATGCGGACAGGTAAAATATTTACCAGCTGATCCCCAAGCAAAGTCTAACCTTCTTCATGGTATGGATACTACTTTGAACACATCTATATTTTATGATCATGAATACCTATAAACCAGACTTGGAAGTCCTGCAAATGTACATGTTATCTACAGGAGTTAATAGCGTGGACATTACTTCTTATTTTTGAAGTTTCTTAGTATTATAGTTCATCAAGATCTAACTCTGGTCCAGGGCAGAAAGGAATCCAAAAAAGCCTGAGTGCAGTAAATTAGATGATAGATTTCAACGAATTCTTGTGTTAGCTGAGGTACCTTTGAAGGCCTGCAAATGTGCTGCTTTCTCCTTGCAAATTTTCTCATAAACTGCTTTGAACTTGTCACTCTCATTCTTTAGTAAGTTTTCACACTGCAGATACAAAAACATTTTAACACAGAAGATCAATCTTGACAAAATGCTAACTACCATCTCAAGTCCCTTTGCTTCCACAAACCTCCTTTGAGCTCTTTGAAAGTGCCTTAGCAAGACTTTGCCTAACAATTGAGACCAATCAAACATACAATTCCAGCCGAAGTAAGTAAAACTATGACAGACTAAAGAAGCCCAAAGTGCACTTGTTTGGTATTTAAAAAGACAGTTTTTGAAGTCTCACCTTTCTTTCTCAAACTTGTTTTTCAGTTCTTCATTCATAGACTTTATCTCTGAAGCCACACTGTAAGCAAGCCATAACAGATGGATTTTAGTCATCACTGCATTAGAGGCGGTAAAAAGCAAGCTTGATGAATTTTTGTTTCCTAAGGCTACCTGATGGACAAAAGGCAAAATAGCAAGATATTGTGGTATTGGTGATATAAATTTCCATTTATTCGAGGAGTACCGTTGAAATTCCATTTTTAAAAACTTAAAAGATTTGCTATGACGAAATTCCCATGTCAATTGGCAAAAAACTAGGCACTGAATTGGGCAAAATGACAAACAGTTGGCACTCAATGCGACAAGCCTACAACAATTTTCCATAGGACCAGCCATAACCTATTAGAGCACTCGAGCATCAAGCAACCATCACAGATCCACAACTAATTTGAACTATTCGAAGACACTGAGACTTCAGAATCTATATTATAATGCAAAAACACATTTGGTAAAACAAATAACTAAAGAAGCTACAGATATACTTGCAAATTGTCATTTAAGATCTTGATTCATTCACCTATGCCTTAATCACAGGTTTGTCACTGGCTCACTCTTGTCTCTTGCATGATGTAAATTCTCAGACCCCCTACACGCATGTGCGTATCAGATCCATAATTCTTTCTCCGTTGGTTGTGCATGCATAGACTTAGTCACATAATCCTTCGGTAGTGCCTTCTGCTTTCACGAATTTTAGTAGTACAAGATAGTAGTTGAAAGACACTTTTACGCTAAGGTTCCCACTCACGCATTCCCATGCAAATTATGTGACCTAGTGCATATATGTATGTAACTACACATTTACTGCTTCCGATCTCTGTTTGCATATGCCTACATCACACATGCATAAATTTTTTTGTTTTTTTTTTTTTTTTTAACGGATCACATATGCATATTGATCGCGCAACCTACACACACGCGTCACGAGCACACAAGTATGTTCATGAGAACATTCATCGCTCACTGAAGCATGTTAACAGATTATCAACAAAATGTATGAAAGAAGATAGGGCACAATACAGTCCCGACGCAAACACTAAGTCTAGATTTAGTGTGTATGCAATATCAACCAGTAACATCGATTCATGTACACACATCCCTACGAAGAAAAAATTGGCTCACTAGTCACATCGGAGAAAATCAAATCGAAATTTCACCTGGAAATGGTCTCTTCATTTTTCTTCAGGCCGTCCTTGCGCGCTTTCTCTCTGATCTGTTTCAACGCCGACATAATGCCTTTGATGTCACTGGAAATTTTCAAAAATCGCAACAATTACGGGCATGTAATGTATTAAAAACGCCGATCAAAAAAAGTAATAAATTAAAAACACGTAATCGAGAGAGATAGAGAGAGAATGGCAGAACAGACCTGGAGAGATCTAGATCGAAGTCGTCTTCGACGTCGACTCGCTTCAGTTTCTCGGTTTTCAAATTTTCGGATTCGGAGACTCGTTTCTTTCCGCTTGATTTGGCTGTCGACATTGCTGAAATCGTGGAGTAAGTGTGCTTGGATTGGAAGCTGAATTTGGAAGGCCAAGCGTTTCGAATGTGAGAGAGAGAGAGAGAGAGAGAGAGAGAGAGAGAGAAGTGGTGGGAGATGAAATGAACTGTAGTTTTCTGTTTTTGCGTTTGAAGAATTCAAATATTTGGCGCGACTCATCGAATCCAAAAGCACGATTTGCTACCATCATACACGGACACTTAACGCACAAAGGTCGTAAATAAATCCAGCCGTTCGTGAATTGTTCAATACTCGACTCGACAAAAGTATATTCGAGTTTGAATTGTATTCTAATGAGTGTTTTGGCAAAAATAAACCAAATGAATTTTTTTTTTCTCTATTCCAAATAAATTTGCACTTGTTAGTTTTGTGTTAATTTTTTTGTAAATTATTGGTTTGTCACGACGAGATAAGAGAAATCCAAAAAGTCAAAAATTATTATGAAAATATATAAAAGTTCACTAAAAACAAAAATAATCTACTTTTGTGGATTATTAGATTATTTTTGTCTTTATTCACAAAAATTTTAGTTTCGTTAATAACTTTTTACTCTTTAGATTCCTCTCAACTCGTTAAGGCTTGGCTCGTTAATCGAGCTCAAGTTTTAGGCTCGGTTAGTAAACGAGTTTGGTAAAGCTCGTCTCGTTTATATAGGCTCGGCTCGTTAAATAAATTACCTTGGCTCGACTCGTTTACAAACGAACCGAGCTCGAGCTCGATCTAAGGTGCAGCTCTTGGAATCTTCACCTTTCACCCAAAGGTGCAGCTCCATTCCTGGAATTTTCATCCCACGCACAATCTAGTAACTCTCAGAGCCGGCTTAGACATGAATTTTAAGAAGCTTGGGCTTTGGGCCCACCAAAAAATTAAAATTTTAGGACCCTCAGGCCCAATATAATTTTTAGGGCCCAAATTCATGCAGCGTCAATCGTGAAATATAGTGCGTCCTCGTTTAATAAGTTCGATTTAGGCATCCAAAATCTATGAGCCGACCCTGTTAACTCTTCATCACCTCTCACTCGCTTATACTCGTAGCAGCACAAATTAGTCGCCACGAGGCTGGCTTGGACATTCTGCTGTATTTCCATGGAATCCTTTCCTTACTATTATTGCACCTTCCCCTTTCTTCTCAGGATTATAGCTCATCCGAGGGGTGTAAACGAGCCAAGCCGAGCTTTGTAGTGTTTGAGCTTGGCTTGTTACGTAAACAAGCCGAAAAATTGAGCTCGAGCTCGGCTCGGTCATAAATGAGCCAAGCCTATGCAATCGAGCCAAGCTTTTGCTAGCCGAGCCGAGTTTTAGCGAGCTCGTTAACTAAACAAGCCTGAAAGTTGAGCTCGAGCTCGACTCGTTTACTTATCAAACCGAGCCGCACCCCGAGCTGCTTGCGAGCAACTCGGTTCGTTTGCAGCCCTACTCATCTGCAAAGCCCAGAATCTATTCATAGCATCATCATCCAAGTCAGCCTTCACCCCCTGAACAATTCTCATTTCGAATGCCCAAAATTATCCACATCAAGCATACTGAATCTGATGTAGAATAGGTAGCGGCTCAATTCTATGATCAATTGGACCGGTCAAAGCCTAAGAGGCCCAAACAACTTCTAATTGAAAATTGCCAATTTCGGCAATTTATTGACGAGCCCGAAATAGGCCCAAACTTGGTGGGCTGAAGCAGAATTGCGCTGCGATCAATACTCACCACCCTAATCGTGACTGATGGCGGATTTCGGCCAAATTCATTCGTTTAGGCCTTCAATTTAGTAATTTTGTTATTTTAGATAATAATTAGATTACGAATTACTCTTAGTGTGTAATTCCGTTTTCATTGTTTCCACTTGGGAATTTCTTATTTTTCTTTCTAGTTTTCAATTTTGGAAGTTTCCCCAATTTCCGGGATACTTTATTTTTTGGTAAGTTTTTGCTAGGGTTTTCTAGTTTTCCCTATAGAAGGGTTTGTAACCTCTATTATTATTCAGCTTTTAATCAAATATAATTATTATCATTCAGCTTTTAATCAAATATAATTCAGAGTTATTTCTCTTTTTTCTTGTGGATTCAAGAACCTCGTGGATTCGAGACCTATTTTCATTTGAACTAGTACGCAACTAGTTTCTCGTGAATTTCGCTGCGTCAGAATCCTAATCCGGAGTAGTCCTAAGCCACTCAACAAACCACTGCTGACTGCACTATAGTCAAGAGGATAACCCCATATCAAAATCGAATCCTAAATGGGTCACTCACCACAATCTCTTTGAAAAAGGGCATTACAAGAGGAGAGATGATCCCACTTTCTGGAGTTTCAAAAGTTTTTCTATTTTTGTTTATCTTTGCATCATGGTTGTGTCCAACTTTGTTACTTTGGTTTTGTGACTAGATCAACAATAATGAAAGTTATCTTGCGTTTAAAAAAAGAAGAAGAAAGAAAATCAATATATGGTTGAATAATGAAGACTTTGTTTCAAATAAATCTCATTGTAATATATAGTTTGTATTGTAAGAGTATTTATTTTCTGTGATTATAAAAACACGGTTATAATATTGCTTTTACGCTACCAAATATGTATTGACTTTTAAAATAATGCGTTGCTTAAGATGAGACAAATTGTGACTATAGCCTAATTTAGTATTAATATAAGCATAGACAATCCGTGCCTATCTAAGATGATTTATTTTTATCTCACTTATACTTGAATTTCTACTGGATACTACTCCTTCCGTTCCTTTTTAAGTGATACCTTTGAAAAACGTGAATTTTGTGGAAGTCAAAACAAAGTACTTCCGTATAATGTTTTTTTATTTTTATTTTTTGCACCAAATTAAAGTGCTCAAATAAGCACTTCAATTTGGTATAAAAAAAAATTAAACAATTATATAAAGAAATATGTTTTTTAGGGATTTAAAATTATACGTATTCCGATAGAAATCACTTAAAAAAATGATGGAGAGAATAGTATTTTGGCTTGTAACCAAAGTACATCATTGTCTCATTAATTGGCGTAGTCATGAGATTAGTACAACATATTTTAATCATTAATTATAGACTTGGTGGTGGTAGTCATGAGATTAGTACAACCTATTTCAAACACTGATTAGTACAACCTATTTCCACTAAGTTGATTTCTTTTGAAAAAACTGGTTTTTCAAGGTTTTTTATGTGATGTATTGTGAGAGAATGATCTATTTCGGTGTTTGGAAAAAATAGTTTTTTGTGTCAAGATGAACGGATAATTTGAAGTTTGGATTAAATCCGAGCCGTTTGTGTCAAGATGAACGGCCGGAGTAGCCTCACTACAACCCTGTAGCGAGTTACCTCACCACTGGCCCCCGCTTCCATTAAAAAAAAAAAAAAAAAACCCTTGTGCCAACAGATAAGAAATTGTGTTTTGTACTTGGGAAAACAGGACTTGACCCTGGTAAAAGGACCCCATGACAAACAGTGAACAAAATGGTATCCACTTCAGTAAACAGGCATGAGAGAAACAACACAAAAGTAAACAGCTAACACCGAAAAGGCTTATGCTAAATGCAGAAGTCTTCTTCCAGCAAAACTTTCCTTAATGAGACTTGACATAATCCTGAATTATGTGGAGGCCTTCGCTTTCTTCTCCATAGTCCTGTAAACAATCAGAAACATAAAGAGCAGATATGAACACTGAACTTCACTTCGCAATTATCAAAACTCTCTAGTTTAAACGAAATATGATCCGTTAGGGAGAAATATCAACTCAGGACCCCGTACTACATCGAAATTGACTTAGCCTACCAACTAAGAACCATATGTTACTACGCAATGGTGCACCAATTGCTCAATCCCTGTAGGGACTGGGCTATATGTTTTGTAACTCAGCATTTTTTTCCACTGGGTGTGCGAATACATGTACTCCGGTGTCCCAAATGTACCCCAGTAACCAGCCCTTGAGTCAACTAAAGGGGGAGCGAAGTGAATTGCATTGTCAATGACCTACAGTATCTAGCCATCAAGATATTATGGAACAATTACATTTTCTATTTCGTGCAAATGGATAGGTGTAATCGCGGCTGGGTCTTTTCAAAAGAAAAATCCAGGCAAGCCTCAAAATCCATAGTCGAGAGACAGAGAAGGGCGGATTCGGGGGGCCTGTAGTGAATAAACTCACTACACCCATGTAGTGAGCAATCACGGCCGTCCATTCAGCAATCAACGGTCCGGATTAAATGCAATTATCCTACATGTAAGACGCTTATCTTTTATGTAAGATAATCCGGACCATTGACTGCGGAACGAACAGTCATGATTACTCACTATAGGCCCCCTGATCCCGAGAAGGGCACAAGCACGGGGGTTATCGGTCTAAGACTCAGTAGTAGAAGACTTACTATAAAAGAGGAATATCAAGTCTAATAAAAAAAAACAGTTGGCCAGCAGGAAATGAAGGTAGATCTGTCGAAAATCAAAGCCGTCGTAAACAGTAAAGAAAAAATACATTGCACTTGGATTATTGTGTTCGTACCTTCACAACCACACAGGAGCAGCCAACCACCTTCCTGGCTTTCCCTTCCGAATCAAGCTTACACAACTGTACAGAGCCAACAAATATCTTAAATATCCATCATTTTCTAGAGAAGTTAACACCATATAAATGAGGTAGAAAAGTAGAAAACCATCAATATAAATAACATCAACCCCAACAGCGACCCGCCAAAAATAGCAGAAAACAGAAAAGTAATTGGAGTATAATGAGACGAATAGACGATAATCGCCTGAAGACAAGATGCCCACACACATGAATGCTATTGGCAATGTAGTTCCATGCTAGTCTGTTAGACAACATAAAACACAAGTACGATCACTGCTGCATGCGCGCGCGCGCGCACACACAGAGGGAGACCTACTTCCCGAAAACACAGGACTAAACCAAATTGTAGTAAACAAATCTTCCAATATCAACATTTAAGTACAAGGGATCGGGCAAAAACGTAAAGAAACAACTATAAAACCATTGCATAAAAGTCGACAACCAGACCAATTGAGTAAATTAGCAATGCACCACGTATATTAACATTCTGGAAAAGGGTGGCAAACTGAAAAACCAAAAAAAAAATGTACTGTAACTTACCCCAGCCCACTCGCCAAGAGTTTTTGCACTAGGCACTGACATCAAGGAGACATTGTTATCAGCACAAAGTGCTTTGATCAATTTGACATAATCTGGCTGGTTGCAGTCCTCGGCTAGCACACAAAGCTGTGCAGTACGCTTTTCAATCACCCTGGCAGCTTCATTGAGCCCACGTATAAGCCCTCCATGAGCAACTGCTTTCCTTATCACAAGCTCCATGGCTGCCATAACGTCCATGGGCTCGCCTAGAGCTGGAGCACGAGTCTCTGCAACGACGCCATCTTCTCTGGATAACATGAAAGAGCTCAAAATTAGCAAAAGCTTCTATATTCAAAAGTGAAACCCCACAAAATGCCTATCAACAATCCACATGAACATGTGAAATGCAGAACACCGTCTCCTACATACTCCCCACCAAAGAGGCAACCCATTACAGCTAAAAAGCCTAAGCAGAGAGACAAAGCAAAATTGACAGAGAATTAAAATGTAGGATCTCACTTGCACACGACAACAAAAATGAATGATACTCCCTCTGCCCCAATTTTATAGTCCCTTTTGGGAGTTCATGCCACTTTTCAAAGTGTTATATCTTATAATCTACAATGTTTTAGGTGATTTTGAGATTAAATCAAGATATATCAAACAAGATCCATATTGCATATAAAATGTATTACCGATTGAAAGATATAATCGTTTTTTTCATCTGGTTAGGATAGAACGAGGGACTATAAAATTGGGACGGAGGGAGTAACATGTACTGTATTCACTAAAGCCAAAGAAGAAAAACTACATACCCTGACATTTTCTTTATTGATGCTTGTATGAAAGGTCTCCTTCCTGTTGCCAACAACAAAACGAAAAATTAAATTAGTGGCTCAAATGGCACAATGCTTCCATCCTGATCACCCACTAATCTAACATCTGCAATCTGTGTCTGACATTTTAAGCCTTCAAGATCAACAAATGACGATGAATTAAAAGTAATTTTCCAATTATCAGAAATTACAAGACGCCCACGTAAATAGATACAATACCCTCAGAAATTACAAGTTTATTCAAATGCGTAGAGAAAGCCGATGGAACTGAGGCCGACGAAGTAAAAAAAAAAACCCAGAAATGTGATTACATTGCCAAACCACAATTGAGCATTAGAAGAACCCAAAATCAAAGAGTAAACAATTGTTGATGAACTCAAGAAGTGCATAAATACCACGCTTATATACGTACATATACCTGTATAATATACTATCAAATTATGGAAGCGAAATCAGTTTACCTTGTTGCTGTGAAAATGAACAAACCGCCGCTCAGGGGTCACTGCTTGCGTAGGAGGAGGAGGAGGAGAGAGAGGGGAGAAGATGGGCTGACGGCGTTCTACACGTCAATCGGCGATAAACCCTAAACCAGTAAAGTTACGGAAGTACCCTCAACATCATACCTGTTTGATAACGGGCTTGGTTTATTAGATTGTAGTACTGCCAAGCCCGCAAAGGCCTGAGCCTGTGTTTGGTTTTCTTTGGAAATTAATCGATGGACTATTAAGCCCTGTTTCCTAGTCCCTGGGACTTTAGTTACATAATTCTTCAAATATCTCGCGCTTTTGGTCAAAGCACCCGCAAGCGAATTATGAGATTCAGGTTTTGGAACCGGGTATTATCAATCCAATTTTGAGTTCCCCATGCCGAATGATTCATTTGTCCATGGTTAAATGAGAAAAAAAAAAAACCCAAATACCTGTCGAAAAGTAATCTTCTATCTAAACTGAACATGACCTAGCCACTCATTTATGCGTCGCATGCCACTATTGGACTTGTGCTAGAGATCCAGACGGCTTCTCCAGTGCTCGATCGATCCACGTACACCCAACTTGTCGTGGATGGCTTACGATTGAGCTGCGAAGAAACAAAAGTTTAAAACTTTTTTTTTTTTATGACAGAAAACAATCGGGATTTTTTTTTCTTTTTCCGATCGTTTCGATTTGCTTTCTTCCTTCTTTTTCTGTCCAGGAATGATGAGAAAATTAAGAGGTTCTTAGAACGTTATCCTAATAGATTATTAGGAAATGGGGAGGTGTTGTGTGTAACGCCCCGCATTTTTGGGATACGTTATGGATTATTATTACAATTTAAAGTCGGTCTTAAACGGTAATAATAATAACCAAAAATACATATAGATGATCTATCCTTCACAGATTACAAAAAGGTAGACCGGGTGGACTCTATGACTCCGCAAATCTCTCCGCCTAGTGGATCTCCATCTCGGCAGCTCCTCCGGCTCCGTGTTCTCCGTAGAGGTCCTCCTGTTCATTATGATAATCTAGCATAATAGCCAGAGTTGCGAAGCAACATCGTGGTATTATGCCAGGGCGAACCGTGAGCGAGGACGCTCAATAGATACCCTACCTTAATCTTAAACTAGCAATTCTAGAACAATAAAGTTGGCAGGTAAATAGTTGAAAACCATTTATCAAAATAGTAAGTTCATGCGTGTCAATGAATCAGTATCACATCCAAATCAGAGTGCAGCTTTAGTAAAATCAGTATCCCATTTCTTTTCAAATCAGAGTGCAGCTTTAATAAAATCAATATCTCATATCATTTCAAAATCCAGAGTGCAGTGTCAGTATCTCGTATCATTTTCTCATAACAGCATTCTTCTTCAAATTTCAACCATGTCAACATCTCACATCTCTCGAAAGTTATTGGCCCGTTCTACAACCCCTTTCTAACGGTCACCAACCTTTCCGTTCGAAGGGTCGGCTACCCATAAACTGACTCCTGCAGTATGAGGTCCGCTAACTCCGCGTCACACACGACATAGTCCCGGTTTTCTTATATCACCGAACTTAACAGCCTGTTTATAAGATCCGTTTACTATGTGTTGTACTGAGTAAGTTCTGACCGTCAAATTCACCCGCGGAATTTGAGGAGAAACTTCAAACAGCACTACCGTATAGTTCCATTGAGCTTTGACCACCAGTTCACACCGGGGAACTGAGGCGGGACTCTAATGGCAGTATTGTTTATAGTATAGTTCCATTGAGCTTTGACCACCAGTTCACACCGGGGAACTGAGGCGGGACTCCAATGGCAGTATTGTTTATAGTATAGTTCCATTGAGCTTTGACCACCAGTTCACACCGGGGAACTGAGGCGGGACTCCAATGGCAGTATTTTATTTACAACAGTATTTTCATTCTCATCTCTATTTCTTCTTGTAAAAACAATTGATCATTTTCTTGAAAAACGTGTCGTGTCGTACCGTCTCGGAAAACATGCACATGCCATATTACATAAAAATCTTTTGTTTAGAAATCGTTTCACGATAAACTTTTCGTTAAAAAAATATTTCCCGATAACCGTGTTACTTTAGGTATAAAATCTCATTGGTGACTTTCTTTAGACAAATGAGATAACCAGGAGAGTCCCAGGCTGGATGGCCGCACGAATGCAGTTACTGGCACCATTCCTTTCTTAGACAGCGCTAGGCATATCTTTTTTTGACAGACCCTCAAGGGTGTTAGCCTTGGGTTAATCTCAACAGTCCAAGTACAGTCAAAACATTTTGAAGTCGCTTTAAGAAAAGTTTAGTCGGCTATTTTCCAAAAATCAATTGGGCAGCATAACGGCGTAAATTTGAAAAGTCGATTTTCATTCGGGCATTATAACTGGATATTTTAAGTTTTCAAAAGTCCATCGGGCATTATAACGGTGCATTTTGATAAGTCAATTTCAAATCGTGCATAGTATCGACTAAGTGTGTTTTTCAAAGTCTAATTGTTCATAAAATCACTAATCACCAATATAATCACGTTTAATCATAATTAGTCATGTTTAAGCAAAATAATAACCTCCTTAATATGAACTAGTAAATACTAATCTAAAGTTAAGATAAAGTATCTACCTTAATTCCGATGATTAGTCGGAAGCCGATTAGCTAGTTGAATTCCGGCGGCGTAACGACTAGTCGACCTTTGCTCGAACACTTTCTTGCTAACTTATTCAACCTTTCTAAGATCTAGGGGTGGTCGAGGGTGGTGGAGTGTGGTGGTTTAGGATGAGTTTCAAGAAGAACACTCAAGAACTCATTCAAGAACACTAGAAAGCACAAAGTGGAGAAGTTGGGAGATTTTGGTGTGAGGAAATGAAGCAAGGTGAGTGAGCTATTTATAGAAGATTGTAATTGGGTAAGTAGCCTACCTTATTAAGTAGTCAAATTTTCTTTCTTCTCATTAATTCAAAAAAATGCAAATTAGGTTTAGTAAAGTCAAAATTAGTAGGAAGACAAAATTGAGCACATGTCTAATTAGTTTTTTAAATAGGCTAAGGCTAGTCAAAATAGGACAACATAAGAGTTGGGAAAATTAGTAGGTCTTCCGGATGCGATGTAGTGAAATACTCGGTGTGCACGCGTTGATTTTACGGCGCGGAAAAATAAATAAAAGAAAATAAACAAACTAGATCTAGTTTTATTCAAATTATTTAAACTAAATAATAAATTATTTTATTTAGCGATATTAAAAATAACTAATCGAATTAATAAATCGAAATTTTTATTTACGAAATTTCGGGTTATTACAATCTATCCCCCTTAACAAATTTCGTCCTCGAAATTCGAATTACTCAACGGATGGAAACAATTGTGGATAGTTGGCTCTCATGGCTTCTTCTCGTTCCCACGGTTTTTCCTCTATTTCTCGATCTTTCCATAATATTCGTACTAACTGAATGGTGCTGTTGCGGATACGCTTCTCCATGTTGTCTCGAATTTCAATTGGTTCTTCCTCAAAAGTTGCGTCTTCATCTATGTCGAGATATTCCTAATTTAACACGTGCTTTGGCAAGGCGAGATACTTCCTTAACATAAAGTCGTGAAAAACGTTATGCACTCGGTATCTGTGGCGGGAGTGCTAATCGGTAGGCCACTTGTTCAATTTTCTCCAAAATCTCAAATGGGCCGATATATCGCGGAGAAAGCTTCCCTTTCTTCCCGAATCTAATTACTCCTCTTCGGGGCCGAATTTTTTTTTTTTTTGAAACACGTGGTCTCTCTCTGAACGACAAGGGTCTGTTTCTTCGATCTGCATAACTCTTCTGTCGGCTCTGCGCAGTAAGCAGTTTCTGTTAGATAGGCTTAATCTTCTCGTCGTGTCTCTAACCATTTCAAGTTCTAGTAATCCTATCTCTCCGGCGTCAATCTAACAACTTGTGATCGACAAGGGTGGCCGTAAGGTTCCTTCTTTCTTCTTCACGAACAGTGCAGGTGCTCCTCATGGTGAAGTACTTGGTTTGATGTATCATTTCTCTGACGACTCTTGTAGTTGGGTCTTCAATTCCTTCAGTTCTGTCGGCGCTATATGGTATGGGGCTATCGAAATTAGGGCGGTTCTAGGTTGAAGCTTGATGGTAAAATTGATCTATCTTTGTGGCGGTTAATCCAGGTAGATTGTCAGGAAACACGTCAGCATAGTCACAGACGATGTGTGGCAGTCCTAACTCTTCTCGGTCAGATTCTTCCAACTGGAGACTAGCTAGCCATCCGAACAGTTGGTTCTGCCATTACGAGCGTCGAGTCGCCGAATTCACAACCTGTCTATCCCCCTTAAAATGAAAGCATGTCCCATCAGGGTGAAAGCCGTTACTATCTTTTGATGGCAATCAACGACAGCTCGATGAGTTGACAGCCAATCCATCTCCAAAAATTAAGTCGAAGTCAACCATCTCGATCACGCGTAAATCACAGCTTAGTCGGATATTACTTACTTCTAACTTGCAGCCTCTACAGATTAGATTAACTCGTAAACTAGCACTTAAAGGTGATGCTATTGTCATCTGGTTCTCTAGGGGTTCAGTGTCTAATCCTAATGCAGATACGCATGCAGCTGATATAAACGAACACGATGCTCCAGTGTCAAATAAAGTTTGAACACAGGTACTAAACAGGAGTAGGATAGAGTCTAGCGTATGGTCCTAGAGAAGGTACCGGTAGTGATGGTTGTGCGGCAGTCGAGGTGGTAGCGTGCCAGGACGGTGGAAAAGACGGCTCATCGGCATAGTCATAAGCTAAGAGAAAGCAAGTCCTTGTGTGAAATTGTGTTGTGGTGTTAAGTGAAAATGTGAGAATGGTGCTAAAGAAAGTACAACAAGGTTTACTAAATACTCGCTTTATTGCTACAACCGACAGACTTGTAGGTTTGCTTACAACCGAGGTTTACTTATAATACTGCAAAAGGTTAACCTCTCATACTAGAAGTGAAATCAACATTTTATTTAAAAATCTAACTATGGCTAGGTTCTAATCTTCTCGGTCATCTGGTCAACTTCATTCGGAGCATTCAAGGGAAATACATTCTCGACATGCTTTCTTTTCTGGCCTAGTATTCTATTGTATAGGTTGCTTCCCAAAGCTCGGATTGGCAAAGTCAATCTGTTGATATTGCTGGGGCTGCTGATATCCAAAATCTATGGGTCCTACTGTCCTAGGTCAATTACGGCTGATATGCCCAAAGGCTTGACAGTTAAAACATCGGATTGTTGGGTTATTGTGTGTTGATCCCGATGGTCCTTGCCTTCGGTCACCCCTTTTCCAAGATTGGGTGTTAATCTGAGCAGGGTTAAGTTTGGCTGGGTAGGGCCCACGATCGTTGTTGTTCTGCACCGTCCTGATGGGTCCTCCCGAACTGCTTCCTTGACGTTTAGCCCGAAAGTCAACGTCCTCCATTTCCATCCTTAGGGCACATTTTACCGCTTCAGCATAGGAAGTATAGCCCATTCCCATCACAATCTTGCGAGTCGAGCCAAGTCCCCATTCAAACTTTCGGACCTTGTCCTCCTCAGTCGGGGCAATGGCACGGCCATAGCGGTACAGTTCCTCAAATTTAGCGACATACTGCGTCACTGACATCGAACCTTGCTGCAGGTTCTGGAACTCCTGAATCTTTGCCTGCTTAATAAGAGCAGGAAAGTACTTATCCAGAAATATGCTCTCAAACTCCTAAAAGGTCATGGTTTCGATGTTATAGGCGGCTTCAATCAGCTCCCACCAATATCGAGCCTCTCCTTGGAGTTGGTAAGCAGCGAGAGCTACACAGTGGTTGTCTTGGTTGACTCCTAAGGTGCTAAGGATTACCTTGATCTCTTTCAGCCAAGCTTCGGCTAAAGTAGGGTTAGGTTCGCCATGAAAGACGGGTGGTCGTCTTTTACAGAATTCGTTCATCGCTTGAGTACGGGTCATTGGTCCAGGTAGGTTGTTAGGTGGGGGTTGGTTCGCGTTGAGCGCAGCAATGAAGGCTTGCACGAGTTGTGTGAAGTCAGGGTTACCGTTGGTTCTGTTGGACGAGCCCTCACTATTGTTACGCATAATCGCCATTCTAGAGTTGGAAAATCGTACGGAGATTCAGTCTAGAATACCCTTTTTGAAAATAATAGCACAACACTACGGCTAAAATCTAAATTCGGAAAGGATTTACTGCTGCTAAACGTTATCTTTGAGCACATATTTATACTGAAACTGACATGTGAGCAGAACACATGTCACAAACAGTCAAATCTTAAGTGTTCTCACGTTTCGCTTCCTTACGCTTGGTAATGGCTCATATATGCCTATAACTACACCGTTAGCAAATAGGCTATTTTTAGAGTAGCAAAAGTACAAAGTACGGACATTTATTCAGGTTACGCTCTCGGAAAGTGATCTACCCATTCTACCCAAAGCCGAGTGTTGGAACCTAGGGCTCTGATACCACTTGTAACGCCCCGCATTTTTGGGATACGTTATGGATTATTATTACAATTTAAAGTCGGTCTTAAACGGTAATAATAATAACCAAAAATACATATAGATGATCTATCCTTCACAGATTACAAAAAGGTAGACCGGGTGGACTCTATGACTCCGCAAATCTCTCCGCCTGGTGGATCTCCATCTCGGCAGCTCCTCCGGCTCCGTGTTCTCCGTAGAGGTCCTCCTGTTCATTATGATAATCTAGCATAATAGCCAGAGTTGCGAAGCAACATCGTGGTATTATGCCAGGGCGAACCGTGAGCGAGGACGCTCAATAGATACCCTACCTTAATCTTAAACTAGCAATTCTAGAACAATAAAGTTGGCAGGTAAATAGTTGAAAACCATTTATCAAAATAGTAAGTTCATGCGTGTCAATGAATCAGTATCACATCCAAATCAGAGTGCAGCTTTAGTAAAATCAGTATCCCATTTCTTTTCAAATCAGAGTGCAGCTTTAATAAAATCAATATCTCATATCATTTCAAAATCCAGAGTGCAGTGTCAGTATCTCGTATCATTTTCTCATAACAGCATTCTTCTTCAAATTTCAACCATGTCAACATCTCACATCTCTCGAAAGTTATTGGCCCGTTCTACAACCCCTTTCTAACGGTCACCAACCTTTCCGTTCGAAGGGTCGGCTACCCATAAACTGACTCCTGCAGTATGAGGTCCGCTAACTCCGCGTCACACACGACATAGTCCCGGTTTTCTTATATCACCGAACTTAACAGCCTGTTTATAAGATCCGTTTACTATGTGTTGTACTGAGTAAGTTCTGACCGTCAAATTCACCCGCGGAATTTGAGGAGAAACTTCAAACAGCACTACCGTATAGTTCCATTGAGCTTTGACCACCAGTTCACACCGGGGAACTGAGGCGGGACTCTAATGGCAGTATTGTTTATAGTATAGTTCCATTGAGCTTTGACCACCAGTTCACACCGGGGAACTGAGGCGGGACTCCAATGGCAGTATTGTTTATAGTATAGTTCCATTGAGCTTTGACCACCAGTTCACACCGGGGAACTGAGGCGGGACTCTAATGGCAGTATTTTATTTACAACAGTATTTTCATTCTCATCTCTATTTCTTCTTGTAAAAACAATTGATCATTTTCTTGAAAAACGTGTCGTGTCGTACCGTCTCGGAAAACATGCACATGCCATATTACATAAAAATCTTTTGTTTAGAAATCGTTTCACGATAAACTTTTCGTTAAAAAAATATTTCCCGATAACCGTGTTACTTTAGGTATAAAATCTCATTGGTGACTTTCTTTAGACAAATGAGATAACCAGGAGAGTCCCAGGCTGGATGGCCGCACGAATGCAGTTACTGGCACCATTCCTTTCTTAGACAGCGCTAGGCATATCTTTTTTTGACAGACCCTCAAGGGTGTTAGCCTTGGGTTAATCTCAACAGTCCAAGTACAGTCAAAACATTTTGAAGTCGCTTTAAGAAAAGTTTAGTCGGCTATTTTCCAAAAATCAATTGGGCAGCATAACGGCGTAAATTTGAAAAGTCGATTTTCATTCGGGCATTATAACTGGATATTTTAAGTTTTCAAAAGTCCATCGGGCATTATAACGGTGCATTTTGATAAGTCAATTTCAAATCGTGCATAGTATCGACTAAGTGTGTTTTTCAAAGTCTAATTGTTCATAAAATCACTAATCACCAACATAATCACGTTTAATCATAATTAGTCATGTTTAAGCAAAATAATAACCTCCTTAATATGAACTAGTAAATACTAATCTAAAGTTAAGATAAAGTATCTACCTTAATTCCGATGATTAGTCGGAAGCCGATTAGCTAGTTGAATTCCGGCGGCGTAACGACTAGTCGACCTTTGCTCGAACACTTTCTTGCTAACTTATTCAACCTTTCTAAGATCTAGGGGTGGTCGAGGGTGGTGGAGTGTGGTGGTTTAGGATGAGTTTCAAGAAGAACACTCAAGAACTCATTCAAGAACACTAGAAAGCACAAAGTGGAGAAGTTGGGAGATTTTGGTGTGAGGAAATGAAGCAAGGTGAGTGAGCTATTTATAGAAGATTGTAATTGGGTAAGTAGCCTACCTTATTAAGTAGTCAAATTTTCTTTCTTCTCATTAATTCAAAAAAATGCAAATTAGGTTTAGTAAAGTCAAAATTAGTAGGAAGACAAAATTGAGCACATGTCTAATTAGTTTTTTAAATAGGCTAAGGCTAGTCAAAATAGGACAACATAAGAGTTGGGAAAATTAGTAGGTCTTCCGGATGCGATGTAGTGAAATACTCGGTGTGCACGCGTTGATTTTACGGCGCGGAAAAATAAATAAAAGAAAATAAACAAACTAGATCTAGTTTTATTCAAATTATTTAAACTAAATAATAAATTATTTTATTTAGCGATATTAAAAATAACTAATCGAATTAATAAATCGAAATTTTTATTTACGAAATTTCGGGTTATTACATTGTGCATCCCTCGGCCGTCCAATTATGTATTGGACGACCCGAATGCATTTTACTTTTTTTACCGATAAAAATAAATCAAATTTAAAATTAAAATTACTGAATACATCCGGGTTGTCTAAAACACAATCGAACAGCCGAGGAGTACACCTCACAGTGCACACAGCACCCCCGGATCCAGATTATTAATTGTGACCCACACGAGTTAGATGAGTATAGTTAGGGGTTTTCATTTATTATCCAATATGTCAAGTGATGGCTACATAAATTATGTGGAGCTCAACAGCAGCATCTAACGGTCTAACCCTAACCCTAATTTTTCTCTTTTAACTCAAATTCCATCATGAACTGCCGACCTACCCCATCTCACCTGACTCTGTCTTATGGACTAATGTCTGCCACTAAAAAATAGACCATAATTATCTATAAGCAGTATAATAAGTAGTCATGCAGATCTAGGGCTCCTTTGGCAAAAAGAAAAAAGAAAAAATGGTTTTTTTGGTTTTTTTGTTTTGTCTTTATTCAAAAAAAAATTTGCATTTGTTAGTTTTGTGTCAAGTTTTCGTGGTCGAATCCAAAGAGTATAAAATTACGGTCGAAACTTTTTTTTTCTAATAAAGCCAAAATTAAACAAATAAACTGGTTTATTTTTTGGCTTTATTCAAAAAAATGTTACTCTTGACCATAATTTTATACTCTTTGGATTCGTCTTGTCGAGACGAATCCATAAACCGCGAAAACTTGACGCAAAACTAACTAATGCAAAAATTTTTTAATAAAGACAACAAAAAAACGAAAAAAAAAACCAGTTGAGAACTTTTTTGCCAAAGGAGCCCCGAGTAAAGTTGACGAGGTAGCGGCGGCCCAGTAAGTAGGCTGCTTTGGTTTGTTAACTGAACTTCTGGCGGGTCAAACTACACTACCGTTTAATTGACGCCAAAATTCATAAGGAGACCATCTAGTAGTAATAGAAACGTGTAATACAATCCCAGAGTTCAATGAGATGATAGTCTAGCATGGTCCTGGTCACCTTTCTTATTCTTTGATTTGAGGTATAGAATGGTCCAATTTTGGAATTACTGGTAGACTCGTGTTACTCCATAGAAGGTTCTTGTCATTGCGTATTTCCCGAGCAAAGTTTACTTTGCCGCGAAAGGACACTAAGAGCATCCTCATCAGGAGAGGCAAATCTCCCTGATGGCTAAGTTGTTAAGTAAAAGGGGAAAAATCCCCCTCAAAATCAGACTCAACAAATTTTTGTTGAGCCTGATGAGGATGCTCTAACGCCTTGTTTTCTTTAACTTTTTACATTTTTTTTTGTTTTTGACTTTATTTAATTTTTTTTTTTTTTGCATTTGTTAATTTTGCGTCAAATTTTTTTTATGTTCTGCGATTCGTCTCAACGAGAATAATCAGAAAAGTGTAAATTATGACCGAAACTTGAATAAATACAAAACCCTAAAAGTGCAAAAAATAAAATACGTTTTTTTTTTTTTTTTTTACAAAAATCACACAAATAAGTTATGTGAAACAACTCCTAATTCTTTCTGGATTCATCTTTATCAAAAGATTGTTTTAATTACTTATGTTGTTTTGTGAGAGCTAAAACTTTTTCAATTATATTGTTACAATCATCATTTGGTTGAGTTACTCTAATCATCAAGATATTTGCAATTTCTTTTTATTCTATAGCTATTTCGTTTATGATAAGTCTAGTTGGTATTCCTAGCCCTAATCTTTCAACTATTTGGTTTATTTCGTTTTCTATATTTTTAAGGCGATCTAATAGACTTTCATTATCTAATATCTGATTATTAATTTGCTCTTGAACCTTTTGTAGATCTTTTAGATTCTGTATGTGATTAATTTTTAATTTTTAAGGCGATCTAATAGACTTTCATTGTCTAATATCTGATTATTAATTTGTTCTTGAACCTTTTGCAGATCTTTTAGATTTTGTATGTGGTTAATTTTTAGTTTGACTTCAGTAAATTCAATGTATAACTGGTTTTCCAGTTGGACTAGACGCTCTCTATTTGCCATGTTTAAGATTCTTATATCATTTATTTCATTTGGTATTTTGACATCTTTTGTACGTATGGGCTTGTATTCTCTAAATTTATTTAATGAATATAGATTGGTTCTATTAAGTTGAGCTGGTGACCGTAAGGCTCCATCTCCTAGTGTCACAAACGAAGTGAATTTTCTTACTCCAAATTCGTCATGTTTAAGATTCTTATATCATTTACGGAAAAGATTTTTGCACCGACCACGTACCGACGGTGTCGCCAACGCCGGTGTGGGTCCCAACCTGTCGATCCGAGCTGTTCATCCTTCTCAGAATCAAATTCCGAGTGGGCTTAAGCGGGAATCGAGGCAATCGGACGGCTGTATGAGCTCGATCCAAAATCACCCCCATTTCATCCAAAATTGGGGGTGATTTTGGATCGAGCTCATACAGCCGTCCGATTGCCTCGATTCCCGCATAGGCCCACTCGGAATTTGATTTTGAGAAGGATGAACAGCTCGGATCGACCGGTTGAGACCCACACCGGCGTCGGCGACGCCGTCGGTACGTGGTCGGTGCATGGTGGTCAGTGCATATAGAACGGTTCTATCATTTATTTCATTTGGTATTTTGACATCTTTTGTACATATGGGCTTGTATTCTACAAATTTATTTAATGAATAAAATCAATTAAGTTGAACTGGTGACCATAAAACTTCATCTCCTAGTGTCACAAACGGAGTAAATTTTCCGAATTGAGTCGTTGACCACACACACACACAAACATATATACATACATATATATATATATATATATATATATATATATATATATATATATATATATATATATATATATATATAACTTGAATCTGGAAGATTTTCTTAATCTTGATTATTTAAGGTCGAAGGAGGCAGCTTCTTTTCCATCGATTAGTACAATTAAATTTTCATTTATGTGTCTATTATTGTATAGGTTCTGTTGTACAATTGAATCAAATAATGTCCTATAATCCGTTTTATATCTTTAGGTAACTCTATTCGATTAACTAAGTTAATTTTCCGTAAAATTGGTAGTACATGATTTTTTATTTTATTTTTCGGTGTGGTTACTTATAGCTTTCTAAAATTTTATATCTAGTTTCTTTCTTAATGTTTTCTTCGTTTTTGTAAATCCAGATATTTATTTGGTGGTTTTTCCGATTCCTTTATACATGGTTCTCAATGATAGTTTTTATATCTTTGTAGAAATAAAAGTTGGCTTGTTACAAGCTTATAATTTTCTGGTAGATTTAATTGGTTAATTACATTCTTTGATGTAAAGGTTGACAATGTAAACAATATTTTTTAATTATTAAATCGACTTTATTTCCTTGTAAAATTGTACCTCTTTGTTATTTACAGTCGAAGGAGGCAACTTCTTTTCCACTGATTAGTACAATTAATTTTACTTTTATGTGTCTATTATTGGATCAAATGTTTTCCTACAATTCGTTTTTTATTTTTAGGTAATTCTATTCGATTAACTTGATTAATTTCCCGTGTAATTGATACATAATATTTTTTATTATTTTTCAATGCGGTGACTTATACCCTTCTAAACTTTTAGATCTAGTTTCTTTCTTAATGTTTTCTTCGTTTTTGTAAATGTAGATATTTATTTGGTGGTTTATCTGATTCATTTGTACATGGTTCCCTATGATAGTTTTGATATACTTTTAGAATTACAAGCTGGCTTATTATAAGTTTACAATTTTCTGATAAATTTAATTGGTTAATTAGATATATATTTTTTGATATAAAAGTTGACAATGTAAATAATATTTTCTAATCATTAAATTGACTTTGTTTCCTTGTAAAATTGTCCTCCGTCCCTTTCTAAGGGTGTTGTTTCGCAAATCAAATTTATTAAAGAAATATTATTATTACACATTTCACATAAACTTTTATCTCCACTTTACAACTGTCACATAAACTTTTACCTCCACTTTCCAAAATTGTCCTTCACTTTTACTCATGAACTCTTTGCCTACTAACTTTTCAAAATAACAATTGTGCAAACTATTACCCACTAAAATTTTCAAAACACACACTTATTAAGGGACAGTCCAAAATGAAATAGCCGACAATAAAAAAGGATCGGGGAGAGTATCTTTTATTTCTTTGTATTGATCTGGTATGGGATTATACCAATTTTTCTTTGGCTTTTTTATTTTAAATCGTTGCAGGGCTCTGATACCAAAGTTACCAGAGTTTGTATGAGCCCGAGAGAAGTATTAAATTGAATTGGGCTTCTTTTGTAATATTTCAATTCTTGAAGTCTTTCTTCAAACAAATTGTTTGATGTTATGACTGCACAAGATTACTACCAAAGGTTACTAAATACTAGTAAATACCTATAGTGATTTCAACTCACTACAGACTCTTCTTCCTAGGATAATTTGCCATTTTTTAGTCAAGGGAGGAAGAGGTGGAATTCCAAGGCTTCTGTTGCAACATCTAACTACTACTCGCTAGTATTAATCTAGAAAATGACTACAACACACACTCATAAAAGTGTAACATTTTGGTGTGTCTCGTAACTTTTATAAAAAATCGTAACTTGTGTAAAAAATTCGTAACTTTTATAAAGGTGTGTATCATACACACTCAAATAAGAGGTGTGTATTGTAGCATTTTCCATTAATCTAACAGTAGAACTACCATCCGGCAAAAATAAAATTTAAAGATCTACTCAAGTCTTTCATTCATATAGGATTATATTTTTATGCCCATGGCTCAGCATGAGATGAAATCATGGCTGAGTAAATGAAAAAAAAAAAAAAAAATTGCATGTTCCGTGGGATTTGGAACACCCATATGTACATTATCCAAACCATAATTGGTAGTACTTTTTTTTTTTTTTTTCTGGGAAAGGCTACGATACAGATCTATTATTTGGGTGTGTTTTATATGCACTCTTATAAATGTTACGAAACGAATATCTCTCATGAATAAAAAATGATGATTTTTTACACAAAAAAAAAAGTTACGATACGCAAAAATGTTACAAATCATAGAGAAAATATTATGAATCATATTGTTAAAAAGTTACGAAACACTAAGAAATATTACGATTGGCGATGAAGTGACACAACAGAAACCATATAGTAGGTGCATATGATACACACCTTTAATAGATGTGTATGCCATTCATATTTTTTCTTTTCTTTCCCTTTCCAACACCTCTCACTTTCAAAGCCCACCACTGCCGTGCACCACCGGCCCACTTACCATCTGTGGTTGTGGAGGAACTTAAAAAGTGGGGTGGGAAAACAACGATGTTACAGGTACACCTAACTTGCACCTTACATGCACACTAAGATAGTGTGGTAGACAAAGAGAAGCCCGTCATTTCAGGTAGGTCACGCATTGGGCTTCTCCTTGTCTGTCACATCATCTTATTGTGCATGTGAGGTGCAAGTTAGGTGTACCCATATCATTTTTGGTGAGAAAAGTGGTGAACATAAAAAACAAAAGAAATTCCATGATTGAGGCCTCTTTTTGATTAAAGAAACGATATCAAAGTTAACTTTTTTTTTTGAACTGGTATTAAAGTCAACTTCCTTTTTTTGAGCGAGAAAAACTTTTTTAGCCTCCTTTGTGGGTCCCACTGACACCTCATCGTAACAATCTGAACCGGTCATCTTGTAGTGCCCGCAAAGTACTGTGTATATGCAAAAAATCAACTTGACCTGGCATCGATAGATGTGTCAAAAATTGAATTCCCTTGTTTTTTTGCACCAAATTTCAATTTTTGACGTACCCTTTTTTTTTGCACCAAAATTCGATATTTGACATATCTATCAATGCTGGATCAAGCTGATTTTTTTGCATACACACACTACTTTGCGGGCCCTACAAGATAGCTTGTTCAGATCGTTGCGATGGAGTGTTGATGGGTCTCTTTTGAGACTTCCGTAAATGAGTCGTAAAAAAGTTTTTAAGTTAACTTTAGGCCATCAAAATCCTATAGATGATAGATGTTTGGGTGGACAATGTCACGATCAATCCACCGTCTGTGAGTTTTTTTATCTTTCGGCAAAGGGGATAAAACGTAATGCACGCGTGAGTTTATACACACTACTAATATACAGTTTCAATGGACATAAAGAAGGGGGAAAATGTAGTGACTATCACAATCAAGTTCTCAATTCGGAAAAATGAACACTCATTAGTTTACAATACATTATATAGTGGGGCACTATCTAATTGTGCCCTCTTACATGAATAGATGCAAGTTTTAGCCAAAGACTTAGGGGTATTTTGGAGCCTACTTTTCAATTTTTTATTTTCAATTTTTTGGTTTTTTTACTTTTTAGATTATTGTCAGAATGTGTTTTGAATCTGCGATGAGTGTTTGGGAGAAATGTGCAGAATTGATTTTATAACATGAGTAGTGTTTGGTAGAATAATAATGAAAATGAGTTATGAATGGGTTGTTTACTATTTTACCCTTATTTATTTATTATGGTATTAAAAAAGTGTATGGATATTATTTTTACACAGTTTTTTAAAATCATATTCGAATATATTGTTATAAACATAAACTGTCCAATTTAGAATTTTTTTTTTGTTAGAAATTAGTTTTTAACCAGCCTTCTTTTCGTAATTTAAAAAAAAAAAAAAGAGATAAAGACAACAACACAAACCACAGAAAATTACCTATTTTTTTCCACTTCCTCACTTTACCAGCACCGCCCAAGAATGGCGATCAACACAACCATCCCTCCTCTCATCCTCTCCCTCCTCACCCTATCCCTCATCACCACTGCAGCCCACCACGCCTCATCGGCGTCAGCAGTTGACTGCTCCACCGTCATTTGCAACCTATTCGACTGTCTTTCCTATGTCACGGACGGAAGCACGGCAACAAAATCTGAAGGGAAATGCTGTTCTGGGCTCAAAACAAAGTTGAAATCCAACCCGAGTTTCTTTGTGAGGCTTTCAAAAATAGTGCTCAGTTGGGCACAGTGGCTGAGCCACCTTAGGGCCAGTGTGGGCACAAGCCCATACTGAATTTTGGGGGGTTTTTTTTTTGTAGAAAAATATGTTTAAGTTTCAATTGATACATCACTTTTGTATATAAAAAATTATTGAGTGCTCTTGGGGCACCACCGCATGGCGTTATAAGGTCATTCTCCTACATATATTTATATGAGACTCAAGACTAATAGTATATGATAATGAACGCGGATAAAAAAAAATGATGGAGAAGGATGTTAGACCACCAAATGGCGCTGCCTCAAGATCACTAAATAACTAAGTACTCATAAACAAGATTCGGTACATTGAATTTTTGCCTCAAATCAAGGCATGCATGTTAGATTCTTACAAATATACTAGATTTTTTTCCACAACAAAAATTGTGCCCATATTGGTATGATTTTCTGGTTATGCCACTGGTTGGGCATCACATTGAATGTCACCAAGGCCTTGGATCTGCCCTCTGTTTGCCATTTCTCTGCCTCTTCTATCAGTAAAGGGTAGAATGGGAGACAAAATTGAGGGAAAGCCCAGAATCCAGAAGCATAAATGAAAAGAATGTCTGAGGTTCTTTTTGAGTTTTGGCCTAGAAAGTAAAAAACGGAGAATGAGGTTTTAGGGAATGGGTTTTGGGTTTTGTCTCCCAAACACCCAAAATGAAAAGAAGTAGAATGTGAAAATGTGAAACAACGTCGGCCAAACACCCTCTTAGTTAGCTTGAATGGTGAATTTGCTTTCAATACAATTGATCAAGATTTGACCTTGGGTTGGTAACTTGGTATTCCCGTTTTCGTTTCTACCCCTCCATATATTTTTACTTATTGCAAAAATGTAGTAAGATTTCATATATTGACGCTTCCACAAGGCCCAAATCCTATATATGAACTAGTATGATTTTTTATTGAACTTTTAATTGTCATCACCTCATATTATAAAATTGTAGTTTCTCCACTAGCTCAGACCGCAAAAAAGTAATTTTTTGTCAGTTCTCTAATCTTGATGCCTTTGCCCGAAACAGAGAAATGATTGATTGAGGTCCGCGTAATTGGCTCTGATACTACTTAACACAACAAAAAAAAATGCAAAATCTAGACCCTTGGAAAGACCAAAAAGTCACTTTGTTGAATAAAGAGAGCCAATAAAAATAAAAATAAAAACCCAACCATATATCACCATCTTATAAACGGACCAGGGTGGTGTGCACCCCTCGGCTGTCTGATTGTGTTTTAGATAGCCTGGATGCGCTCGACAATTTTGATTTAAATTTAGATTTATTTTTACCGGTAAAAATTAAAACACATTCAGGCCATTCAAAACACAATCGGACGGCCGAGAGGTGCATATCACCCGAATTCCATTATAAACATAATATATAAGAAGATGAGTCCAAAAAAAGAAAAGAAGAGGAGATGAGTCCGAAAATAAAATACTCATATTTAAGAAGACTAACGGGAAAGAAAATTGAATTGAGAGACCCCGGCCGTGGCCAACATGGGCCCCACATAACGGAAAAAAATGGCGTCAAAAAGTCTTCCAAGCTCTGACACGGAGTTACTACTGTATAGTTTAGCCATCTAGAAGGTGGGGTCCAATTTACCGCCACCATCTCTTTTTAGCCATCTAGAAGGTGGGTGGGATCCTTTCTAGAAGGAAGCTTTCACTGTGCTCGCTCGAGCCTCTGGTGTCCGTCTCCATCGGCTTTTGAACGTTCGTCTCGTTCTAGAAGGCGGACAAAGACGATACAGCGTTGTTTATGCGGTCACAACATTTTCTTGCGTGCGTGGCACGGCTCCCGAGTCAAGACTTGACGGTAACAACACTCACAACAATCGTGCAGGGCACGGTGGCGCCAGTTTGAGAATGGATGGTAATTGCCGAGGCAGTTGTCAATTTCAATTGAATCTGACAACTGCCTCGACAAAAGCAAAATTGGTGTGGGCGTCCTCTTTTTCTGGCACTAAATTACCATTTGGTCTCGAGTGTCCGAAGAGTATTCAATGCTCTTGGAGTTGGCCATGTGACACTATAAATATCTTGAAAAACCGAGGACTAGTCTTCGGCATAAGCACCAGGCCACTTGTTAGGGTTCCCAGTTTTTGCCAATAATAAGGTCCCTAAATTTTGAAATATAATAAATATTATGTTTGCCAATAGTTTTGCAGATAAGGCAGTGGCAGTTCAACGTTAAGTTTCTTGAGTTGTAACCATTAGGTGGTTTCGATCTTTCCCACAAGGGCCATGCTTTTAGGGCCCCAAATGTTATTCGTTGCACATCACCACTACACCATTGTTAAGATGCCCCATTGGTAAAACTTACTTAGTGCCTTGAAAATCGTAGGGCCAGCCCTGGAAGAGCCATGGCAATCTTCTCTACATTATTTTTGGCTATGGACGGGTTTTACTCACTTCGTCCCTGATCTCGAATGCATATTTATTATCTATCCCCACCGGTCTCTAATTGAAAGCTTGCTTACAAGACGGTAATACTTTTGAAAGTACAAAAGTACAAAGCACCCTAAAATTTATGAAGATATTTCCATTTAAGCTAATTTTATAAATGAGGATGGAAAGGGTGGTGTATGTTTGTAATAAGACTTGAGAGCAAACTCTTAAAATCATTACAAAATGTCTTCAGGCAGGTTCGAGACTGTCAGTAATCGACATTTTATCAACGGGTATCTGTAATCTTAATGTGGGGAGATTAATAAGTATTTAATAATGTGGAGCTCGAAATATAATCGAGATAAAGATGAGAGTGCAATTATAATTCTTTAGTGGTGTGAATTATAATTTGTGCAATAAGAATAGAATCCGGGTGGGATTATGTTTTCTTATTTACACAAGGAGCCCAGATTTATTTCTCCTCAGGTCCCTGCTCTAGCCCTACAAATATATCGTTATGTTCTCTAGGTCTTACAACAGTCATTCAGAAAATTAGAATAGAGGCTGTGAGAGAGAAAGAACAAAGAGATCACGTAGAAGTCCACACTTGGCTACATGATCGAGATACAAAGGGAATATGGTAGAAGATCATGAGGTACTGCCGACCAAAGTTTGTTGCATACAGTAATCGGGTCTGTCAAGTTCTAAAATAAACAAGTCAACCAACGTTCGTGTTTACGGATGAGGGGTAAACCCTAATTCCGCCTCGTAGGGTTTGTGTTTATTTTTATTGTTTAATCTGTATGCATAATTACTGGGTTATGGGATTCGTATTCCAACAGGGACGGGGTGCTGGTAATGGTGCAAGGTTGCCCAACCCAACCCAACCCAACCCAACCCAATCTAAAAACAAAATTTTTCATTATGGAAACCAACACAAATCCTAAAAAGAACTAATTAACCACACCAATTGCATGGCACTGAAAGTCCGGAGAGGACCGGGTGTGGCAGGGTAAATTGCCATCCATATCTGCATAGTTTAAATAAGAGCATGTCCAGCCCTCAGTCAAACTCAAAACCAAATTTAAAATTTGAGTAAAAACCCTTAAAATCCACCTCCAGTCTTTGAACAAAACTCATATCAAATTGGGTTTTACTAAAATCCTTACCCAATAAAGGGAGAACCAAATCCTTACCCAAATTTCCAACGACTATTTTTGGGCAGCAGCTAGTGGTGGTGGAGGCCTCTGGCGGTGATGAATGTTCGTGGTGGTTGTCGGTGTTAGATTTTTCGAGTCACAGACTCTGGTCGACGAGCGATACAAAAAATTGTTGAAGTTTGTGAAGCTCTTGACAGATCTGAAGCTCCGTTGGGAAGTCTAGCTGGTGGTGGTGAACATAGAGGAAACCCTTGTTGTGGTGTGGTAGTACAGATCTAGAGCTTGTAATTTTCGGGCGGGGGGGGGGGGGGGGGACGTGATTTTATCCTCAGATTTGTGTCACCATTTGTGAAAGAAACTTCGATCTAGTGGTGGTGACTTCTGCTGGTGAAATTGAGAGGTGGAATTTGGAGGATGTGTTGGTGGTGATGAAGGAATTGGGAGGATTTGGGGATGAATGTCAGAGACGAATAAAATTAAACGGTTTTTGAATTTCTTTTACTCATGATTTGGGTAAAAAATGAATTTGCCATTGGAGATGATGATATCAAATGAAGCTTTTACTCAGATTTTTTACTCAAAAAAACTGAGTGCGGATTGGACATCTTCTAAGGACTTCAAACAAGCCAAGCTCAAACAATTGACGTCAATCGAGCTCGAGCTCAATTAATTTACTCGCGGATGCTACTTCAACATGATTTTGAAAAAAAAAAAAAAAAAACCTATACGAGTAACCGTAGGCAAATCGAGTACCAACCACCAACCCATGCCACCGTGGCACATCTCTATCGTCTTCTCGAACAAGTCAAGCTCAAATAGTTGACGTCAACCGAGCTCAAGCTCAATTAATTTACTCCCTCCGTCCCTATTTATTTGTCCATTTTGGGAGTTCGTGCCACTTTTCAATTGATTATATCTCGTAATATATATTGTTTTACATGATTTCGAAAACATTGTTTTATAGAATTAATTAAGATCTATCAAACAAGATCCATATTGACTATAAAATTCATTACCGATTAAAAGTTATAGCTAGTTTTTTATCCAGTTAGAATAAGACGAGGGACCAAAATTTGAGGACGGAGGGAGTACTTGCGAATGCTACTCCAAGATGATTTTGTAAAAAAGAAAGAAAGAAAAACCTACCCGAGTAACCGGAGACAAATCATCGAGTTACCAACCCATGCCAGCGTAGCGAATCACTATCCGCCTTCTCGAACATGCCATGTCAGCAAAAATAATTTTCTAATTGCTTTCATCACGTTCAAAAAATATCGTTACCCACTTTCTCTCTTCTATATAACATTATAACCCACCTGAAGGGGTCTTCTTACCCATCCTCCAACACGCCTCTCTCTCTTTCTCTCTTTTTCTCCAGAAAAAGCGGCATTGAAGCTCGGAACAATCGCAGAGACCTGATCCATCTCCCAGTCCTTCGCCTTTTCTCGGTATGGATTCATAATCCTTTCTTCATCTCTTCTCCTTCAGTACTATGTATTTGCCGAATTTTAGAAGTTCGATCTGATGCTGCTTTCAATGCACTGAGGGCGTATAATTACACTGTGAAATGGTCTAATTTGGGGGAAAAATTCGTTATTAAATCGTCGTTTGTTTTAGTTACTACTTGCGAGTAATTTATCGTGGAAGTCAGTCAGAAATGAGAATTTGATGATCATTTTCATCGGAATTTCTTCATAATAGCTTCTTGTTGGAATTTATGAAGGTAAGGGTGTGGAGTTAATCAGACTCCCGTTTGTGGACGACGGGGATTTAGTTTCAAAAATTAATCGAGGTGGGCGATAAATTGGCCCGATCATTGAATCTTTTTTAAAAAAGGATGTGGAATTCATGGAACTGTATATTTTAGGCACCACAATCAGGATCAGATCATCAGATCCTCGATTTTAATTAGGGAGTAGTGGAGGATGATACAAACATATAGTATGGCACACGCGATGTGTTTGCAAGTAACGAGGGAGAAAACATATACTCCCTCTGTTCGGATTTGTTGGTCTGTTTTGGGGATTTCAACTTTTTTTTCATTGCCTTTTGGATTTGTTAATTTCCTATTTTATCCTCAATCCTTCCATCTAATACTCTCTCTCCATTCTAATATGGATCTTGTTTTGATAGATCTGATTGAGAGCTTTAATACAGTGTAAAAAAAATTCAAAAATGTAAACACATTATTTAAAAAAAGTTAGTTTTTGAATTGTTATTTTAAGTTTTAGAAAAGGGGTAAAAAAAATAAAATTTTCATACTTTATCTTTAACTTTTGAAAATAAACACATTTTAGGACTTAAAAAAGTATATTTGTGGACAAACAAATCCAGACGGAGTAACTGATTTTATCTGAGACTTCTTTTAAAGGCACTCGGTTGAAGCATTTGTCAAAGTTAAAAAATGAAAGTGTGTGTCAGCTTCAAAAATTTTCGTTCACATTTGAAACACTAGACGCCCAAGCACACACAATACGTTTGCAAATCACGTAAAAAGGAGGAGCAAAAAATTAGGGTGATATATGTTTTAAGAAAACTACTCGGATGAAGGCCTTCCCAATCAATTTTTTTTTATGAGTCCTCTAATGGATCGTTAAGAATATGTTTTAAACACATCGAACGATTCGGATCATCAAAATAAATTTACAGGAAATGGTAGTCCCTACTTTAACAAAGTAAGGGATACTATATACACACATATGAAATCAATATACTGTAACAAAGCAATAGCAAGTTAGTATAATCCAAAAGTTGTTGTGGGAACTGGACAGGAAAGTGTAAATATGTAAGGCAGCTAATTGTTGACTTACCAAACCCCTTTTTTAATAATCCACCAATCACCAAAAAAAATGTATTTTTTTTTTCACCCCAGTTTTTTGTTCCCTGATTTTTTACTAGATCTTTCTTTTCTGGTGAAACGTTCAGATTTGTCTTTCATTACTCCCTCCATCTCATATTGTTGCCTGGTTGGGCTTCTTTATTTTTTCGAATGTCTCAAAGAATTATTTATATCTCATAATTTATAATATTTTTCGTTATTCCAACAATTTTGTTTAATAAAACTAATTGAGATCTATCAAATAAGATCCATATTTAATAAAAAAAATTAATAAATTAAAAATTCTAAACAATTTATTGAGATGTCCAAAAAAGAAAAGAAACCCAGCAATATGAGACAGAGAGAATATTAATTTTGAATCAGCACGAGGGAGAAGAACCACTCAGGGACCAAATCCAATTCCCATTAATTAGGCACACATGGGAGGTGCCCCAGCAGTTATCTAGAAGAAGTGTGTCTCTTTAAATGAGAGAACATGAGACAACTCAATAATTGAATTTTTCTGGCCCATAAATTAGTGATCTAGAAGATATTCCAACCATTAGTGTCCCACTTATTGAACATTTCATGGGTTGGTTGGTAGACATTGTTAATTGGAAGCTTCTCGTATTTATGGTCATTGGTTCAAATTTGTGTCCCATGCCTGACTCAGCTCAATCTGATGAAGTTGACATTTATCCTGTCCTTCTCCTTAGCATTCAGGAGCCATAGTTGAATAACCTTATTGGTTAGGTATCATGCTTTGGAAGATGTGATTTTGTTTATTCCCCGTTTGTTGTCACCATTAGTGGGCCTGCTTGCAGGGACGGAGTCAAAATTTTACCTCTGTGGTAGTGAAAATATGTAATTAAAAAATAAAAAAAGACAAACTAGGATAGTTTAAAAACCTTGTGGTGGCGGGCGCCACCACTTGTCCCTCTAGCTCCATCCTTGCCGGCACGGATGCCAGGAAGATAAACTGGGGGGTAGCTTTTGCATAAAAATATTGGACAGAACAATGTTAGTAAATTGTTACTGTAATTTTTATCCCAGGCCGAAAGGGTTTTTTGGTAGGAACCGTAGGATTATTCATCGAAGGATTGAGTAAGGGTTCTTGTTAGGTCCCTTTCGCACCCTTCCTTTGTCATTAGTAGTATGTTTTTGCCTTGTTAATTTCGAAAGCCACCTTACAAATATAGACACTAATCTGTTAGTTCTTCCTTGTCTCCAGATTTCAAGCACCAGCTGCAACAAATTACAAGATAGAACTCTATGGCGTTTGAACCATGCTTTGCCCATGACTGGAAATCCATCTCTGCTACAGCAGCAGCAGAGCCGGAAACTGAAAACATTTCAGGCGGCTTTGACTGCAACATCTGCTTGGACTTCGCTTCTGACCCGGTAGTAACCCTCTGTGGCCACCTATACTGCTGGCCCTGCATCTACAAGTGGTTCCACTTCCAGAGTTCGAATCTCTCTTCTAACGACCTCCCAAAATGCCCCGTTTGCAAATCCGAAATCTCCGACGCGACTGTGGTCCCCCTCTACGCACACGGTCATACCCAGAAAGAATCCCAGCTTGAAGCCAAGTCACCATCTCTCGATGTCACCATACCCCCACGACCCCCAGCATGTGGGACAAAAGCGCTTGCATCTCCACTTCGTCAGCACCTACCGTATCGTAATCTGTATCCGAATCAACAATACCAAGAAGATATTTCACCACCATCCCCGTTAAGTCTTAGCAACAGCACAGAAATGGGGAGTGTTGGGATGTTTGGGGAGATGGTTTATGCGAGGGTGTTTGGGAACTCGGAGAGTTTGTATGCATATCCGAACTCGTATCAATTAACAGGGAGTAGTAATCCCAGGTTGAGGAGGCAGGAGGTGCAGGCTGATAAGTCTCTCAACAGAATTACCATTTTCCTGTTCTTCTGCTTTCTTCTGTGTCTTCTTCTTTTTTGATCCTTTTTTAGGCTTCTTCTCTCTCCCCCTCAGCTGTATAGTCGGAACTTATGGTAGAACATTATATATGAGATAATCAAGTATTTGCCCATTCTCAAAACTTTGCACATCTGACTCCCATGTCATTCGACATTTTCGTAAGATAGATGTATTTGCAGCATTTTGTTTGTAGCATCCTGGGGCTTACCGGTTTTATATGGGTGTCTGGCACGGATACGTATCCTACATGCTGGATTTATCGATTCATGTTGCTAAGGACGCCTAGATACAGTAAAGTCTATGTAACACTCCACATGTTCGTGTATTTTTTTTCTTAAACCGGAAATGATGTATATAATTTGATTTGGAGAATTTTGAACTATGATAATGAGCGCTGTTGGTGCAAATTAGTATCTTCTTTTATTTGGTATACATGTCAGAAATATCTTGTTCATGTGTCGAGTCTGGTAGCACAGGTTGTACCCTCACCTAGTTTATGGTGCAGCTTTATAATTTTCGTGTCAAAATACTCTACAGGGCGCTCGTCACAGAACTAGTTACATGACTCTGTGTGATCTCTCTAATAATTCTGTAATATTTTGTTCTGCATATTTTGTGGTTACACTTTCGTTTTCAACTTTGATGCATACGAATTTGGTGTTCATCATGTTAATACAGATTCGGGGACTTTGCCGTCCCTTAGGGATGGCAGGGCCTGCCGATTGATCTTGGCCGTCCAAACGTGTTTTGGACGGCCAAGATTTGAGAGAATTCAAAATAATCAAAACACCCTTCGGCACCCTTTAAATTTGGACCATCCAAAACATGTTTGGACGGCGGAGATCGATTGGCAGGCCCTGCCATCCCTAAGGACGGCAGAGTCCCGAGTTCTGTTAATACCTCTCATAATCCAACTCTGGGTAGGTTGTGGCAATTGGTAAGCAGTAAAACGTGTGTTGCCTTGACTGTTTTACCCTTACAAAAGTTTATAAGACTTTTTTTTTATGGAGAGACCCACGAGTAAATCCCTAACTCTCAGGCTTAACCATCAAGTCAACTCAATGGAATTCACTATTTTACATTCATTATAGGCTACAATTTTATGAAAAATTTGAAACTACTCGAAACATGACAAGAAGTACCACAACAAACTCAATAAAGGACCAAACATTTATATGCGTGTGTACTGCACTTTAGATCTGGTTTGTTCATTTTGGTTCTACAAGTTACTATTTTTCTCAAAAACTGGTTTTTAAAAAATCTCCCAAGTCATTGTTCCCGAGAGAGAGACTTCGTCAAAACCGGTTTTCAAAACTATTATACGGTGTCGCTCTCCCCCTTTGTGTCACACCATATGCTTTTGGTTACAAATTAAGGGCCATTGGTGCTGCTTGTGGAGAAATGGAGCGACAACCATGCCTGCTTAAGTAGCACTCACGTTTGCAGATCACGACTTCATGATCAACATGCTACACATTAAGTGCTCTATTAATGACCTTCATAACCTTCTCTAATGCTTTACAATTTACCCACCTAATAACCCCTTACATAGGTTTGTTGAGATGTCCCAATCTTACCAATATATTTAATAATCATGAAAAGATGTGTTGGGGTGGTGGGTCTGTTTGAGAACTACCCTAGCCACAAGGGTTCTAGAATGGCACTGTTGTTCAATGGTTATCCTTGCTATTTTCACAAATGAAATCATGTTCTCATCAAGCATTCATGCCTGGAATCAAAGATAACCTATTTTTATACAATTTAGACCAACATTCAAAGAATTCCAACGTTTATTCATGAGGTTTGTATTAGACTGAAGAAACGATTACTGAAAATAGATCAACAATATAAGACGAAAGGAGTATTTTGGAACTTGAATTAGCAAAAAAGAAAAAGAAAAAGAAGACGAATTCAAAAGTTGGGAAAAGGAAATTAGTAAAAGGAGTTGTCTTTTATGCTATTAACCTATTTTTCATTAATAATACAAAAATTCATAAAGAAAATGAATCATCTCACGAAACAAATGTTGTGTATATATGATTTTTGTTTTCTTTTCGATGAACTTATCTAAGAAGGGAATCCACCTCTAAACTAGGGCTATTTAACACACGAATTTGTTGTATGATAATCTTAACGTCGTATCGAAAAAAACAGTCCAACGAAGTCATAAACGATCAAATGCCCCTTGAATTCAGAATTGAAGTACAGAAACTCATTTACTGCTTATGGTATCCGTCATGACATTTTGAGTCTAAAATCCCAAATTGGTATTCAACTAAAATCCCAAACTGGTATTCAGATATATTCGATCTGACCTGTAAGATCCGGACAGTTTCGCTTTTGGGTTTCCAAGTGCTATACATTTAGATGTTATTCAAAGATGTCAATTGATGGGTTTTGGGGCATGTATGCTTAAAGGAATCGGATCTGATCAGATATTCGATTTTTTGGATTAAGATCCAGATCACCTTAAACAGATATGTGGAAATCATACTTGAATTCTTTTGTATTTGTATTGAGGATCCAGGTTGAATCCGGTCTTGAGAGGCTTAATCCCAGTAACCCCTATCTAAATGGTCGCGACTGAATGACACAACTACGAAATTGTGGGCATACAGTTTACAAATGTGGTTCATTAACCGAGTCACCGATATCCAATCAACTTGATTTTTTCAAGGTTTGTTCTACTCGTCAAGTTCTACATAGTGAACTGTTCATATCATATTTTTTTGGCTCGGGACAATGCCCGATTTGCATGTTCAGCTACCTGCTGCGCCCGAAGCACAGCAGGCCCCCCCATCTACGGTAAATTAATACTCTTCTCATCCTCATTATAACATGGCAACATGGGTTGATGTTTACATTTAAGTACAACTACCATTGATTTTCAGAGAAATTGCATTGCTTAAGCTTCATTAGAAATTCAAAGAAATACAAAATCGTGTTCAAACCTTATTTATCCATCAGTCGAGCTAGGCTCGAGTGGGTATACGTTACGTTTAAAAACTTAGGCTTAGTTTTGCAAATGAGTTGAGTTGCTAAAATCATGGAAACTTTAAATCACAAAATTAAGTGGTTCCGTTTATCGTTTTTCGATTTTTTTCGCACCAAATTAAAGTGAATCTAAAATCATGGTTGATTTTAGCAAATGAGTTGCTAAAATCTTTTGCAAAACTAAGCCTTAAATTGCTTAAAAATATGTATTCAACCTTATACAATGTGTCAATCCTGAACGAGCTTCTAACTAGTCAAACACAAAACTCGAGCCCTAGATAGTTTTATTGCCTTACCCGCCCCATCTTCAATTTGTTCCGAGAAGGAAAATTGAAATCAAAGCAAAATCCTTCTGCATTATTCAGTGCTAATGAAACCGAAGTGACCTCATGCAATCGAATATTGTTGATGTTAAAAAAGGCAGAATAGTGTTTTCAGTATCATCCAAATTCATGGGGACAGTTTCATAGAAGCAAAACAAGGGGAAAGGTCACCAAAATGAGGTTAAATAGTCCGAATGCCAACCACCAGCTGTAAGTGAATAACTACAGTGGTAACAAACGAGGTAATTCAGATCACTGGCAAGAAACTCGATAAAAAAATACCTCATTGCTCGATTCTCGCAAATCATAGATACCCAGCTAAGCTCCGTAGATTCTAGGATTTGGTTGCGCCCTTCTTGCTTTGGCTTTGAGTTCTGCCCATTTCTCCGGCTCCAATATCAAATTTCCCCTTTGATTTGAACAAAAGCATTGTCTCATTCTTTCATATCCTTGATATATTGGAGCAATTTCTCATGAACAGCTGCTGAGAAGATACCCTCAGTCCTCAGTTGGCTTATGAACTCCTCAGCTTGCTCCACATCTCCCTTCCCTTGCAAATATTCCAAACAGGTCACCAGTATATTATCCTTCCTGAGCTTCGAACTAGGAGAAAAAACCATGATTGCTTTTTTCATTGCTTCCACCGCTTTAGGAACTTGATTATCTAAAAAATACCCACCTGCTAAATGACACCATGTCCTATGATTAGGATTGCCGCCTTTTCCTATACCCTCATTTAGAAGGGCTTCAGCCTTTCCAAAATTTCCATTTCTGCAATAAGCATCAATGAGAAAATTTGGGATCCGAAAATCATAGTACAAACCCGTTGATTCCCACTCCTTGAAAATCTTTTCAGCACCCTTAATGTCATTAATATCCAAAAGCGAGCTTAGCATGGTTACATATCCGGTGTTGTAGACTTTCCCACTATTCTTGTACATATTCCATATCCGGTACAACCCGTCTTTGTTACCAGCTTGTGCATACAGTTTGATGAGAGCACGAAATGCAATTTTCTTCCTTTTGTCGGTGGCTATATGTCCCTCCGATTTCTTCAGCATTTCCAACGCCTTGTTCACTTGGCCAACTTTCAAGTACGCATGTGCAGCAACAGCATAAGTACTACATTTCAAAATAACTCTAGGATCAGATTCCATTTTTTCCACGGTACTATCCATTCCATCGCTATCAAAAGAGGCAGCATACGCATTCAAGCGGATTGTGAATGTATTGTCATTATAAAAGCCCTTCTCTTCCATTTCACGCATCAGCACATCAAATTTTTCCTTGCTTCCAACATGATAATAGAGATTCAACAGAATATTGTAACACCAGGGCGTCCTAGCGAAACCCATATCCCTTAACTTCTGCATGACAGACTCTGCTTTTTCTAGGGATTTTTCACTGGCATAGCATCTCAAAAGGGCAGTATAAACCTCAAAACCTTTTAACTGTTGAGGCAGATTATTGAAATATTTCTCTGCTTGTTCCAGGCCATGAACCCTCAAGATCAATCTTAGCCGGGAGGCAACATCAACTTGTGAAAGGGGGATGTACCTTTTGTCGGTCATCCATTGAGATATCTGAGAAAAAGATTAGAACTGAGTTCAACTGCCTGATTTTATTAGTCATGATTCTAGATGAGTATTGATGAACTGTGATGAAATTTCAGCTCGCATCAAACTACAAGTTTAATGGTTCTCATTTCTAGATATTTCCACTTAGGTCTCCTTACAAGTACAGAATGAAATAGTTTGACAAATTAGTCATTCGACTTCGATTGGATACCATTGACAAAACCTTCGTACACAATAATTCATATTTTCTCGGTCATCTTCCTAGCACCTAAAAGAGCATCAACTTCTCAAAAAACTGAAGGAACAACTTCGAAAGCATTCGTGTCTAAACTCTGAAGCAATCAATCCCACTTTAGCCCATTAAGAAAACAAAAAAAAAAAAACAAAGGAGCAAAAGAATAAATCTACTGACCAAGAAATAAATCAAAGAAAGTGATCAAGAACTAACACAGCCGCTATCAAGGCCTACTTTTGCACAACAATAACCAATTGTGTGAGCCTTGACATGCTGATGCGCCGATAATGGTCAATTTCTTTGGTTCTTCTTGGTCTGCATCGATCCACTAACCAAATCAAAATAATGCTTCTCTCTCAATTTGTGCCCACATGAATATTTTCTTCCATTATGATCTTACAATTGATGTCGTTTTTACCAAGAAACTCCAAGTCAATTCCAGTCTTCCTCTCAACTATCATTGCCGTTTACAACAATTCATACTTTATAACCGTTGCGAATCTACTCGTCTTCGGCACTTGTGGCCAAACCAACTTAATCTATTTTCCCATATCTAATTCAAGTGGTGCTGCTGCTACGCCTACTATATCACCTATATTTTCAATTCTCAAATCATCTCTCAAACACTTGCTGCGCGTCCATCTTAACGTTATCATCTTATCTACACTCATTTTAGCCACACTTACTACATTTGCATGTAATTTCATGCTTTCCGGATATTATGTCATGTACATTGCAGACATAATACATATTCCGTAAAAAAATGTTGTTTTAATGTTGTAAGCATCAGTCTAACATGCCAGGGACACCCCTCCACTTGTTAATAATCAAATCTAGATAGCGACATTGTTCATTTTGTGGTATCTCATGGTTTTCAATCTTACTTCTTTTAGAATTTCTACTTCCACTGTCACTTATTTTACCAGAGGCGGCTCCAAGAGAGAGGTTGGGTGGTCATCCGAACACCCTGAATTTTTTTTTTTTAGAAATACATGTAAAAAAAAAATTATAAAATTTTTCTCATTTTGAACACCCTGGCCAAAAATGTTTGAACACCCTGCCTAAAAAATTTGAACACCCTATCTTAAATGTTTGAACACCCTACCCAAAATGTGTGCAAACCAAAAAGGGAAAAAAAAATGTTAATCTCCTTTGGACCCTCAATACTATGCAAAGACAAATACAGAGAATGATATGTAATTAATGAAAAAGGAAAAAAATCTATAGTTTATCTAATTGAAAAAGGAATAGGGATGAAACCTTTCCTGAGGAATTTTTTTTAGCTATTTCGCAATTCTCTGTCCATCACCGTCGTCTATCGTCTCTGGACTCTCATTCGAATCACTGAATCAGCCAATCGCCCACAGGTAACAAGCTAGACCACTTTCCGATTTTTTGATAATATGGTGTTTTGAGTAAGTTCTCAGTTTAGGTTTGTCCTTTGTCGGTAGTCTACAAACAACTCTACTATACATGTAAATAGTATAAATCTAAGGTGGTTATGGTCCACCACTCCACAGATTATAATAAAGAAATAAACTTTCCTTTATTGCTTACATGACACATGTGCTTAATGCTTACATCTATCCACTGATTATAATAAAGTATAATATATGTTAAGCTTACTGCTTAGTATAATTTTTCTACAGTGTAATAGCAATTTTGTTTCTGTTTTAATTTTTGTTTGCTTAGTTGGAATCATGAACAAGTTTGTGATACGAAAATCAAGACCAGTGCAAGAGTAATCTCCTATTGAAACTTTTGATGATAGCAACCCCCAAAACTTGTCGAAGCAAAGCCGTATTGACTTGCAAAATTTTCCATCGGTTAATGAGGCTATTATTCAACGATTTCAAAATATGAAAAGTCGTCGAGGGCAATTGATATTAATAGTTTTTTTTTATGTACGATTATGATTTATAGAGGACCGTGGTAGAATTTTTGAACACCCTCATGAAAATTCCTGGAGCCGCCACTGTATTTTACAGTCCATTTATTTTTTTACCCATCTTCGCTTACTGAGTTTTCCTACCAACTGGAAGTTCCTTCTCCGAAATTATCACATATCCACCACAGCTTCAACGGACAAGATGTCAAGATCTACTACAATCGTAAGAGGCTACGAGAAACGCATATTCAGTTTAGAAGAAATAATGAAATCAGAGAGAATAACACGCATGCAAGACATAGAAAGGGTTTCAACACCAAGAGTCTACCTTTACTTTGATATTTTAGTCCATCATCGTTGTTTTTCTATTTCCTTGGTTCCAACACCAGAAAATCCCAGCACTTCAATTATCCTTTCAGTCCATCACTCCTACTTTATTTTTTCAGCACTATTGTTTTCTATTTCCTAAGTCTTTTACTTCCTTGGTTCCAACACCAGAAAGTCCATCACTTCAATTATCCCTTTAAAGTCCAGCACTCCTACTTTATTTTCCCAGCATCGTTTTCCATTTCCATTTCTATTTCCTTAGTTGCTCATACGTTGGGTTTATTTCCCGTTCGAAGTCCAGCCTAGCCTAGTTTTTTCTTATTTTCCATTTCCACCAATCAAAATTTTTAATCCGATTTAATGAAGTTGTTTTCATTTTCTTTGAGGGCAATCTCTTAGTTGTTCTTAAGCTTTTAGTCTGATTCCATTTTCCACAACGGTTGGGAAAGTGTAAGTCCTCTTTGTTGAGGCAAAACAATGACCATTTTTTGAATAGACCCCTTACTCCTTAGCCACACCCTTTTGTTTGAAGTAGAAGTCAGATCAAGGCCCACACCTACATCAAATTGGATTATGATTCAGTCCTAGCGCGCCCATTGCCCACGATTGCCACTAAGGCCTACGCAGTGAAAGAGGGAGAAATTCATTTTGGCACACTGGTAGGACACCAATCGTTTCAATGGGTATCTCGCTGAGTATGCGCATGTCAATTCAGTCCTTTGAGTTGGATGTTCAGATTCAGTGTTGCCAAGATGAAATCCGTCAGCATAATGAGGAGATTGATAGGCTTTGTTAGAGCTTATCCCACATTAGTTATTTGTACTCCAAAAACTAGTATATGAGCCTGAACTGCCTCTCCATTGATTCCCAATTGGTTTTGAGTTGGATGCTTTAACATTATATCATGGCTTGGCTTTCGAAGGTTTTTGGACAAAAGGGTACCAAGTATTTTTTCCTTTTTTTTTTTTTTTTGACAGCAAGAAACATATCTCCTCTAGCCTAATCCAAGGTAGAGAATGGGAACCTTCACCGACTCAAACATATCTCGTCCTATTAAACGAATGAGCAACAGAAAATGAAACAAATGGCACTAATGGATTTTCAGAAATCAAACCAAACAAAACGAGAGTGATGCAAAACGAAAAGAGGGAGAGAAAGCAAAGTGCAAACCTCAAGGGCGTGTTGGAACCGTCTGTAGACATTGAGTTCTCTGATGATCGTTCGAAGCTGAGTTCTGTCGACGTGCCTTCCTTCTGCTACCCATTGATCGAGGACTGGCACTACCGAAGCCTTAGGGTCTCCCACCGGCGATATTCTTCTGTAGAGCGTATCGGACCTTGCAATTGTTGAGAAATTTAGCGTTGAGGTCGAGTTAAGGAACGGTCTTAACACCCTTTCGTAAGCGGATTTACAGAGAGAGAGCTTCATCAGGAGAGGACAAGGAGCAGGGTAGTATACGATACAGAACAGAAGAGGAGAGAGAGAGAGTGGTTAATGGAGGCCACTGATGTTGGGCTGGAGTTTTGAGCACGTTGAGCCGAAAACCCAAGCCCAAGATCTTCGGAAATTTTAAGCCTGTTATTTGGGCTTGGTTTAGAGTTAGGCCTGGGACAGTTGTTTGGGTCTTTTAGCTTAGTGGGTTCAATTAGTTGGCCTTCTAATGCTTGAGTTAATTCTATGAAAGAATTTGGACAAATTCAATAAATTTATATGCAAACATTGTTTTAAGAAAATTTATTGAATTTCAGTATTGTGTTTTTTTCTTTTACGTGTTTTTTTATTCGAGTTGTTAATAATCAAAATAATAAAGTTACCTTTCTCTAGCTAGTTTAACCTTTTTGATAATTTGGTGGTTAACAATCTAATTCTAGTAGGTATGAAAATTTCGAATTCATCGGAAACTTTGGAACAATTGAATGAAATGTATTACCATTTGCACTTCATCAAGTAGAAATCTTCTTTTTCAACTTTTGGGCATGTTTGTTTGTTAGATTTTAGTTGGATTGACTGTTTTGCTTGGACTAACTAATCCGATGTCCAAACTTTCTCCATAACTTGTCCCCTTTCTCCAATTACCTAATTATTCCCGCTAGCGGATGATAAGATTGGTCCCACATGATTAGTCGAGGTGTGCAAAAGCTGGCTCGGACACCTAGTTATAAAAAAGGAAAATTACCTAATTATCCCTCCTCACCTTCAAGCTTGTGTATGAAAAGAAAATTTAAAATGGCAAGCAAGTAACTTGTCACCCATTTAAATTACCAACCCAAACCAAGGATAAAATAATTTCCAGACTTCTTAATTAGGTTCAAAACTAATCTGGCTAATAGAGACCGAAAACCCAAAGGGAACCGACCAGGCGACCATATATGTACTGATGGGGTACAAATGCCTTGCGGGACCTTACTCTTAAAAAAGTTTCACACAAATAATCCAAACTGTTAAAAAAAAATTAAAAATATATTTTTGAATGGCCCAACGTGAAATCAGCTCAAAAAAATACTTTCAACTAATTGATCCGATGTATGTATTTCTCATTCAGATTATATGACCCTGTAATCTGAATGAAAATGAGTACATTGGATCAACTAGTTGCAGGTATTTTTTTGAGCTGACTTTTCACGGAACCACTTTAAAAAATATTTTTAATTTTTTTGAATAATTTGGATCATTTGTATGGGCTAACCGTCTATACCCATTAGTGTGGTTGGTGCCTATAGTTGGGTATAATAAAGTGCCTCTTTGTATTTTGAGCTTCTTCCAAAACTTGATTTTAGGTTGAGTTTGCCATATCTCATAACATTAGTGTGCCAAACTGAGAAAAAATCTCTGCGATTTCCCATATGGCAAACTTCACCCTTAGAGCATCAGCAGCAGCTAAGCCAAAACCCTTTTTTGGACAAAATGGAGAAGAGGAAGAAGAAAAGTGTGTTGCAGCAGCTAGTGTATAACATTATTCCCCATCCATATTTGAACAGTACCTAGGTAAATATACCCAGGCACTGTTCATCATATATACAATTTATTATTATTTTCTCTCTGTCTGTCTGTCTGTCTCTCTCTCTCTCTCTCTCCCTACAGCGAACGTGATGGTGAAGATCGACGATGATGAGCAACGATTCTGGATGACGATGATGACGGGACTTGATCGAGGACGATGATGAAGATCGTGGACGACGATGATGAGGATTCCGACAGGATTTAGACCAGATGCAGCAGGATTAATGACTTCGAGATGCAGGCGATCGACAGCAGCGAGGTAAGGATCGACGGCGAAGAAGTAAGAATCGACGGTGGCGAGGTAAGGATGACGGGACTTGGTCGACAACGGCGATGGTGGACTGTGTGTGTATGGCGATGGTGGACTGTGTGTATCTATCTCTATATATCTATGTATGTTGACTGTGTGTGTGTATTTTGTGATTTTTTTTTGAATTAATAATAATATGTTAATAAAAGATAGGTAAAATGGATTGTATTGTTAGAGTGTTGATAGTGACAGGCTAGCTATATGCACGGTGCATCAGGTTTTTTGGCCAAAAATTTAGACTAGCTGTTGTTTTTGCTCTTAAGCAAATGCTCTCCATTAGTGGGACCCAACAACCATGGCAGTCAAATCAAGTTTGCTACCAACCCTTTCTAATCATATTACTATTACGTACTACTTTGGGAACTACCAGTAGTTTTCTGTAAGGCTTCTAATTTTTTTCCCAGTATCCTCATGACTTGATGACTAAAACCGTTATAAAACTTAACTAATCCAAGCCACTAATTAAATTTGTACGAAAGTGCCACTTTTATTTTTAAAAAAACATTGGTGTTCTCTTCCCTTGGCTCTTTGATTCCTAGAATAAGAATTCATTAAGACGGTAAAGCGGAATGCGAGCGTGAGCATGGAAACGTCTTTAAAATACATCCAGACTACTAAAATTTGCGAGAGCGCGCGCGCGCGCGCGAGAGAGAGAGAGAGAGAGAGCATGACAATTTGAAGGATTAGTGACTAAGAGCATCACTAGTGGTATACTCAAATATGGATACTCAAATATTGCCACATCACATTTTGAGTATTCATTTAATGGATTTATAAGTTTGAGTATCAACCCTTCTACAATGGTTCATTTGTGTCTATAATTGAAAAAAGTACTATTCACTCTATTTTTATTCATAAAATGGGCACAACTTTAAATTTGTACATATATTTTTTTTTATAGTATTAGTACAATTTAAAAGATATTCACAATACGTTTAAAATGAGATCAATCTTGAACATATTTTGGTAAAGATTAAAAATCGATAATTTCAATTTTTTAGAGAAAGTGCAAAAAAATTGAGTTTTGAATTAAGTATTTGAAAAATGGAGAGAGAATGTTGTTAATTTTGATAGGGTGTGGTCCCCAAAATTTTGTTATTGAGGTTTGGTTATTGAGAAAGATTGGTAGTTTTGAGTATCCAAATGCCAAAAGTTGAGTATTTGTAACAAATGTTGTTAACTTTGAGTATTTATCCAAATACCATTGTGAGTCTCTTTTGTGTATCAAAATACTCATCTTTGAGTATTTTTATGTTTGAGTATACCACTAGTAATGCTCTAAGGGAATACTTAGGTTGAGTTTTCACTACTATATTTTCGGAGAAAAACTTGGGTGCATGCTTGCTAGGTATCACGTGGCATTACCCAATGTGCATCTTGGCCACCCAAAAGTGTTTTGGACAGTCTGAATTTTAGAGAGAGAAAGAAGAGAGAGAGAGAGAGAGGAGAGAGGGAGGGAGGGAGAAATCTGGGCCATCCAAAACACTTTGGGACAGCCGAGATTGACACTTGGGCGTGGTGTGTGCAGTACCGTATTTGCACCCAAGTTTTTCTCATATTTTCAGTATTGTTGGGCCCGGAGTGTCCCTACAAATTTGGGTACACAATGTCACTCCCTGCGACTGCTCTAAAAACAGACTTGCAAGTGCGATGCCGAATGTCATAAAAGACTTAATTGAAACCCACAATAACACCAATTGGTTTTAGGAGAGATGGTGAAAAAGCGGTTCGGCAAGTATATATTCTTAGGCTACAAGTTTTCAAATTAACAAGTCATTTTCTTCACATTTATCAACTAATTTGACAGCTTATTATCCTAACATACTAAAAATACTGTAGCAAAAACTCAGCCTTTGTGAATACTCACAATCTTAATTTCAGACAGGAAGAATAAAAGTTCAGTACCCGTTGACATCATAAGTTATTGGATGATGCTACGGGTACAGAGGCATTTGTCCAGAAAATGTACCGATCGAGTTTGGGGACTCACTTTTAAGTCACATATGAGTGATTCAAACCATTCATTATTCTTAAAATATTTTTCTGAGGGGACCCACAAAATTTCAGCTCAATCGGATGGTTAAAAGTACTCAAACCAAACTCCCACCGTTTCAATCAAAAAAAATTCATTGAAACTGTGGGAGTTTGGTTTGAGCATTTTTAACAGTCCGATTGAGCTGAAATTTTTTGGAACACCTTGGAAAAATGTTTTAAGAATAATGAACGGTTCGGATTAGCCGTGTGGGACCCAAAAGTAGGTCCCCAAACTCGATCGGTACATTTTCTGGATAAATGCCTTTGTACCCTTATGTTTACCGTAAGTTATTTCGCCAGAATATTCCACACAGGGTCAGCATTAGCGGCCCCGCCCTTGGATTTCCCATAGTTGTGTGCTGTTGAATGTGTTAGTGTTACAACTGAGCATATACATTTTCAATGCACCCCAAAGTCCTTAAATAGTTCTTTTTAGCATATAATTAAAAGGCCAATAAATAAGTTTTTTAAACAGCAAAGAAACAAAAAAGCTGATAAATAAACTTTAAATTTGTTTGATGAAACCAAAATTCGATGATAATTCCAGCATGCGGGAGATTGTATGATTTAATTAGTACAAGATTTATTTCATTAACATATATGCTTACTTCAATATTGTTCGACATTTTTAACGCGTAAGATAAGAACCTCTAATTTTAAACAAAAAATTTAAGTAGACTAAAAAATTACCGGCCGCCTCCCACTCTCCTGGAGAAATCTTTCTCTGCATCTGTATATGTTCTTTGTTCGTAGCAGTGTTGATTACATAAATTTCGATGTCAAGTAATTTATATATATGTCAAATTTCAAAACGACGCTGTTTTTGAGCTACTATACCCCTTTTGTTCCTCTCTCTTGTGTATGGCACAAATGGTCTGTGGCCTCATTTTGGGTGTTACACAAATAATCGTTTGAGTAGTAGTATAAAAATTAGCTCAATCGGATAGTTATAAGTAATTGATCTAATCTTTCAAATTTTCATTCAGAATTTAGTTTTTTCTGAATACTGAATTCTAAAGAAAAATTAAATACTCATGTGCTCGAAATCCCCATAGTCTGAATGCAATACGTTTTAGGATTTTCTGAGAAAATCATTTAGTAATAAAATTATTTTGATTGCGCGTCGATAAGTATTAAAATGTTCGAATTATTTTTAAAGTATTAATTGAATCGATAATTTAAGACTAATACTCTCTCTGTTCCAAATTGTTGGTCAGTGTTGGGAATTCCATCTATTTAAACAGACATACAATAACTCAATCAATAAATGCATTCACGTTAAATAGATTCAATAATTTCCAACAATACCCTTATATTTTAACTTTTGAATGAAATTATTATTGTTTGTAAAAGGGTTATTTTGGAAGATTAAATAAATATTATTTTGACTTTTCAAATGAGACTAACAATTTGAAAGATCTCAAAAGAGTATAAGTGAGAATTAATTTGGAATGGAGTGAGTATAAAGTTCAAACTAATTAGTCCACATTAGCCACGTGTCCTCATCTGGTTACAAAAGTCGTGAAACTTCCATCACCTTCGAAGAATGATAAACATTTTCTTCCATCTTCCATTGATGTTAAAGAAGATCACTAGAAAAATCCAACTTATGGAAAACAGGGAAAAGTTGCACACTTTTCAAGACATCCAAAAAAAAAGTGAAAGAAGAAAATTTTCAGTGTCGGGTGAGTATTGCTCACGTAGTATTCGCTCGGTAATCTCAGTTGTCCAAAGTGTAATTCGACGGTCCAAAAAAGAAGAGAGAAAAAGCGGGGAGAGAAAGAGGAATTCAATCTGAGCCGTCCAAAATACTTTTAGACGGCCGAAATTGTATTCGGCATAGACAGGTGGTATCCATTCGGTACCAAAAAAATTCCGAAGGAAAGGAAACTAGTAGTTTCCACAAGAGTTTGCGCTAGCATATAAGAAAGAATAATCCACAGTCCCACACCGAGGATCTGTTTGGATACGTCTGGAAAAAAGGTAGAAGATGGAAATTGATCTGCCGGAAAGGATTATTGGCCGGAAAGTCGGCCACACGGCGAGGACGAAGTGTCCGGCTCCGTTTTTGTCGAAAACATATGATCTTTTGGAGGAAGAAGAAGAAGATCAGAGAGAAGCAAATATCGACGGTGGTGGTGGGCGGAGGATCGTGTCGTGGAATGATGAAGGGACCGGATTCGTTGTGTGGTCTCCGGCAGAGTTTTCGGAGCTCATGTTGCCGAAGTACTTCAAGCACAATAACTTCTCAAGCTTCATTCGCCAACTTAATACCTATGTGAGTACTCTCTCTCTCTCTCTCTCTCTCTCTCTCTCTCTCTCATGCACAAAATCCTATATCACGACCTCGTGAATATGGACTATCACTCAATTTCGACGATAATAATTGAGTGATAGTCCCAGATTAAAAAGTACGTCGTTCATCTTATGCACGTATTGTGTGATCGATATGTTTCCGTCATAGGAGAAGACCCCAAGTAGCTATAGCCACGGGAGGTCAATCGTTTATTGCAGTTTAAGCTCATGTCCTACAATTTTTGCACTCTTATATGGATACGGCCAGAAGCTTACAATTAAACAAATTCTTAGGTTAATTTTTAAATCGATTAAAAAGTCTACAAACCTAAATTCAGAACATAATTTTGCACAAAATTCTTATAGCATTGCTCTTTTGAATTTCGTTGTCCACTGGCATAGGATGTAAAGTGGTATTTTCAAGAGTTTCACCTCCCATTAATTAATGAAGAACTAGTGCTTGATTATAGAAACACTCCTCACATTGCCTTCCGACGGCCCTAACGTTGCACACCAGAACCGCTTTTCAGGGAGTGCTCTCCAGCATCCCCTCTTTCGTCGTTAGTAGTCACTCCCACAGTTTCATGAAATTGTGGGTACGAAAGTACTATCTCATAGATTATTTGCCCACCGATTTTCTCTTTTGGCAACTTAAAAGAACTAACAAATGAGTACAAATTGACAAATTTTACTTAAAAGAAGAACACTATTTGTTTTTTGAAACAAAATTGCCCCAACCTATTTTGATAATTCTTCTAAGACTTGCTTGGATTGTCTAGGGCTTTGCTTGACTCTTTTAGTGATCGAGCTCAGCGCAAATTTTAGGCTTGTGTAGTAAACGAGCCAAGTTGAACACTATAAATATCAGCTCGCTTCTATAAGCTTGACTTGTTTATAGAGACAAATTCAGTAGATGAACCGGCTTGGTTCATTCATAAAAGATTCGAGATCAGGTTTTAGGTTTGTTTCAAGCACTACAAAGCTCAGCTCATTTACACTCTTAGTTGTTAGCAACTCGGTTGGCCCGCTGTCCACATGGCATTAGTCTGTGCAGACAATACACAATAGCTTTTACTATTATTTTTAATATCAGTGTAAGTATTAGCACCTTGAAAAAGTTATAAACTTCTGACCTCCTAACCCTCTGCAGTACTCCTCTTTGGAAAAAACACTCGAGAGAGCAAGAACTTAAAACGTAATTGATCAGAAACCTCAAGAAAGTTTCTGATGTACTGCATGCTGCTTTTCTTCAAGTGGGGCCCAAGCTATCTTTTTAATTCTGTCTTTGACTTTCGGGGTCCAGTTAGGAAAGATTTGTAGGTCGGAATAGTACAAGACCAATTATTCAACAGTTCAACTTTAGCCACCTACTGGAGCATGTTACTAGTCAAAAAAGGAGTAACCAGAAAAAGAAATGTGGCCGAAAAACGTACAGTGTGTTGAGGCTAGGGTCAAAATAATCAACCCCTCAATTTGATGCCTAGCCTCATAGGTGGTTTGAAATTAAATCCAATTTTAAAGTAAATTTAACCGATCAGATTGTACGTCTAATGGGTCGGACAATGAGTTATCAAACAAATTGTCGTAATATTTTCTAGCGCCGTTCTTCTATTAAGCGGATAAGCGAGAACTGAACCAGAGTTCCATTTAAGTCCACAGGAGAATGAAAAAATACTAATAGACAATAGAATGGAATGGGGTTGGCCAAGGGCCAAAATTTTGATTAGATGATACCATATTAGGACTTGTTTGGCATTACTTTGAAGTTAACTTTAGATTATGACCCCTTGTATGTAGTTTTTAAGGACTAAAAAAGTTGTAATAAGTCTGTTTGTAGCAGCTTTTTTATGGACTCGGGACGTCCTCCTATATGAGCTCTATATGGCGGGTCTATTACATGACCCAAGCCGTTTGGTTTGTTTGATTTACAAAGTTTGTTTATTATATTCCCTCCGTCTCCAAAAGTTGGACACTTTCATGCTTTTGCTTGTCCCATAAAATTTGTCCAGTTTGAAAAGTTAAAAACAAATCTAGGTGAACTCTCCATTTTACACTTTCTTTTGCACATAAGACAATCATTTCACACTTTTCAAGAGTAATATTTGAAAGTTTGAGTTTTCATAATATAATACATTTTTTCCCTTAAAAGTTGGAACTCCCAAAAATGTCCAACTTTTGGGGACGGAGGGAGTAAGTGTTAACAAAGCAGCTGAACTTAAGTACCCGCTCTTCCTTGCACAATCACGGGACGGAACCCGTTTATGTAGTAGTCTTGTGAACCAAAATGTTTTGTGTGAGAATTGAGAAACAAGATTCTACTAGTGGCTTCCGTAGGGCAATAAACACCTAATATAATCATACTAAGGATGATAGCTACGTTGGCCGGTCCATCCTTGTACCTTGGCATACAACAAAGGTAACCATTTAGGTCTTATGGCCCCTCATCTTATTTTAACAAATGGTATAGATCGGCCTTTTCATTTATGCATCGATCGATACTAGTCGCTTGCTCTCTGACATAAGAAACAAGATTAGCACAAAACCTATGCATGACATACAAGCGTGGAATAGAATATAACACATTCATTTTACAACTTGATGTCCAAGCGAGCTTAGGTGCACAACATCTGTTAATTTGGCTCGTAACGCTGTCAATGCAACCCATATTAGGGATTCAAGAAGGCTGCTTCCAAAAGATGGGAATTCCAGCATGAGAAATTCCAAAAGGGTAGAAGGCATCTGCTTGCGGAGATCACCAGGAAGAAGGGCGAACCCAGTGTCTTCCCGGCATACCTGAAAGCATCCGAAGATCAAGCAGAAACAGCAACAGCGGAGAAACGAAATCACCGGCTGCTACTCATGGAAGAGAACAAGAACCTGAAGAGGGAGAGAGAGGAACTGGAAATGCAGATTGCCCATTTCAAAGCACTGGAAATGAAGTTGTTAGGATGCCTCTCTCAGTATATGAGCAATGATCAACGCGCCAAAGTCATGAGGAGGTTATGCTAGATTTTTTTTTTAGAATGTGGGCTATGGAGTTGCAACAAACCAAATCCATCACTATAAATTGTCCCATATTACTTTGGAGTTTGCGTTTATTACCAAATCCATCACTATAAATTGCCCCATATTACTATAAATTGCCCCATTTCAAAGCGTTGGCGTGCCTTTTCAAAACAATTGATTATGGAATGACGACGACCCAGGTGGTCGAAAGATGTGAATGTGAAAATTGTGTGGTCCTTTTGGTCATGGAATTGTACCATTCAAATTTTTCGATTACACAGATTTTAAAAACACATTTTTATTATTGTCATTTTCATTTTGGGTTGTTTCTTCATAAATGTGTGTTTTGAAAAGTTAATGGATAAAAGTTTGTACAATTATTATTTTGCCTTTTTAAAAAGTTCGTGGATAAAGAGTTAATGAGTAAAAGTGGTAGATAATCTTGGAAAGTTGAGGTGAAAGTTGATGTGAAATATGTATAGTTGGGGTAAAAGTTGATATGAAATGTGTAATAATGAAGTCTCTTTAGGAAATTGGATTTACGAAGCAACACACTTATAAAGGGACTGAGGGAGTATTTGTTTGGGTCAAATAAGCTAGAAAATCCACATGATTATTCATAATTGTTAACAAACAAACTTCACCAGGCTTCTTATGCAAATAAGTGAAACAAGTTAGATTATACTCCCTCCGTCCCATTTTAAATGGCCATGTTACTATTCCAGTTGGATTCGAAAGTTACCTATAATTTTCAATCTGTAATATAGAAAATATGCAATATGGATCTTTTTTGATAGAAATCAATGAATTCTAAAATACAATCTTTTCAAAAGTATATAGTATATTATAGATTGAAAGTTATAGACAATTTAAAAATAGGGAATTGATAATCACACTCCAAAAATTGATGCAGGCACTCTAATCTACAGTGATTTTTCAAAATCACCCTTTTGCAAGTTTTAATTTTACTTCAGGTGCTCCTAATTTTTTTTACTCTTCTCCTCTGCCTCCTCTGTTAACGGAAGAAGAAAAAATGGACGTCCACTAAACCCTAACCTGTAACAAAAAATCTATTGTGAATTGGGTGCTGTAGATCAAGGATTGAAGCTCAGAAGGTAGTTTTTTAGTTCTTTTCTTATGATTTTGTCGAGATTAACTTATGATTGGGTGGGTTTTGTGTATTTTAAGAAGGGCGTGGTTCAGCTAATTTTTTTTGTCATCATCGCTTCACAAATTCAGATGAGAGGGGAACCAAACAGAGGAAAAAAAACATCGATGCACTTCAATACATCACCACCACTACTACTACAGACATAAATGTTGGAAATTTTTATATCTAAAAGTTGGTTTAAGCTCGTGATTATTTTTATTTTTATTTTTTAGTAGATTCTCTACGTCGAAACTTACCTTGGTATTCTGATATAAGGTTTCTTTGTTCTAACTGTAAATTTTTTAAGGTTTTCTTGTTCTAGCTGTAAATTTGTTATGTATATTTTTGAAGTTTTTCTAACCCAACTCTCTTTAACCTAACTTCTCTCGTAAACCCTTTTTTTCAGGGCTATCGGCCACCTCACGCCAGTCTCTTGAACACCGGCTTCCCTACCCTAGCCTTATTTTTTCGATTTTTCTAAGTGTTTTGATTAATCTCCCTCCCCAATCCATCCAGCTGCCACGCGCGCCGATCGTTGATTTCTCCTGCTCCGATCTAACATGCAACAGTAGATTTGCCTAGCTATGGACTATGATTGCTTCTGCCTTTATCATTTCGACTGCTAATGTTAATTGCTTCTGACTTTTTCCGTTTGGTTTTGGTTCAATATTCTGTTTGGAGTGCCTTAGGAAATGAAGAGATAATTTGGGGGTGGAGTGCTTCTAGTAATTTTTATATTTTCAAAAGAATAGTTTTATAACTTCATTACATTTTGGAGTGCTTACATAAAAAAAGAGAGCCCCAAAATCAGCTCCCTAAAAATAAAATTAAAAAGTGAAAGTTGCCACTTAAAATGGAACGGAGGGAGCAAGTACTAGGGAACCGGACTAGCACTTACCGTATAAGTTAGATTAGCTTTTTAAATAATTGACATAAAAATTCAAAATAATTTGTAAAACTGGTTGTTATAGCTTTTTATATAAGTTGTACAAAGAGTTTAATACATCTGTTTGAATAAGCTTTCAAACAGTAGCCTTTTATAAACAAAATGTCTAGATTGTCCGTAAAACTTGAGTAAGAATAATAATTTATTAACTTTTGAATTCTTTTGTCTATTTATGTTTTAACAGCTTATTAAAATAAGCAAAAAAAATACTAATCTAATTTTTTGGGTCAAAATAAACTAGAAAATCCAAATAAATGACAAACACACTTCATTAGTTTTTCTTTAAGCAAAATAAATTAGACTTGATATTGAGGTTAGCAAACGGGTCCTCACACCAAAACCCTACAGAAATCTCAGGTAGTTTATCCCTTTCTCAAAACCCTCATTCCATTTCCATCCATCTCTCTCTCTCTCTCTCTCGATATCCATGTTGTATCGGTTGACCTCGAATTCGACCATGAAATCATCTCATCGACTGTTGGAAACCCTAATTCGCAACAACAATACGAGTCGATGGTACCACAGCAGTAACAGGCAGAGGAAAGAGACCCTGTACTCGACGATCAGTCCGATGGGGGACCCTGACACCACCGTCACCCCAGTGCTCGACGGCTGGCTCCAAAAGGGAAACAAGGTCCGAGTCGCTGAGCTCCTCCGCATAGTTCACGACCTCCGCAAGCGCAAGCGCTTCGCTCATGCCCTCGAGGTCTTTCTCTCTCTGGGTTTTTTTTCGCCTCCTTCTTTTTGTGTGTTTCAGAGCAATAATAGTAGGTCGCACTACGTTGGAATTCTGAATCCGACCTTGATTGTAGGCCCTGCATTTTGGCTGAATTTAGCTTTGGATTGTCCAATGGCCCGAAAGTTAATGCCTGAATCTCAAGTGTAGTAAATTGATAGTACATGCTAGTTGAATGAAAACTCCTCCGTCCCTTAACGTTGGCCCATTACGGAAAGTCAAGTCATTTTTTCGGATAGATAGATAAAGTACTTCTCTACCTTTTTTTTTTTTTTTTTTTTTTCATTTCATTTTTTGGCTCTAAATTGAAAATCTCAATCAGTTCTTTTAATAGTGCGAAAAATTTCGTAAAGTTGTATACGGAAGTGCTTTATTTTTCTACCAAAGAAATAACTTGAGTTTTCGTAATTTAATAGAATCATGGTAGATTTTCATACTCTAGAAGTGGCGAGAGTAAATAAAAGGGCATATTTTTGTGAGAAATCTCTGGATTCTTGAAAATGATTTAGTAAATTGTAGAAGGCTGCTCACAATGAGAATTCAAATGTGCAATTAATGGGTTTCCGTGAGTTATTTATTTTACCCTGGTTGCTTAGATTCTCAGAAGACCAAGGAATACACGAATAAAAGATAAATGTATCTTTAACCTTATTTTTTGTTTACTTTCCAGATGAGAACACAGCCAATAAAAGATAAATGTGTCTTTTATTGCATATTTAACCTTATGTTTTGTTTACTTTCCAGATGAATGAGAATACACTCATAAAAGATAAATCACAATACACAAATAAAAGATAAATGTATCTTTAACCTTATGTTTTGTTTACTTTCCAGATGAGAACACAGCCAATAAATCTGTTGCATATTTTATGGCTTAAACCAAGTTTCGTTTTCCTGGGTGAGAATGAAACTTCTTATACTCAAACATCCGATGTCCTTATTTTATCACATCCTGAGCAGCCAAAGGGAACACACAAAGAAAAGTTTGATTTGGCTATGCACTGAATTATCGTAGTGCCCGTCTTTTTATTTCTTGCTGCAATTATAATCTTGTACTTTAGGTTGCAGGTTTCTGAGTGGATGAATAAAAAAGGTATTTGTGCATTCTCACCAACTGAACACGCCGTGCAGTTGGATCTGATTGGAAAGGTGCAGGGATTTCTTTCTGCGGAGACCTATTTTAATAACTTGAGGGACCAAGATAAAACAGATAAGACATATGGTGCCCTCTTAAATTGTTATGTCCGACAACGCCAAACTGAGAAGTCCTTGTCTCATTGGCAAAAAATGAAGGACGTGGGTTTTGCTTCATCGGCGCTAACTTACAATGACCTCATGTGCCTGTACGCAAATATTGGTCAATATGAAAAGGTTCGAGATATCCTAAATGAGATGAAAAGGAACAAAGTTTCCCCTGATAATTTCAGTTACAGAATCTGCATCAACTCATATGGAGTGAGATCCGACATTGAAGGAATGGAAGAGATATTAAAAGAAATGGAGAGCCAACCCCACATTCTGATGGATTGGAACACGTATTCAGTTGTGGCAAACTTTTACATCAAGGGAGGCCTAAAAGACAAGGCAATTGATGCCTTGAGAAAAGCTGAGCAAAGACTAAGTGACAAAGATGGTATTGGCTATAACCATTTGATTTCACTCTATGCCCGTCTTGAGAATAAGGATGAGGTCTTGAGATTATGGCATCTTGAGAAAAGTTCTTGTAAGAGGTGTATCAATAGGGATTATATTACCATGTTGGAATCCCTAGTGCGGATTGGTGCCCTCAAAGAAGCTGAGGAAGTACTGAAGGAGTGGGAGGCATCTGGTAATTGTTTTGATTTTCGAGTACCAAATGCAATTGTAATTGGATATTGCGAAAAGGGATTAGTTGAGAAAGCCGAGGCAATTCTTTTAGACTTGAAGAAAGGGGGAAGGACTCCAACCCCAAACAGTTGGGGCAAAGTGGCAGAAGGGTACCTTAACAAGGGAGAAATGGTGAAGGCTAAGGATTGCATGAAGGTGGCTCTCTCTCTACATGTGGGAAGTAAAGGATGGAAGCCCAATCCTAAAGTAGTTTCAGGCATATTGAATTGGCTTGGTGATAATGGGGACATTAAAGATGTGGAAGATTTTGTGGGTTCTTGTAGGAGAGGAGTTGTTACGATGGACATACTGATGTATCACGCTTTGCTTAAGGCAAATATTCGGAATGGGAAAGAAGTTGATGGGATTCTAAGCAGTATGGAGGCTGATAAATTAGGTGAAGATGAGGAAACAAAAGAGATCCTTGGCCTGAGGCATATTGAAACCGACTGATCTGATCCTTGTTGCTTTGCTTTATCGGTGTTTGATGACATACTTTTTCCTCACTTAAGGGTTGGAGGCCCCAGTAGTTCTTTCCGTTGACAGAGATGTGGAAGGCTTTCATAGTTATAAGAAAGCATTGATATCCACAGTGGATCAGATTTTTCTATTGTCTGGACTCTAGCGTCTTCGGTTTGAATTGCAGGTGAAAGCATGGTTTTATCTTCATCCCCTAGTTATACTGTTTCTTGGGCTTTGTCTAAAGAAGCCCCTCACTACCCCCATGTTGAGACCATTGACATCTTGACTCTCACGTTATCTCCATCTACTGTTCCAACCTTCGCATTCTCGGGCCCCTAAGCCAAAGCGGTCCTCAGAATATTCCTGTGAAATGAGGCTATGTTTGGAGTAGGGATTGTCTGCTAATTGAATTCCCAGATTCTTGGCTCTTTGTAGAAGTAACAAGGATTGCGCTGCTATTGCTTTCCTTAGTGATGGCATGAGACGGTGATCATTCTTGTTTTTGGATCAAATAATTCGGAACAGCAGGAATGCCATAGCAGCCCCTTGGTTTTTTTGACTTTTGCATTTTATGACAACTTCTTCGCTTTTGCCATTGAAGTGCAATCTCACCTCTGTTGAGAAATGACGATCCTGGTTGATCTAGTTTTGAGCTAGGGGAAGTCCTTGTGCAAGTTATTTTGCTGGCACATTGGAAGATCTCTCATGACCTATTTCTTTGGCTACTGCAACTGTTTAGCTTCGTGGTGCGCTGTCGTGATTCTATTGTGACTGTTTTGTTTGGTTTTGGAGAACCGGTTTCCATTTTTTCCCTGTGGGCCCATTAGATGGCAGAGTACTATTTTGCCTCTTCTCTTCATTTTAGGAAATATTATTCTAGCGCATACTTTGTGGGAGATAAGTCTATAGGGTTCACTTCAAAGATCCACACAAATGATCCAGATCGTCCATTAGTTCTAAAATTATTTTTTGAGTCATCTAGAAAAAAATGAGGTCAATCATAGAACTTTAAGTACTTGATCCAGTTGTCTAACTTTCTTTCAAATTTCTGTTGAAATTTAGGATCCTAAATTGTGAATGAATAATCAGAAGGCGGATCAACCACTTATACTTTTTCGAATGAGCTAGCTAGTTTTTTAGGAGTGACTCAAAAAAATATTTTAAAAATTAATGAACAGCGCGGATCATTTGTGTGGGTCTTCAAAGTGGGTTCCATTGACCCATCTCGCACAAGCCGTGCACTGGAGTAATCTTTCATGAAATGAAGATGAGAGGGAAAATTGCACTGCCATTTAAGGGGCCCACGCCGAAAAGGTGGAGACCGGTTCTCCAAAACCTAACCAAACATGGTGTTAAACTCTTCATCTTCCATATCTATGTATGTTCTCTTCACATGGGGAAAAAAAGGGTGAAAAAAACCTGCATTCGCATGCTTCGTTTATTTTCTGTGGAAACAAGGATTGTAGCATCATGCATGCTATGTTTTGTAGTTTATTTTCCAAAGTGAATCTTGGCCGTCAACAGGATCATCTTGTCGTGACGACGTGACCCATTGAACAGAAAACTTTTGCCAATAGCACAACTGTTGGTCCATTGAACACAGAATTTTTGCCAATTGGTAAGTTTCCACCTGAGAGGTTGGTCTGATGCCAAAGAGAGAATAGCATCTAAAGAATGCCAATTTCAGTGCGAAATCCTTGGAGAAATGCGTCTCTCTGTTTTTTTTTTTTAATAAAAAAAAAAAGCCCTCCTTACATTCTGTTTTTTGTTTTTTTTTTTTTTCCTTCGAGAAACTGCAGGCTACTTGCGTTCAAATGGTACCTCCAAATACAACCGTAACCACCACCAACTTTTTTTTTTTAGAACTGAATGTCTGGGTAAGCTTGCGCGCACCTCGATCAATTCGGGAACCTTGGAAGCAACGAATGGACATAACATCCAGTGACCCCAATAGTTTGCTGGTAAGAGGAATGGAACCTGAGACCAAGTAACAGCTTACGACTGCATACAAAAGATAGGACTACTATAATCTGTCCCATAATTTTATTTTACCCATGCAAGTCGTATTATTTAAAAATTAAAAATTAAAGGAACCTAAATAGCATTACTTTTAAAAAGAATTAAAATTACAGGACAGAAAGAATAATAGTATCCATTATCCATGACAGAGTTAAAGAGTACAAGCACAAAGACAAGTGACACAAATTCAAGAGTTCACCGGAGGGGGGAGGTTTCATTCCTTGGTCATTACATTTTAAAATAGCGGAAAGCATGCGTTCCTCCAAAGAAGATACAGGTGAAAGCTTAAACTATCGACAAAATAAATTGGACCAGAATATACCTTTCAAGTACTTCAAGAAAAATCAAGCAGTAATATAAGGTTAAAAGTACCACAAACAAGCAGTAAGCAACAATCTGAGAATTGAGAGAGAAAAAGAAGAAAGAAAAACCCAATCAAATTTCGAATTACTTGTGATGTTGCTAAATGCAGAGTGTAGAATTTTATTCCGGTTCGCCCGATCATATCCAACTTCATCTACTACTCAGAGAGAGTAGATTTCAGCTCACCATTGTCCCGCAGCTCCATCACAATATCACAGCCTCCAATCAACTCACCTTTGTAATAGAGCTGTGGGAAAGTTGGCCAGTTTGAGTACGACTTCAGCCCCTGCCTCACTTCCTCATCACTTAGAATGTCGAAGGACCCAAAATCAACACCCTCATTTCTCAGTGCCTCCACCACCTTGGAGCTGAAACCGCATCTTGGAGTATCGGGGGTACCCTTCATAAAAAGCATCACTGGAGAATCCGTAGTTAACCTCTTCAGCCGATCCTCAAGTGTCTCCTTCCTAATAACCCCTTCCTCCACCAATACCTTCTTGAGTTCCCCACTCTTTTGCATCTCCAGGACGATGTCGGACCCACCAATGAGTTCGCCCTTTATGTAAAGTTGTGGATAACTGGACCAGTTTGAGTAAACTTTGAGACCTTGTCTAACTTCTTCATCGGTAAGAATATCAAAGCTCCCAAACTCCACCCTCTCTTGTTTAAGTACATCCACCACCTTACGACTGAATCCGCATTTGGGTTCATCTGGTTTCCCCTTCATAAACAGCATAACTGGGCTTGTGTTGATTAGGGTTTCAAGCCAGGCGGTTAGGGTTGCACTCAAACCAGTAGATTCGGATACACCACCCTTTTCAACATTAGTTTCGGTTAGTGTTGCCTCATTCGAATCATAAATACCAACACCACGGTCTCTGAAAACTTCTTTTAGCTCACCACTCTCGTGCATAGCTATCGCTATGTCCGACCCACCAAGAAGCTCTCCCTTGCAGTACAGCTGAGGGAAAGTTGGCCAATTGGAGAATTTTTTCAACCCCTCACGAACTTCACTATCTGAAAGGATATCAAAGCTTCCGAACTTGACCTTTTCTTCCTCCAAAATTTGGACAACTTTCCGGCTAAACCCACACTTGGGTTCCTCAGGATTTCCTTTCATGAAAAGCATGACGGCGTGAGAATCAACAAGCTGCTGGAGACGCTTTTTCAGTCCGTCACTTAGGCCAGGTGGGACTTGGATTTCTGCTTTAGATGAACCGTTTTGTTTGTTGAGTTCCTTCACTGTTTCAAGGATACTGGGCCCTGCAGCCATCCCCAGGCTTGCAGGGGCTGCGGGTTCCCCTGGGGTGATGGGCCCTGCAACTTTAGCAACTTTGTTGGCCAAACTAGAAGGGTCCGCACCCTCCAAAGTATCAACAGTCTTTCCATCCTAAACCCAGTGAAATAAGCAAGTTGTTTTCCATACGAGATATTCGAAAGGCAGAATCTGAAAATATCTAGTGTTCAACAGCAGTGATAGACTGTAGTGCAAAGCGTTTCCAGTCACTTAAATATTTAGATCTCTGAAGTCACTCGTTTCGATAAGGAAAATATAGGATTTATTTTACAAGCTTATCCACGTTTTTTTTTCCCACAGAAACTACAGATCCAATGTGCTGATCAAAACAAGATTTCTCATCAGCAACAACTCATCGATACTTATCTATTGAATTTTGCTTGCAAAAAGTTTAACTGGAAATATAAATTTACACATTCTCAACTGTTAAATCAATCCCAAGAATTTACGAGAACTGTCCTTGGTTTTGGAAAGTATATGTGCAGATTCACAACCACACACTCAGTCACTCTCACTAAACACTCAATAGAATAGTCCACTTTTTCACTTTCCCTTTTGTTTCCAAGGGAACACAAATGTACATGTGGTCTTATTATTGTCAATGATAAGGCTTAAAAAAGAGGAACTAATTTCCTTTTACTTCAAAAAAATAGCAATGCCCTTTACAATTTCCTCTTTTTCTTTTTTCCCCTGATCGGGGTCTTTTGGGATTTCCTATATCAAACTAACTTCACAAGAAATGAATTTGCAAACAAAATGGCACAGGAACAAAAAGAAACTCATTGAAAGAAAAAGGGGGAGGTGACGGGAAGAAGACGAAAAAGAAACAGAATTTCTTCAATTAAACATACCTTAAAGAAAACAAAATAAGGTACAGCAGAAACTGAATAAGCCTCTGAGATCTCTGGTTGTTCCTCAGCTTCAATCTGCAACAAAAGGAAAAACTAGAAGGTAAGGGGGAAGATCGTAGCAGCACTTAGAAATCTTGCAAATGTTTCTGCCTGATGCATATAAAAAAATGGTCTCCATTGCCTTCATCAAGCATTATACAGCTAAATAATAGAGCTCTGAAAATTTGGCAAATAAAATAAAGAACCAGACAAGTGGAGCCACAGAAAAATATTGAATTGATTGGATATCATTTTCCCACTTGTTCAGAGAACATTTCATACAAAATAGACATATGGTCACTACGATAAGAAAAATAAATTGCAAGACAATCTATCTTGATCGTGTATCAACCTCGGATTACAACTATTTTCAGTACAATTTTAATGTCCACTAAACTCTAGAAACCGAGTGTCTCGGCACGGCAACGTGATCTGGGTAGAGCCCACTGAAGCGCAATATACCCTCATAGTGCGCTAATGCACTACAGAGACCCCTTGTCCACTTCTTACCATTCTGAGCCTGTTGTAATATAAAAATGCAGTTATTTTGACTATTTGTCTTTTTAAGGAGGGAAGGACCAAGGGAGTGGCTGGGGCGACCACCACCCCAAAGACCCAAACTAGAAAAGCTCCTGCCAGTTTTACTTTTTTCCAAATCAAGTAGGTTTGTCCATGTGATTTTTCTGTTTTCATTTGTTGTCACCGCTCACTTATGGCATCTATTTTTCAGATTATATCGGTTGCATCCGTATTCAACACCCCCAACTTAAAATCTTGGATCTGACCTTTCTTGGGTAAAGGAGTCAATCTATTCGCTTCTAGTTTTTTAATATGGTCAGTGTCACTCATAAGAGGTCACGGCAAAGGTGAAACAGTTACAACTATTACATAGTTGTAGAAGTTATACATGAAGTTCATGCGTGAACAAAGGTATGTTCAAACCTAAAGATTGACTCTAGTGTCGAGATATTCAAGTGGTGAAGAAACTATGACATTGGGGAGAAGGGATCTCATTGTACTGTGTTTGGGTTCTGTAAGATCTTAGATTGTTATATAGTAAAGCATAGCAAGAGGTAATATGCAGGGGCCAGGGGCTAAAAGAAATTGAACCAATGGAATCGAACCAAAACTAATTGGTTTTGGTCCGTTATTAGCTAAGAGTGGTAACTTCAGTTTTCATTTGTAGGAAATTCAAAAACACTGTTCACCCCAGTAATTACTTTGGGTGATTTCTTCTCTCTTGGTTGTTTAATCAAATTTGATTCTGGTAAGTCAATCTCTACCTATGCTTGTTCCATGCATCAGACAGAAGTAAGCAATTCACTCTCTAAGAAACAGAATCAACAGACTAATTACTTCGATAACTCTGTCTGGAGCAAAAGATTCTGAAAAGCATTGGGGCTTGTGAACCCCAAATATACATCAAAATGCACCATTCTTACTGTTCTGAATCATTTTACTCAGCACTAACTCGTAGAAATCACGTTTTCTTGAGGGCAATTTTGTTTACCCTCGCCAACTTTACCCAAATTCAGTGAGGTATGTCAAAGGTTCTGATTCGGTATTCCGAATTACTTTCTTGTATGACTTAATTTGTTAGGAGACTATCCACCTCAATCCAATATCGCAAACACTCTATAAAAAAATACCCAATTTTACTCCATCCAGTTATAACCCAAGAATCAGACTTTTCAATGGAATAGATACCCGATTGAGTTGAATTTTTGGGCAACTCAACTACTCAAGGCATCCAAAATAAGCGGTTATGATTACAAAAAATGGGAACCCGCAATATACCTAACCGAACATGGGTAAAGTTACTCAAGACGAGTGTGAACAAAATTGCACTCCGTTTACTTATTATGCTACCCAAATCAGTAAATACGTAGCAGGTATATCGATACATGTAGAGAGAGAAAGAGAAGGGATACCCGTAAGAAGAGGGCGTGAGGGAAATCAGTGGAGAGATGGGAGAAGACTTGGTCCATTTGCTTGGAAGCTTCACACCAAGATGCCCAGAAGTGAAGTATACCAGATGAACCCTCCTTGATTACGCTATCAAGCTCCCCCTTTGACTGCACATCTCTAACTGTTCCTCCCATTTCCTTCTTGTAATCTGCCCGTATGGAGAGGTTCTTGTGATGGGGGGAGAGAGAGAGAGAGAGAGAGGGAGAGGGAGAGGGTTTGTGACGAAGAAGAAGAAGAAGAGGAGAGAGAGGCGACTGTGTTTTGACGCAGAGTGGCGCTGCTGATACCGTAAATAGGGGAACGAAGAGGACGATGAGCGAATCTTCAATCACTGACCGTTCATTTCTTTCTGATCTCTTTCGCAAAGGCATGACACGTGTATTTCATCCTCCAAGGATGAGCTTACGTGAATTTAATATTTTTATAAAAACAAAAATACTACAAATTGGAGGGGGAAAAAAAAAAACTCACCTAAAAAAAAAAAACCAAAGTTATTTGAACTTGTAGTAAAATTAAAGTCAACTATAATTTTTAAACAAACCCTAGCCGTCACAAAAAATTTCTTCTCCCTCCTCCCCCTAGAGTTTCACCATTCTTGTACAAGAGGGAAAGATCATGGTACTAGTTTTAATTCGCTTCTTCTATTATTTAGTATTTCCTTTTCTTTTCTTTCGTCTCTTCATATCAACGACTTGTTGTTTGATCTGTGGTATATTTCTCGTTTCTACAAGAGTATTTAGTTTCATCTTTGGATAAATATTTCGTTTGTAGATTAGGTTCTTTTAGATTGTGTTACTTCGCTGTGTATTCGTATCGCTAGTGTTCAAACCTTATACTCTCTCTGTCCCTTTTTTACTCTCTTCGTCCCTTTTTTATACTCTCTCGTCACTTGCGGTGCTTTGCGAGACCTGTAGCTTTGAAAGTTCATTCGTGCGCTCATACTTAGTAGGTCTATCCGATCGTGTGGATATTTGTTATTTTTTGTCTTTGATTAGCATTTTCTCTCTTTTTTTTTAGACTGCTAATTCTAGATATGAATTGTCGGCAAAATGTGAGTCTGGGGTGAAAGAGATTGATTGCCTTGTAATTTTATCGTTTTGCATCAATTAGATGATTAGTTTGGCTTAGTCCAAGATTTTGTATTAAATTCATTATGTAAATGCCGCTGGACTTATATCAATTTTGTAAAAATAATAATAAACCCTTGGTGAAGAGATGAACGTATGTGAATTAAAACAAAAGAAATTATTCAAAAAGTGGTTGTAGAAGCTTGTACTATTCATGGCAACTCTAATTTTATTATTCCGTTTCTTCAAAATCTTTCCCTATTTTTTTTTTATCTAAAAATGTAAAAGTCTCTTCCATTTTCTCCAAAATTTAGATTACTGTAGTTTAGTATTACGATAATATATATTACAGCAATGATCCTTTTTAATTGTAAATATCTAATTTCATGATATATGAAGAAAATGAATGTTTTACCTATAATGAATGAAATTTTTTTTTTCATCCATGGCAATTTGAGGATCATCCTTTATTTTTATTTTCAACCTTTATATTGGGAAATCAATACCCGTTCTTTAAAATGGAGTAGAGTTTTGAAGGACGGATTGAAGGAAAATGATTCTCCAAAATAGAGAGAAATGAAAGATTGGTTGGAGATGCTCTCATACCTCTAAAAGCATAGAATTTAATTTGAAGGAATACAAACTACTGACTCATTTAATTTCTACTTTCTATGTAGCTTTTTGTTCTTAGATTCTAGTTTATTGGTTGGAGCATCTCCAACGCATGGCTTCAAATCCTGTGTGGCGTAGAAACGATAACTTTTGGCATCGTCCTTTAATTGTCATGTCAAATGGAGTGTCAAATCCTACATGGATTTGACTCCACACAATTTGCTTCAAATTTGACTCCTTATGCCAAATCTATTTTTGGCATTTTAAAATTTTAAAAAGTATGTGTTTTGGCCTTTTAGAGATCACATCCGAACCGTTCATCTCAACAATGAACGGTCCGAATTTAAAACAACTCTTCCATCCGTTCAAAACACTTTTGGACGGTCCGAATGTGCTCTCCAAGAGAGTGATCTTCAGCACCCAAAATCTAGTGAAATTAAACACTAACAAAGGACGTTACAGTTGTTACTTTAGAGTTAAGTTTTAGCATGAAACGACGTCGTCCCACTATATTGCACGAGTTTGGACTTCGTGGCTGTATCACAAGTTCACAACCATTTAATTCACTTATTTAAATTATGTGCTTGCAGCTTTCCCTTTTTTCTTCTCTTTTTTTGGAAATGTAAGAACTTTATTGATAGCATCGTCCCATTGAAACCTCTGGAAGATAACAAATATTCAGATAAAATGTGAAATTGTAACATAAGAATCATACTACAAATTACAGAAATTTGGGATGACAGTAATATCCCAGTACTCTATATAGCGGTAACAGATATGTTTTTTATTTATTTATTTATTTATTTTTATTTTTTATATCCGGATGTCCGGACCAGCTTGCGCGCACCTCGACTAATTCCCGGATCCTGGAGGTAACAAATGTTTGGCCAGCAGCAGCTCAACTCTTTATCAGTTTACCATCATTTTCTAGCAAAACTCAGATGTTTGGGATTGATTTCTTCCAAAAGGATCAATATAGTTCCAGGGTTCTCTCCTTCGATCCAATTAATGGATTCCTTCTCCAACAGTTTTATAATCTGTCCACGAGAAAAATGCAAATAGATGTTACTTTCCTTCCAAATTGTAAGGCGAAAAAAAAAACTGGAGAAAAAAAAAATACACGCAGTTACACTTTGTATATATTCAAAAAGAATGTAAGAAGTCTAAGGACTTTAATTAAGAAACCTCATAACAAAGAAATTTCATGTATGAACAAGCTAATGACTGCAGTCATAGCGTAAAATTTAAACAAGTATATCAGTATATCACATGTAACTCAATATGTTTAGCATTGTCTAGGGCAACCAAGGCTTAAGGAAAGTAATTTGGCGAACGTTGCTGATCATGAAAGCAGTCATCTAACTCTATCTTATTATAAGTCATCTTTTATTCTGTTTTCTTTGCTCTGTCGATGATCGAGCCACTCTTACACTACTGCTTAAAACTTCCCTCCCTTGTAATCACCTAACGGGGTGAAGTCGCCGAAGCGAGTCTCAAGGCGAAAGAGTCATCATCTTTGAACTTCACTCAGGCATGGGAAGAGAATATCTCAATCAGCAGAAAAAAACTAAAAAGCAGTTTTCTGTAACAGCAAAATTGACAAGCCAGTAGAAATGAAAGGGGCCTCTGTGACTGTGAACCTAGGAAAAAAAAAAACTAGACTCTGCTTTACTTTTGCTAAGAATTCTGCTTGAAATACCTATAGATGCCTTCAAATTGGATATGACAGTCAATAAGAAGTTGAATGTGAAACAGCTTTGGACAACAACTACATTAATTAAACCTCTTACCAGTCGCCTACGGGACCCTTTTGACGTATCTTCATCATTTGTCTCGACGATAACCTTAAGATACTTCATTGCTGGCAAGAAAGATGATATAGAGGTACATGTCACTATTTTGCTCGTTTATAATGGATAAATGAAGAACTCGGGAAAACAAATTCTTACACGGAATGCCAGAAAGAGAAGACAAATGAAACTTTAAAAGACGTATTGCCTCCTTGGCACCATTCTCATGCAAATCAAGAGTCACTGTATCTTCAGTCTCCTCATTTCTGCCAAGGAACATGAACGCGAGTCATTGATAGAACAACGAGGTTGAGAGTTAGTAAAATACCAGCCACCCAACCCCAGTAATAAAACTGAAATAAATGAAGTAAAACAATAAAGCAAAAACAGCTGACCTAGGTTCAACAGATAGCGCACTAGATTCTTCATCTGCTTCGCGAGCTTTTGTGTGATAAAACTGTCCCTGTTCACACCAATGTCAACCACAACGACGCACATTAGATTCATCAATTAACAACAAGTACCGTGTGTTATTCCCCTTTTTCTTGATCAGGGTGTCTAACCAACAATATTTTCATTCACTTTTTGAAGTCAATCTCCAAATTCTAGCATAGGTAAAGGAGATAGAGAGATGGCAAAGAGAGAAACTGAATTGTCAATTCAATTAAAAAATCATGCGAATACATGCCTGTTCATAAAGTCTTCTGCCCAGAGATAGATCTCCCTTAGCAAATGCATCAGCAGCCTGGCAAAGAAATTTGAAATTAAAAAGAAAATGAAATAATTCCTTTCTACGGCCTGTACTTGAAAGGCAGTTACTATTTACTAATAGCACTTCAGCGCACACATAAAATGCCGTCAGCTCATATTACCAGCAACGACATCCTTTAAATGGGAGTCTTACAGATTTATAATATTCCTTTATTGTAGCTCGATGCTCCCTAACAGCTTTACGGAGCATCCTGTAGCAATCCCCTTCATCTATAAATTTGGGCAGCAGATTTTGTAAGAAAAAAGAGAGAAAATAGTAACACACAAACACTGTAGCAAAAACTTTTTTTTTTTATAATCCAAGTACTAACAAATGTAATTGGGCATACCCTCCTCCTCGATAGCATTATGTGGGTTTATTTTGTCATTCTTGCATTCCACTGTTGTGTCCATGGAGGTCGAGGCCTCAACCACCCCCTTCCCAGAGGCTTTTGATTTCTTTACCGTGTTAACTCCAAATGTCCTTGCATGGAACTCTTCAGAGCTCCGAGGAACATGAAAGAGAGCCGATAAAACTTCCTGCTCGATATCATTGTGCCCTTTCTGTTTTCTTGGTCGTTTGGATCCATTTGCCTTCAAATAGATGTTCAAGTCGCTGCAAGATTTGAAGCACAACATATTTCAATCCAAAAAACGATGTCATATACTAACTTATTTCATCAACAGTCAGTTCAATAGCAAAATGTCGAGGTTGCCAATTTTGACAAGAGAAAACATACCCTTCTCCAGCACGTGAAATAGATTCCACTTTTGGACTCTTATATGCGTACTGTAAATAATTACAAGAGCAAGAACAATTAAAATAATCAACAAGCTCTCAATGCAATGTTTATCAAGAGTAGTTACAGAAGAAGAGAATAAAGACCAAAGCAAGAGGAACTCGATCCAAAATACAAATTTACAAGAAAGCAAGTTCCCTTAATGTTAGTACATCGAAAATTCTGTACAGAAGTCGGAAAAACTTCAATGGCCACTGGACTCATTGCTACTTCCGTCCAGCTTAAAAATTGTAATTGATGCACTTCCCAATCATCAAAAGATTATGCTTCACTTGCAAACAGTAAACTAGGCGTGCATATTAAAAAGCATATTAAACAAAAGCTGAAGCACATAAATCATAAATGAACAAACAATAAACTTAATTCTTCTTAAGCAGGGTACAAAATGGGGACACATCAGGGAAACCCGTGTCTCAACTTGGACAAGAATTTAAACAGGACATGAGTCAATTTATAATACTAAAAGCTTATTTCGGGGGGATGAGATTCTAACAATATGAGGGAAAAGTATGAATAAATTAATTTTGACCAAACAAAAACCTTCCCAACTTGTAATATGTAAAAAGGAAATAACAAGAATTGTAAAGATATTGATTTTTACTTTTTTTTGGTTGGTCCCGGATGGAATGTTCACACAAGTAACAACAGAATTATCTATCCTAATATAGAATCATATTTTTTGTCATGTCCCCCGTCGTGGCTATATCCCCATTTGTAGAATTATCGAGTCTCGTGTCTGTATCCATGCCCAGGTCAGTGTGCGTTCCCTTGATTCTTACAAATATGAATCTGCCCATCATTATACGTCAAAAAGGTAAACCAATTGTTATGCTCTTTGGTGTTATTTTTCTTCAGTCACATTTATCTCTTCGCATGAGAAATTTCCCTGGCCCACTCATTTGTGCTTCTTTTTTGAGAGGACCACAAATGTTCCTCTCTATGGGAACACGTTCCCTTCCTTGTTGTGGAACTGCAACCTAGCTGGCCCCATTTTTTGTTCCAACGATGATAATTCGAATCGAGCAATTTATGAATTAATAAAAATTCAAAGAATTTCAACCTTTTTTCCCCATCCATAGGGAAGCATCGAGCTCCATCGTTTCTGTTTTGAAGGTATGCATATTACACGTATCTCCTTTTTCATATGAAATTGCCATAGATTTCATGACCAAGCCTCTGCTAGCATTTTAGGCATTAACAGAACAAATAGAAACACGTCAGCTATCGAAATGCCTTGGCGCATGCCCAAGACTAAGGTTTTGAGTTTTGACCCACATTTTAATCTTCATAAATAAGTAATTTGCGGGACACATCCCTCAAAAGGTGACGAATTTTCAATGGACGTTTTCGCTCCTAACTTCTCATAACATGATAACTGTACTAAATCACAGCGAGGAAGAGCAAGCAAGTGCGAACCAACTCGAACAATATGGTACCTTTCAAAATATGGATGAACTTCATCCATAAGACATACACAAATGTGGATGACAACATAAGCAATACTAAATTAAGAACTGATCACACATCCGAACAGTAAATAAAGGCCTAATCCATAATTGTTAGAATATAGACATACCTTGTGCAAATCATACCCACAACAACCTGCAAATTCAATTCATAACCTGATTAGTAATCCTGAACGTAAGTCTGAAGATTATCAAATTAGTTACAAATTCTTGACAACTGCTTAGTTGTAAAGTAGGATGAAAGAATTTCATTAGGTAACAATTACGGGAAAAAAATAAATTCAGGTAACAAGTCCATGCCAACAAAACTGGCAAGATGCTGAATAACAAACCATGCTGACCATCCATAATGATATCAATCAAACTTTGAGCATCTGAATAGAGTTTCTCAAAAGAATGATTACCCAAAACTGAAAGAACACTGAAAGCATTTAGAACTGTGAATGATGCACAAGTAAACTACTAGCAAGAATCATACAACAGTTCTCACAATGAATAAGTAGAAGGATGAGTGTCTTTTAAACAATTATCCACATGATTTATTTTCAGCGAGTTCGCCTATATTTGTAAATTAATGGTTCTCAATGAAGTAAACATCATATATGCTCACAAAAGAGCAGTGTGATTAAACAAGTTAACAACAAATACTTGGTAAATTGCGGTTTACTTGAAGAATCAACTTAATTAAAGGTTTGAAGATGGAACTACTATACGATGACAAAGTGTAATATGGCAAAGAGATGTCATGCCCGTTAGGAACTCCAGCTACTACAAGTGCACACTGTACTGTGCACTTCACACTTCAATAAGTGGAGATTTTAAAACCCCATTGAACACCAAGGAAATGTCATTTTTTGTGGAGCTGCGAGAGAGATCAATCTTTCAGCTCTCAAAGCCTGTTTCACTACACAGTTGCAGCAGGTGAGTAGCTCCAAACTTCTACATGCACAGACCCATAATTCTTTTCGTAAAAGTAAGGCCTTAGGCAAACTCTTAACACATTGATCACTAGAGTATTCGCGGAACTACAAGAACAAGGGAGACAAAAGATTATGACTTCCGTTTTGCGTTCGTGAAGCACAAAAGACATATTCTATATGCACAAGGCCTACACCTCTTTCATGAGCCAAAACTATAAGCATGACGACACCTCAAGTACATGCAGATTTGAGCACCTAAGCATGAACCTCAAGAGTTTCAGACCCTTGCCTTAGAATCAACTACAACTGCAAACAAAAACGTCTCTATTCAAATTGCATCCGCTATCCTCTCCTAATTACATCACAGCCTCCATGACTTGGATTGTAGATAAACCTGTTCGCAAATATTCATTTTCTGAAAATATACAACTTGAAGAAAATGAAAATCTCTTAGCATATTTCACTGTTCAACTCTATCAAATGCTATTCCAAATGAAGTTGCAGAGCAAATTAATATGCTATCCCATTCAGTGGAAAACTATACAAGATTAGGATACCAGATAAATAAATTTTAATACTCTATGTCGAAGAGAGACATCTATGAAATATTTCCCCTTAAAAAATAATTTCCAGATTCTATGACCATGAACTTAATGATACAGCAATGCAGGCTCATCAGGAAATCTAAGAAACAGAATACATAGCAAAACAGACAATTAATCCTTTCCTTTCAAACAAAAAATCCTTTCTTTCACCGTGTGATGGGACGTGGGATTTGCAATTTTGAGAAAAAGCCCTAATGGTAACTTCGTCGTCAAAGATCTGGAGTTCGCACACTCAATTTTCCAAGAGCATGAGAATTGAACCTTAGAGAAGCACCAAAGCTTGCCATAGTGTACTCAACTCAGAAGCTAAGATGCTTGTTGGACTTTTCTAACAACGCTTTCCTAGGCCACCCAAGCTTGGTTAATGTAATTGAAAAGCCACTCCAGTTATTGCCTATTGGTTTTAGGTTGGATGCCTCCAAACTTTCTACCTTCCATGGGAGAGAGCTAGGTCTTCTTGGGCCAAGAATTTGCCTTTCGTCTCATCGATCTCTCTATCAGCCCATTTGTCATTCTATGTAGCATCGACAAGGACACGCAACATGATACTAACACTCCGACACTCAAATTTCAAAAAAATGGAGGACCCGACACGCTGGGTATATGTTTTCATAAATATGTATTTATTTAGATGTAGGAATAAAAAAAGGCTCAAATTATAAATGTGTAACACCATATATACCTTAAATCTTAGCTATCATTACATCATTCACAAAAGTATGCCAGTAAAAAAGCGTTTCACCATCTATTTGTCCCTATTAAGTACTACACATCACATGTCAAGCAAAAACAAGAAAGAATTTTCCAAGTTTTAACAAGTGTACTATATTGTTCAACACCCCCCCGACATGTATTGCGAGTGTCCGAAGCATGTTTTAGAGTGTCCTAAGAGTGTCCAAACCAAAAACATTCTGAAAAAATAGGACACCTTGGATTTGAGTGCCGGACATGTGTCCGGAGAGTGTCGGTGTCCGACACGTGGCCTCCAACGAAGTGTCCGTGCCACATAGTTGGCGTCTAATCCAAAGGCTAATTGTCAAGTATCTTGATATACATTGTTGGGCCCATTTCCTAACAACTTAAGCTTTTGGGAGAGTCGGAAACTGAACATGGTGGTTGCGAGAGGTCTTGGATTCAAGTCTCTATGTTTGCATTTGTTCCCCGTTTGCATTCTATTTCTCCCCTTCGTATTTTGTTCTGCTCTATGTCTAAAAATTTGTATCTCCACGTGCAAGACAGAATTGTATGTGAGGGAGGGTGTCAGATAGCTTGATATACATTGTTGGACCCATTTTCTAATAGCTTAAGTTTTTGGGAGAGTTGGTAACTTAACACTAGTATGCCCATTCACAAGTCATTTAAGGTTGGGTGTAAACATGTTATAACTTATAACATGCAATAATAACATGTTCCATGAAAAAAAAACACAACAAAATATATTCACACAATGATAAGTTGGTTTATAGAAAGAATTCATGAGGATTTACCAACAATTTTTCTCATCGTATCTCTATCAAGCTGAGAGCCCTCTCCAAGCATCTCAAATAGAAATTCCACTGTAGCATTGTTCGCATCAAAATCCTTTGCAAGATTAAAAGAACATTCTTCACTCAAAAGTTCAATGACGTGAAAATCCATTGATTCCTTCACAGAAGGACTTACATAACTTTTGCCAAGTCCCCCAAAACATCATAATTTCTTGGTTTACATAATTCTAAGACTCCATGAGGTGACTCAGAAATATCACTACGAGATAATTCTGAAGATTCTTCACTCTTCGGTAAATTATTTGGCTGTTGCGTACATGTGCTATTCGACAAGTCATTCAACATCATACCAGTCAAATTTGCATCACGTCCTGCCTTGCAATAAGCATTGGCTATTTGTTTAAGAGAGAAAGCAGAGCCAAATGCATCAAGCAATCCTTCTAAGATACTTGTCTCATCTTCATTGTCTAAAGGTTTTGAACCAGATCCCTTCATATCAAAATACTACAAAGCCGCAAAGAAGAAGTCATTCAGAAAAAACTGTTCGACAAATGTGGCAACAAAAGTATTTTTCGTGCTGAATGTCACAACCCATAAACTACAATAAACAAATATATCTTACCTAACAAGCAAAACACTTGCACATAATTATCCTATCATCAACATTGAGTCTTAAACAAGACACTTTGCAGTTTCACTCACTTCACAAACTACAATGGGCCTATAGCAGCTATGCACACCAAAGTGAGACAGTCACTTGCATGTTTCTCATGTTGCTTGCCTCCCACTTGGGTTTTTAATTTTTCTTGGGGCTTATTCTAGTGAAAGCCTAGTTTTCGTATTTATAGCCTTCGTAAATAATTCTAAAAGATTCATTGATAGATCTTTTTTGGAAAGTTTCCTTCTAGAATGACGTAGGATCGTAGGTTATTTTCCAGAGATATTTCTCCAGAGAGTATTCTACTAGGTCCAAAAAGAAAATATCTAAAGAGTACAATTTAGAGGGGGAAATATCTAGGGTGTTGTGGAGATATCTAGGGTGGGAGGGTGGAGTTGGTAGAAGATTCTAGGAACAAGTAGTGTTGACTCGTAGAGCTTTTAAAATTACGGGTTTTTAGTCATTTTACTATTTAATAACCTATAATCAGATCTAGGTAACTGACTATTTACAACTTGACAATTTTAGAACACGAGTAGAAATAGCAGTTGCATTACTCAAAGCACGCAATGGGACTTTAAAATCAATGATAATGGCAAAGAGCTGAACTCCTACTTCTTCTAAAGTGCTCTTCTTTCTCAAATAGGTTATGATAGTTTTTATTTTTATTTTTATTTTAATCTTACAGCTTATGGTAGTTAAAAAACACATGTTTACACATGTTTATGGTAGTTGCCTCTACTAAAGATGCAGATTAATGCAATCAAACCGCAACCCATTAGAAAGAAAGTTTTGCATCACCCAAAGCAGATGTTTTATATTTACAGAACATAAATCATCGAAAGATCAGCAAAGATGACCGCGAGGTTAAAAAAGATTAACAACTGCCGAGCAAAAAAACAAAGATTAACAATTCCAAGTACTGGGCATTCACTATCAGTATGCTTATATGAGTTCCTATGCATTCCATTTGAGTTCTGAGTACAATCCAAAATAGACTTGAATTGGTGCTGCTTTCTACTTTCCTCTCGATTAAAAAAATATTTAATGCGCTAACCTGACCAAAATTTCGACTAACTACAACTAACAATATTGACTTTCATCGGCAAAAAAAATAAAATAAAATCCGTGACTAAATTTTTTTTACCATTGTACATCGGACACGGGAAAGTGCATGTAAAAATTAAACAAGGTACAAGAAAATAACTTGCCAATACTAGAACAGATTCAGATGGAAAATCAAATTCAAGGAAACTAAACAGGTTTAACAGGTACAGACAGTTATTTGATATGCTTAATCTGTTAAAGACAGGACTAAAAGCAATCGAGAAAAGGAGAAGCTTACTTGGTGTGAGGGCACAAAGGCTCTCTCTCTCTCTCTCGCTCTCTCTCACTCACACACACACACACACACACAGTGACAGTGGTTCAATTGAATAAGGAGAACTCTGAAGACATGTCTGGTCGTATTATTATCTGGTTATTGGAGCTTTTTGACGGAAGTTCTTCGCAATTTCCTAAAGTGGGAGAAACTACCTTTGCCGCGGGTGAGGAATGGTGGTAGTTGCCGAATTAATTGCCCAAAATAGGAAAAACGAAACAAAAAAACTATAGAGTCGAGGGTATCCGGTCGATGAAAATGGACTTGATTCAGTGTCAAGTTTGCTTTTCGTGGGCCATTTTCGTGCCCAATTTGATGATCTAAACTGTTTATATTTTAGAGTTCGTCAAAGAAGGTTGGTGAATTCAAGAATTAGATTGATTGAATTCCGGTTGATATTATTTCAAAATGCATTCGTCTTGAGATAAATGGGTTAAATATCCGAATTGGTTGTGTAATATTGTACTCCATGTTCCTAACTCCTAAGACGTATGGAATCCGATCCAACTGATTTTTTAAGTTTGTTAATGTTCTAAATCGAGCTCTAATATGTGAAAATTTTGAATTATTAAAGTGGAACTGGAAAACGCCCGCAAATGGGCAAACTTCATGGATTGGAAATGAGCTGGTCATTCTTAGGGAGTGTTAAGACAATTTTTTGAATAAACAGGGTTTTTACGGTTTTTTATGTAATGTATTATGAGAGAATGACCTGTTTTGGTTTTTGAAAAAAACTGTTTTTTCAATGGAACACCCCCTTAAATGCAATCACCAAATTTCTAAATCCAGCCCACCAAAAAGGACAGGCTCAAGCCTAAAATGCCCTGATGTGAAATGAGTTTATCCCACTAATTTCTAAATTTTTTTTTACCGGCCTACTAATTTCTAAATTTTTTTGTACCAACCCTACTAAGAGCTCGTTTGGATGCTGGAAATGAAAGACGGATGAGGAAGATTGCGTTATTTAGTCATGGTCCCACACCTCATCTGTGCTTTGGCTGCCAAAATCAACCCCCGACTAATTAGCCGACGGGCTAATTAGTCATGCCCTTCCCTGACTAAATATAAGTAGCGGGGAGGGGTGTCTATGTTTAGTCGGGGGGATTAGCCCCCCAATTTACCTCCCTATCCCCATGCAATTTCCTTTTGATAAAAAAATAAAGTACTTCCGTATATAATTTTTTATTTTTGCTTGCACCAAATTAAACTAATAATAGAGATCTTTAATTCGATAGAAAAAAAAATTGAAAATTTTTATACTTTAGAATTTTACGTTGTTCGCGTGTTGGCTTGTTGAATAGTATATAAAATAAATATAAAAAAAACAAATAAAAAACGTTTTTTAAAATAAAAAATATTACAATTAAGTATTATAAATTAAATATTGAATAGTGTAATTAATTTTGGTATTTATATAATTTAATAAATACATAATTTAATATATGCATTACCAAGGGCAAGAAAGTATTTTGACATGATTTTACATCATCCACCCTCCTTATCCCCCTTTTATTATCCCTCATCCAAATCATGTACTATTTAATCCCCCTTTCTTAACTGTGAATCCACCCTTCTTATTTAATCATTCTGACTATTTTATCCCCCTTACTATTTAATCCCTCTTAAACCAATACGTCATCTAAATGGGCCGTAATTTCTAAATACAACCCAACCTCTGAAAAACAAGCCATCATCTTTATCTTCCGCCTTCATTTTCCTCCCCCTTCATCTTTCTGAACAATGCTACTCGTACCGACCCAAATGCACCGAAAATGTACAGAGGGTACACGGGGACCCACTTTTGGGTCCCACACGAGTGATTCGAAGGTTCATTATTCCTAGAACAATTTTCCGAGGGACCCCTAAAAATTTCAGCTCAATCGGACGGTGGGAAGTGCTCGAACCAAAGTCCCACCGTTTCAATCAAAAAACCTCGGAAAATTGTTTTAGGAATAATGAACGGTTCGAATCACTCGTGTGAGACCCAAAAATGGGTCCCCATGTACCCTCTGTACACTTTCGGTGCCCCTTTTTTTTGTACCCTTATCTTTATCCCATCTTTCTCGTCTTTCTTCTCTTTCCATCCTTCCTCGGCCCTTTTCCTCACACAAACCAATAAAAACTTTCTTAAAATTAGCAACACAATGGAATGGGCATTAATGTTTGGGAGCAAAATAAATGCAAAGAGGTAAACTATCGCCCCCCCCCCCCCCCCCCCCCCCCCCCCCAAAAAAAAAAAAAAAAAAAAATCTATTTCCGACACGATTGAATATCTAGTCCCTAAAAAACTAAAACAATCCGAAAGTTAATCAATAAAAAAAATCTTTTTATCAGAATGGCTGCAGATCCGTGGATTTTGCTTTTAAGGGAAGTCAAACTTGTTTTTATCAGAGTTTGCTGCAGAAGGATGATAGTATTTATTTGAAGGAAAACTATGTATTTCGAACTGCAAAACTTCGAGAATGAAATTTCTTAAATTGGGAAGATTGTAATATCCAAATTTTGTGTAATTTTGAAGAAGTGAATTAGATGAAAAAACATTAGTTTACTAAAACTGTCGGTAGGATATTTTTAGACAAAATTATTTCAGTGCAATAGGTTTTGGCAATTGGTCCGAAGAATTGAATTCATGTGTACATATAGAGGTGCATGTCTAGGCAAAAACTATTTAAAAAGGAGACAATATATTAAAAGGGACTATCTAATATAATTCTATTCATACGTTTGGTTTATCAAAAAGTTAAGAAATCGTCATTCCAAATGGAATTCTCATTCCGTCAAAATAAAGTTATAACCATTCCCTTAGAAAAAGTAAGGAATCATTATTCTATTCCTCTCTAATTATTGACGCCACACCAAATTGCTACCGCCACACCAACGTTTACTACTGCCAGTGCAACATTTACTAATGTGTCACTCCGAAGTTACTATCGCCACAACAATTTTGGAACTCTTTCTTAAGCATAACCAAATGGGGGAATGGAATGGTTATTCTGATCAAAAAAAAGAATGGAATGGTTATTCCTATCTTATTTCATTCCTATTTTATTCTCTCCATTCTACTATTCTAATAAACCAAACACAACCTTAATACCTTGAGAATTCCAGCCAATTTTGTCTTCAAGGACTGGCTCATGGATTGGATCATCTTCCTCATCTTTCTTCTCTTTCATCCTTGTCCCTTTTCCTCACACAAACCAATAAAATATTTTTTTAAAAAAATAACACAATGGAACGGATATTTATGTTTGAGAGCAAAATAAATGCAAAGAGGCAAACATTCGCACCCACCATAAAAAAAAAAAGAACAATATATATATATATATATATATATATATATATATATATATATATATATATATATATATATATATATATATATATATATATATATCTGGGTTCGAGCCTTGGTAGAGGCGTTTGGGGTTTAGGGCTATGGATAGCTTCTAGACCCCCCTTTGGACTAAATCATTAACTCTCCCGCTAACTCCCGCTGATGTATATCAAATGGCAAAAAAAAAAATCTAGTCTCAAAAAAATAAAATAATTCAAAATTTAACTTCCGTTAAACACTCAGAAATTCGGAAGTAAATTTCCGATTACAACCCTAAGATTCGGAACTTAACTTCCGAACAATCCTTATTTAGTTTTTCTTGCTTTTTGTAGGATTCGATTGTTCTATTTTTGCAATTATGAGAATCAGAGAATAGTGAATATCAACAATGGTTAACACCGCTTTGTTTCTCTCTGGGCAAGCCGAAGAGCTGAACATAATGTAGTGGGCTGAAATCTAGCAGTCCAAAGGGGGCTCGGTGGACGAGCCCAGGAGGACCTAGGCCCATATGTAGCATTTAAGCCCAGCTGAAGGGAATAAGATGATGGGCCGTCCCAGACAGATCCATCTGAGACGAACCAATGTCTCGACCAAGTGGCCACGATCTAGACAAGTCATCCGAGACGGATAATTTCCGAGATGGCTCGGAAGGAAGTCTGAGATACCGGACACGTCATATGTGACGTTAGTTAAGGCAGTTAACGCTCATAACAGATTTGGGAAGACACATATGCATGCTACAACTATCTCTACGTCAGCATGACGACATCCGAAGCGGTTACGCTACATGTCAAAGCCTCATTGGAAGACGCGTGCATGTAATGATCACAAATCTGGCTCGTGATGCTCGGTGACGTCATCTGAGCCAGATGACGAATTTGCCTCTATACTTGGGGAGCCTATAAATATGAAGTGAAGGAACCCTAAGGAGGGACACAACATTTTCTCTCTCAACTAATACTCTCTCTGGTGCTTCTTTACTTCCGATCTCTCACTAGATCGTCGGAGTGCCTTCCCTGGCCACATTCCGGCCAGGTTTGGCACTAACACCGCGTGCTACGTGTGCAGGAGTACCAAGGAGGCCTTGCTCGTTTTTACCGCACATAATAATCAATTTGAAAGGCAACACGATTGAACTCGGAAGTTGACTTCTAATTTTGGTAGTGTTCTTCGAGAATGGATACCCGATCCGCTATTCTTTGTTTCGATTTTAGGTTTTTCATTTTTCGTTCTAGAATTAAATTTAGCATATACACATGGTTTGATAATGCTTCGGTAATTCATTTCCCATCCAAAAATCTTCGTTGCGTTTTCACATGAACTTTCAGATTTTGATCATCAACAACGGTCTCTAAAGTGTGTGTGTGTGTTTCTCTCTCTAGGGGAAGTAGGATAAAGAACATTTTGTCCAAAAGAGCTTTCTAGGACTTCTAGTCAAAGCTTGAATTCAATCGGACATCGTGGAGGTCACAATAATGCCCAATAGGAGGGGACCCATTAAATAAATAAATCAAGGGATAGATTTTATTTTTTTTCAGTTGTATTTATAAATAAAATTTAAAAGTACAAAATCATTGAGTTGTAGGAGTATTTAGCAAAAGAGTTGTATTTAGCAAGCGGGCTGTATTTAGAAGTTTGGTGGTTGTACTTGGAATTGGACAAAACTATATCGATGTAGATTGGAAAACTATTTATTTGTTGTGAATTAAGAGTAGTCTATTTTATCCTTAACCAAAGTGTAATTGTTAAAATGACAATAAATATTTTTGTCTTTACGCTAATCATAGCCAGAAGAATCTAAATCATAGGTTCTACTAATAGCTTCAAAAAAGCTGATAATTTATAAAAGTTACTTTTAGAATCTACAACAAACACTCAACTGCAGATTTTTTAAAATTGAAATCTCATAATCTACTCTCAGAATTTTTAAAAAACACACACTACCCATATAAATGCTCTCTTTGGGGGAGGTGGACAGTCAGGGCCAACCTTGGTCATAATGTTGACCACCTTAATTAAAAGATGATGTGTGCCACTTATCAATGGGGAACGTGGAGCGTTGAAGCTAAGAGTTCCATTTAAGGGCACCTTTTCACAATAAAGTTAAAAAAAAAAAAAAAAATTACTGTAAAACAATGCTATAGTAAAATATACTGAGCACAAAAGTTCAATAATTCTTCATCATGCTTAAAACGCTTGTAGAATAACTTGTCGGGAGCCAATTGTTAAAAAAACTAGCGAATGTTTAGACTTTTGAGAGTTCTGCATGATTGGTTCTTTACTAATCCCATAAAAACTTTCATAATCGATTGTTCAACTTGTACTTCGAAAACCAAGAAAATAAGTTGGGCTAAGTTCTCCAATGGATTTTATCAACCCCTTGATAAAATTGAACAATTACGTCAATTATGGTTTGTTCAACCACATAAAACCAAACAAGTAAATCTTACTCTCGGACACATGCTATCAAATTGTGGAGAAAAGTTCACCTACATGTTTTCCAACTTATGCAATTGATCAAGGGTGACTCGTCACTGGGCAATCAATAAACTAAGGAAAAGATAGAACGCATGCTCCAACGCACTTTTATACTTTACAGAGCACTTTTGCACTTTTATACTTATGCACATTGCTACATTTTTTGTTTTTGTTTTTAATACCAATTTCAATACATGTTAAGCCTTAAAAATAGCCCATTGGGTTGTGTTTAGCCTTTTCTTTGATCAATTACTTCCGTCGTCCAAAAATGCTTGTTCTATTTGCAAAATGATTGAGTTAAAAGTAATTCATTTTTTGAAAAGAAAATTTCAAATGTTTTGTTATAGCAATTTACTAGATATCAATCAATGAACTCTTTTAATTCATGAAAAACATTAAACTTATTTTTATTTTTTTAAAAAAAGAAGAATGAATTTTTTTAATTTATCGTTCTCCGAACCAAATCATCATTTTGAGACGGAAGGAGTAGTTTGTGAGGTGCACAAAGTTGCAACTTTTTTGGTATGTTTGTGCTGCCTTGAAAAAAAATGTACTCCTACAAGTCATCATAATGGGAAATTTGATTCATTAACTAGTTACTATTTTTGACCAAATCAAAACTTCAGTAACAAGGATTTATTGTAGGTTTCACCATGCAAATTTAGACCCCAGTGTAATTAACCCTAACTTACTCGGTTATTGTAGGGTTATGGTGAAGAGGGCAGCCCATGAGGAGAATCCGGGAGAGGTGTTGTGTGGTAGGTGATGTGTGCCGTGTTGCGCGGCAAAACGACGTAGTTTTGCTCATTTTTTTGGTACACTTCCAAGGCCTTGTTTGGAGAGTTAATTTTGGGAATTTTGGGGTTCAATTTTAAGAGATTTAGGCTCTTTGGGGTAGGGTATAGTGGTTTTAGGCACTTGGATTTAGACACTTCGGACTTCGGGTTTAGGCACTTTACGTTTAGGGCTTAGGCACTTTGTAGTTTGTAGTGATTTTTTCCTTCCTCCAAACAAGGCCCTTGAAAGCTTCAAAGGTGTACCCAAAACTACGTCGTTTTGCCGCACAACATTGCGCACATCACCTACCGCACAACACCCACCCCGGATCCCCATGAGGAAAACATTCTCATGTCTGATAAGCTTCTCATTGGACCTCTTCCAAGGTCGGAGGGAGAAAGAGTAAAATGGGGTTGACCCCACTAAGATTAAGAAATCACATAAAATAATTGGGAATTGATAATTGCACTCCAAAAATTGATGGAGGGGCTCCAAGCTACAGTGGTTTTCCAAAACTACCCTTTTGCAAGTTCTATAATTTACTTCAGGCACTCCAAAAAAAATTTACTCTACTCCTTTTCCTCCTTTGTTAACGAGGGGTTTTTCAGTACCGAGCGGGCACCATCCTACGTGGTGCCTGAGCGCACATCTTGGCCGTCCAAAACACTTTTTGGACGGCCTGGACTAAAAGAGAGAGAAAGGAGAGAAAAAGAGGAGAGAGAGAGGGATAGATCTGGGCCGTATTTTACATTGTTAGCTTGTTGAGCAACTTTGCAATATCTTTCGGATAAAAAAATAAAGTACTTTCGCACACAAGAAAAAAAAAATTCACCAAATTAAACTACTAATAGAGATCTTTAATTTGGTGCGAAAAAATTTGAAAAAATGTATACGAAAGTATTTTACATTGTTGGCTTGCTAAGTTGGCTTTGCAATATCTTTCGGATAAAAAAATAAAGTAATTGCGCGCATAATTTTTATTTTTTTTCATTGCTAAAAAAATTGAAAATTATTGTACGAAATAATTTAAACCCAACATGCCAGCAATGTAAAATACTTTAGTATAAATTTTTTTCGAATCGAATTAAAAATCTCTTTGGTAGTTTATTTTGGTGCAAAAGAAAATAAAAAAATTATGCGTGGATTTACTTTATTTTTTGATCCAAAGGATAGTACAAAGCCAACTCAATAAACCAACAATGTAAAATACTTTCGTATATAATTTTTAAAATTTTTGCGCATCAAAAGAAAGATCTCTACTAGAATTTTAATTTGGTGCAAACAAAATTAAAAAATTGTACGTACAAATACTTTATTTTTTTTATTCAAAGGATATTGCAAAACCAAAAAAAAAAAAAAAAAGAGTAGCAATTGCCTTGAGTTAACAATGCCATTAACAGAGTTGGTGGGTTTAATGGAGGGGAAATATGGGTGACATGGCAGCACTAAGGGCGTGGGACAGAGGTGTCAGACATGCAGCTTCAGATAGAAGATCTGCTGCCAACGGAGAGAGGCTTTGGTTCATATTTTCGTTAGGAGTGCCTCAAGTAAATGAGGAGATAATTTTAGGGTGGAGTGCCTCCAGTAACTTTTATATTTTGAAAAGGGTAGTTTTGTAACTTCATTAAATTTTGGAGTGCTTGAATCAAAAAAGGGAGCCCCAAAATCAGCTCCCAAATAATTATCACTTTCATTATATCTTTGACATAGGATTAAGAAATCACATAGAATAATTATCACTTTCATTATATTTTTGACACAATTGACCCCCATATTTCTAAAAACACCTCAATAGATTTGTTAAAAATAAGTTTTGCCCTTTATTACTTGTTACTACAGGATTGTAGTGCGGCACCACACTACAGGATCCCGAATCCTATCTTTTTAGCCGCACTAGGTAAAATTCTTGGCTCCGCCCTTACCTTTAATAAGTTTATCAATAAAATGGCTAACGAGCTTAAGAAGCTTTCAAGTTCACGTTGTGTACCTTAATCACTTACACTCAGTCAAATTTTTGCAGTGGATATTTTTAATATGATAGCCAAAAAGATTAATTTGCGACGACTGTTATGGGGTTTCATACCCTAGACTTTTGTGACTAATAAATTTTCTTCACAATTCATGCGGTTAAGCACACACAAAAAAAAAGGGAGAATTTAAAAGACCTCAAGCCTGCTCAATTTTCCCGCCGTCAAATTTTTTTTACCATAATTTTCCCCGTTGTTGCAATTCCATTACATTTACAAAGCCTCGTCAATCTTTCTCATCTATTTCTAGAGCTAATTGGAGAAAGAATGGATCAAAGGTTATCTTGAAATGTCTGCCTTTCTCTTTGCAGACTTGGTGCAAATTACAGTAACAGCACGCAATCCATAGCTCACACAAGGCATATGTTACTGGATTTCAGCCTTAAAATACGTGAAACACTTTTGTTGCCTCAATCCCTCCCTCTTTCCCTCCGTATAATCAACATACTACGCATTGCAACATGCAAGTTTCAGTATAAAAAGACATCACAGTGGAAGTCATGAAAAGTATCAAAACTAGCACACAATGGTTGCAGTAAATTGGGTTTGCTTGGCCTTCATACTGATACTAAGCTTACAAGAATGCCCTGCACAGAGGATCCTGCGCACTGGTCGTGGGTTCGCCCCCATTGACCAAGTAAAAACAGATGATCCACCAACTTCGCCCTCTTCCCCCTCTGATAATCCTACACTCAAAAATCCACCAAGTGCACATGACCGTCTTGGACTAGGAGGAAGATGGCCACGGAATGCAGGTATTGAATTTGGACAAGGAGGAGTTCGCCTCCTTGGTGGCCGTGGAATTAGTTTTTCCAAAGGTTGGGGTGAAGGCAACATTGGTGTCGGTCGAACCAGTGTTGGAGGTGGTAGTGGAGGTGGCGGAGGATGGGGGGTTGGCGGTGGTGTAGGACTTGTTCCTAGTTTTGGTGGCACTTATGCCCCTAGTACACCAAGTTACGGTGGTGGCGGTGGCGGCGGCGGCGGCGGTAGTGGTATTGGAGGTAGCCCAGTTTATGGTGGTCCTTATATCCCAGGCACCCCAGTCGGTGGAGGTGGAGGTGGAGGTGGGGGCGGCGGTGGGGTGGGTGGCGTGGTTACCCCTGGTTACGGTGGCCCTTATCCCCCCGGCACGCCAGTTGGTGGAGGTGGAGGTGGGGGCGGAGGTGGGGTGGGTGGCAAGTTTACCCCCGGTTACGGTGGCCCTTATCCCCCAGGCACGCCAGTCGGTGGAGGTGGGGGCGGCGGTGGGGTGGGTGGCATGGTTACCCCTGGTTACGGTGGCCCTTATCCCCCAGGCACGCCAGTTGGTGGAGGTGGAGGTGGGGGTGGAGGTGGGGTGGGTGGCGAGTTTACCCCTGGTTACGGTGGCCCTTATCCCCCAAGCACGCCAGTTGGTGGAGGTGGAGGTGGAGGTGGAGGTGGGGTGGGTGGCGGGTTTACCCCTGGTTACGGTGGCCCTTATCCCCCTGGTACGCCAGTCAGTGGAGGTGGAGGTGGGGGCGGAGGTGGGGTGGGTGGCGGGGTTACCCCCGGTTACAGTGGCCCTAATCTCCCTGGTACGCCAGTCGGTGGAGGTGGAGGTGGGGGCGGAGGAGGGGTGGGTGGCGGGGTTACCCCCGGTTACGGTGGCCCTAATCTCCCAGGTACGCCAGTCGGTGGAGGTGGAGGTGGGGGCGGAGGTGGGGTGGGTGGCGCGTTTACCCCCGGTTACGGTGGCCCTAATCTCCCAGGTACGCCAGTTGGTGGAGGTGGAGGTGGGGGCGGCGGTGGGGTGGTTGGCGGGTTTACCCCTGGTTACGGTGGCCCTTATCCCCCAGGTACGCCAGTTGGTGGAGGTGGAGGTGGGGGCGGAGGTGGGGTGGTTATTGGGGTCACCCCTGGTTACGGTACCCCTTATCTCCCAGGTACGCCTGCTTATGGAGGCGGTGGAGGTGGAGGTGGTGTTAGAGGTACCCCTGGTTACATTGGCCCTTATGTCCCAGGAACGCCAACTTATGGAAGTGGTGGCGGAGGCGGAGGCGGAGGAGGTGGTGGTGTTGTTGGTATTGGAGGCGGTGGTGGAGGGAGAGGCTGGGGTGGTTTTGGAGTCGGCCCTAATTATGGTAGGCCTTATCTTCCTTTTATGCCATGGGGCATTGATAGAGGCAGTGGCGGAGGTTGGTATGGTAATGGAGGTGGTATCTGTCTCCCCATGCCTAAACTGGATTCTCCACCTTTCAGCAATCCTTTCCATTGCTTACCTCTCAGTTGCTTCACCGGAAACCACAAAGCGTGCCGTAAACATGGATTTGGGATACGCTTCAACACGCCAGTGTTCGACACCACCAGCTATGGAAGCAATGACCAAGAAAGCAATGAAAAAAATTCACCTGAAAATGAGACGAATTCTCCTACAAGTGATTTTATTGGCGAGGATGCCATGGCTCCAGAGTCCAGCTAGGCAGACCCACTGTTTACGCACTGACTGCACTAATTCTCACAAGTAAAATCTCCAGTGTTAAGGCAGAGTCCTAATATAAAACCATCTGATGTGTTTCACTGCATATGATAAGATGGCTGAATTCAGTGCGAAGCACCATTCAAAGGATAAAAATGATATTAGTGTGAATAAAACTATTGTTCCATAACTTAACCAAAAAAAAACTATTGTTCCATTCCATTGGTATAAGCGAGCAGTCCAAATAATTTCAGCCATTGACGGTACGAACACAAAGAAAGTAGAGCACAAAGCATTGCAGAATATATAATTAGTCATCAATCTTTACAGTTCTATTCCATAATAAAAAAATGGTACTTCAATCTATATAAGCAACTGTACAGCCATAATTCATTGGGCTTTCCTGTTCAAACTTGGCGATGCATGGATGGTTTTTCAGTATTTGAATAACACACTCCTTAATTACCCCCATGCCCATTCCATGTATTATAAAAATAACTGACTTAGATCCACTAGAACTGATGGCACTGTTGAGGTAGTTAGAAGCTTCCTCTGCTCGCAAACCGCGCAAGTCTACTGTGTTTCTCGAAGTCGGCACAGCAGGTGCATAAGAAACCTCCTCCTCATTGCTTAACTTCGAAATATTCCTAGAATCTCTATTCCCCTGACCCTATAATATGAACCCCAAACATGTTTGTTCAATTTGTCAATGGTAAAAGAGAGGGCCATCAGTACAGGTCACCCAATGCTATATGAAATCTCAAATCTGTGTTGTTTTTTTTACTTGCAATAGCAGGTTGATTCAATAAGGATGTTTTATTTCTTCTGATATAAACATGGGAAAAGACATCATCTAAAAATGTTTGATCTGCATACAAATCTCACTGTTATTACATTCACATTTCTTGCAAATACCTATTTGCTAGACGCCTAGACCAAAGTGGTATACATTAATGAATCTCAAGTTATTGTGGTTCAGGCAAAGGTATGGTGAAAAACTAGAATCAAAGAGAAGACCGGAAGCTATGACAAGCAGCACACATTTATGAAACAAGAAGGTGGTGCAAATCAAGAAAAAGAAACACTGGCAACGTTCAGCTCATCTCCTAACCTGGCTGCTTTTTTTTTTTCTCAAATGAAATTCAAACCATTGATTTTAGGTGGTTTACGGAGGCACACTGAGAATACGTTTTCCAAAGGCATTTTTGCATGATAAAGGTTTGGGAGATGGTTCCTTTGTGTTTCAAGAGGCTCATTTGAAGAGAAACGAACCCCACAATATTTTGATGGCATTGAGAGTCCTTTGAACAACTTGAAGAGTGCTTTTGTCAGTCCTACGCATAAGTTGGAGTCTAGTGAAGGTAATTCCTTTCCCGACCATTTTTTATTAAATTCGTAGATTCTATCCACAAAAAGTGGTGTATAGAGCCTTCTATTTAGAGGACTTGATTCCTCTTAATCATATAGTTTTTTAGGATTCTCTCTGGGGAAAAAAAATTTCCACCTAAAGGATGATTTTATTTTTAGATGAAGCAAAACAAGGAAAATGGCTTATAAAGTTATAATGATATGAAGTGGTCTACAGAAAATTTCAACATCATACCTTCCTTTTCAAGGGTAGCACCGAACTTTTTGCAGCAACTGCAATGCTACTTTTTAAGAGCCGTGATACCGCTTCTATTTACGCGGACTCTGATTTTTCCGTATTGCACAAGGACAGAGGCATCGTCACCAGGAGCTTCAATCACAGTAGCCAGCTTATTTCCTAATCCCTCAACACGGACTTGGTCTCCTATCTGTGGAGCATAAGAACTGTCACCGGCTTCTCTGATGGAGAAAATATCACTAGGACAGTGAGCTTCTACTATGGATGCAATTGCAGACTCTGATTCATTGACAAGCGAAGCAACTTGATCCACACCAGTTGTTCTAAGCTGATTCTCAAACTGTTGCAATACTGTTTCCATCTGAGATTTAGCAGCCTTTGTCTCTCGTTGGACCTTTTGGGTTTCTGTAGTCATGAGAGCTGCCTCACGCCCATCAAGATCTTCAGCCTCATCTCTGATCTTCATTCAGACAAACAAGCGCACCAAAAAAGTAATTAATGATCTCCTGTGTAGAGGCAACTGTGCTTGTAGATTGGGTAAGTAACTTCTTTGACAAAGGAACAGCCTCCCAAGGGGAGCATAACTAGAAGTTTACGTCACATAAACATGTCCGTATGTGTGCGTTCCAGGAAAACTATGGGTTGCAAGAAGATATCTTTTTCTCAGGAGATATGCCAACGCATCCCCTGCTAGCCTACTTGAAACAACTACATTGACGACAATGATAACAAAGAGAAGATAAAACTATATGACATTACAGGCAGGTTGCTGGTAGAATAACCCGATGCATGTGGCTACCAATACCATAAGCAATAGCAGGCAGCTGGCATTCTATTATCTTCCAAAGCATCGCTGCCTTGCCTTTCAGTAGAAGAATGGGGCATATTTTTCTAAGGAAATGACTTAGAAACACTGATCTAGAGAATCAACATTGCCCAGAACTTGAACCATCCAGGCAAAATAAAGTTTGTGCTACGTCACAGGTCCTAAATTGTGGTGCGTGGTGGTAGACTTCTACAGATTATAAGATTAGAATGTCCTTACTTCAAGCGATACACATTCACCAAAGAGTAGCATTTGACATAAAACTCCATGCAAAAGCAGCAAAACACATTCTAAGATCATTATGACCTATTGTTTTTCTACATTTAGTCTTGCCAAAGGTCCAATCTCTCTTTTAAGTAGGAAAACCATTGGGATTGTTTTGGATCACCAAAGTCACTGTTTTGGAACAAGGTTATTTCATCTTTCAAGTAAATATGAAATGAAATTGGTCTGGGTAATAGCGTTTTTAAGTATCTTGATGTAACAGGTCAGTGTCCACGAAACTAAACTCAACCAAGCCTATACCGGTTTACCCCAACCATGTGAAGTTGGTTACTTTAATGACTTCATATACTCCCTCAGTCCCTATATAAATGTGCATGTTGCACTATTCAGACTTGTCAAAAAATTGTATATATTTGTAGTTTATAATATCTTTTAGATTTCAAAATCTGTGTTATAAAACTAAGGGAACTCCAACAAACAAGATCCATATTGCATATAAAAAAAATTTTAATTTAAAAACTACTAAGTACTTTTTTAAGAGGTCCAAATAGTGGAAGATAGACATTATTTAGGGACGGAGAGAGTATCTCCAAAAAGTAAGAAGTAAAAATACAGTAAAGCATATGACAACTTCACACCTCAACTGAACTTTAGAACTAACCTCGTGATAAAGCTTCATAATATCTGAATGAAGAGATGCAGCTCTCATTGCCTGGTTTTCCAATCTATTTTTTTCATTCATTAGTGACTGATATAGCAAACTTTGCCTCATCTGCTGCTTTTCTGGCATCAACTTCTCCACCCATACTTGTGCATGCTCGATAATTTTCTCATCAAAACCAATTGTTTTAGCAATACTCAAGGCATTTGACTCACCTCTGCTTCCCCACAGAATCTGGTATGTAGGTTGTAAAGTCTCCAAGGAAAACTCCATTGCGGCATTCTCAAAACGTGCATCTGTTTCTTTCAGGCGACTCAAATCCGCATAGTGGGTCGTTACCACAGCTAAGTTAACCCTAGATTTTAGATACTGCAATATGCTGGCTGAAAGAGCTACACCTTCTGAAGGATCTGTCCCACACCCGATCTCATCAATAAGAACAAGTGATTCTTTTGAAGCCACTTCCAAGATCTTACACAGCTGCTTTATGTGGCCACTGAAAGTCGAGAGGTTTTGTTCTAAGGACTTCATTTGACAATAAGAGTTTCAGAAACCAAAAGCAAAAGAGAAAACTAGAAGAAGGCGCAACCACAGAGAGTCAACTGTTACCTGGTGATCTCCGATGTCTGCCAATATGAAATCAAACCATGGAAGCGTTGGTTGCTTCTTAGTGGGCAAATACATGCCAGCTTTTGACATTACAGAAGCCAGCCCTAAGGTTTTCATTGAAGCAGTTTTGCCTCCACTGTTGGGTCCCGAGATCACAAGCACCCGGGTTCCACATCCAATTTTGAAGTGAACAGGCACAGGAAAATCAGATAAACGAGAAAACACATCAAACTTCATTGCACCATTTCCTTCATTTACATGTTCTGGACTCCTAGATTTGGATTCTATAGTATCTAATGAATTTCTCAGAGAGGACTCAAGGAGCAGCGGATGTTGGATAGCTTCAATATCTATGGCAAAAGAAGATTCAGTTTTGGAAGATTCAAAACCCTCTGAAGACAAAATTGGACAGACGCCATGCATCCACCGACCATGAGCAGCTCTCGCAACAGCAAGATCAAGTTCAAGAATTCTATCCAACAGATCATTAATCTCTGTTTCAGAATCGGCAACCACAGATGAAAGCAAGCTCAAAATGACTTGCTCCTCAACCTTTTCAGAGTTTGAAAGTCTCACTTCCAAATTATTCAACTCCACTGCGTCTTTGGGTTCCATGAAGTATGTAGCTCCGGAACTGCTCATATTCAGAACTATGCCATCAGGAAGCAATGATCTATGTGACGCCCTAATTCCAACACACATCCTAGATCGACGCTTTGTTATCAATGGTCTGTCAATACCTCCCCCCTGAAAAATCAAAGCTGAAACTTTCTTCAACAGAGAGTCTAGACGTTCCTTGTTCCTCTTCCTTTCAGACCTAATAATCTCCAAATCTTCACTAGCTCTATCAAGGACTTTCGAAAAATTGCAATCTATACAATATCCTATTTTTTGCTCCAACCCACTCAGGAAATTGCAACGCTGAAGAATTTCAAGCAGGGGTGCACACCTGTTTGAGTAATGAGTACAATAAAACAGATGCAACTTGGTGAAACTGATTAGTAATATCCAAAGGGAATTCATGTAGCTTCTTTTGTTGGTAGTTATGTGAAAGAAAAGGAAAAACCAGAATTACACAGAACATGTAACAGTTTCTTCAAAACCAAAATTTCCAGGTAAAACCTACCGAAATACAAAAAATGGTTGGGCGTTAAAAATCTATGCTTCTCTGAACAGTGTAAACTGCGGCACTGCCAAGCAGGAAGATAAATCATGTACAGTTTTAAGAGTAAACTGAGAGAACTTTACAGGTCTATGAAATCTTTTGACGGTACAAAAAACAATCTGCTCATTAACCTGTGGTAGATTGAAGCCCCTCAAGAGGAGAAGTGAAAGAATAAATAAACCAACCAACTAAAGCTGTAAAGGAGCCAAAGCTGAGCGAAATATTGGCCTCTCCAGGTATGCTTGGAGACTTGCACTTAGCTTGAGTCAAATGAAAGCCGCATCTCAGGCTAAACCAAGTTAAGCGTGTTGAAAAAGATAAATCACGCTCCATAAATTTAATAGCCTAACTACCAGTTACAATACAGCCTACATAGGTGCGTAAAAGTAAATAATACAGTTGGGTACACATGGACTGGTATACTGGTCACGAAATCACTTTTAATTCTATTTTATTAATTCTGCTCCTTCCTCTAGGTCCATCTACTTACCAATCTCTCAATCTGCTAAAGTTTGATTTACAAACTACCACATCCTCAATTGATTTCTTATTCTTCAACAAAAAAAGGCACGTTATTTTCTCTGGATCTCAATCGTGCTGGCCAGTGGCCATTCACAGGCACTCATTTGACACTCTTTGTTACATCATTTTACACTAGTCATTTTCCAATCATATGAAATATGTCTGTTTCTACACAGGTTATGACCCTCTCCATTAACCAATATAGTAGACGAGATCAACTACATTGCAGATTGTAGCACCACCTCACTTTACAAATAGATGAACTCCAGAGATAAGGTCACCTACTCTCAATAACCCTCTGTATCTTGAAAATTTTAATACAAAACTACAGTGCCTTACCAGTACATGATTCTCTATTAAGACACGGACTTAGGGCTCGGTTCGGCTTGATTCGTGCATGCTAAAGCATTTAAACATACTAGCATTTGGGGCAAATAATGAGGAAGAATCCCTGCCAAGATTTCACCTTACCTCCTTTCCAAGGCATTCAAATACAATATTGGCAAACTTGGATCATTTTGTACACGCTTGTAACAAACTTTTGGAACGAAGTAGAATTAAAAAGGTTCTAAAACTCGCTAGGCGCTCCCAGGGCAGCCGGGCACCTTGTAGCTTCCAGGACCGAGTACTCGGCGCCTAGTCGGTCTAGTCGGGCGACTAGTGGGCTAGTCGGCGAGGGTCCTTCTAGCGCCTAGGCGGCGAGTACTCAGCTTCCAGACTTTCTTTTAGAACACTGGAATTAATTTTTCATCACTTAGCTAAAGTTCACCCGAGTTTAACAAAAAGAGGTTCAAGTTAGCCTTGACAGAGTCTATCATCAACTCGCAGCCAAATCAAAAACTATTGACGCAATTTCTACTCTCGACGACAGTAGTCATTTGAAGAAAGAGGTACAGGTAGGTAAAAAAAACAAAGAAGAAAGAGTGGGAGTTTGTTAATCAATTATACCTCTCACTAGAACCCTCATCACGGAAAGCAAGCTCCTCCAGCTGCCCATACAACTCCCTAGCAGATCTCAGAGTCCGTTTCACAGCACAAAGCTCACTAATCGTGACCAATTCACCAGAAACCGAGATTCTCACGATATCCGACACGTCTTCGATCCCCGAGAAATCCAACGGCCGAGAGAGCGCCGCGGCCGCGGCGGTCTGGTCAAGGAGCCTCCGACTCTCCTCCGGGGTCCGGCCCAGCGGAAGGCGGCCAGCCTGCGCTGTGGCGAAGCCCATGGTGGTGGAAGTGAAAGCGGAAACTTGTTTGCAGACGGAGGGCCATTCCAGGGTTTGCAATGTCTCGTTCTGGAGGGACTCGGCGAGACTGAGTCGGTGAGTGGAATCGGGAGGGGTGGTGGGGAAGGTGGAGAGAGAAGCGGTGGATTTGATGGGGCGGGGAGTGAGGGTGCTGCGGAGATACAGCGGAGGTGGTCGGATGGTGATGAAGTTTTTGCAGAGCTCCATTCAAAGGAGCCGAATTAGGATTTTTGGGGCATTTTCGGTTGGATATATATTTGCCTTATCCAGTTACATTTTCCAGGGAATTAATTTTGCTGGCGAATCAAGAGTTTAAGGGGGTGTTCCACTAAGGTAGTTTTGTTTTAAAACTGTCTTAGTTTTTGTGTTATGTGATGTATTATGAGAGGATGACTTGTCTCGGTTTTTGAGAAAAACTAGTTTTTGGAAAAAACTAGTTAGTGGAACATCCCCTAAGTGAAGAGTTAAGCTGACAAAACAAATATTTATTACTATTTAAGTCAATCACTCTTTTTAATTATTATTAAAGTTAATCATTTTTTTTTTTTAGGTTTATGTTTAAGGTACATTTTCCTATTATAGTATTTTATAGGGGTGGGAATTTCTGACACGACACGAGAACACGACCCGAACATGACACGAAGTTAGCGGGTTAGGGTCAGTCATTTCTGACACAAAACACGAATATGACACGACACGAGAACACGAAAAGTTAAACAGATCGGATTAGGGTTAAGAAAATTCTGACACGAACACGAGATAACACGACAAACACGACACGACACGGGAATTTATAGAAAAACACAATGACACGACACGAACCCGACACGAAGTTAGCGGGTAAGGGTTAGCTATTTCTGACATGAAACACGAATATGACACGACACGATAACACAAAAAATTAAATAGGTTGGGTTAGGGTTGAGAGAATTTTGACACGAACACGAGATGACACGACACGAACACGACACGACACGACTCGATGCCCACCCCTAGTATTTTAGTGGTTTAGGTACTTTCATAGGATACCCTAGGATTTTAGGCACTTTTATAGGATACCCTAAAGTTTAAGGTACCCTAAATTTGCACCGTACATTTAGAATTTAGACCGTACATTTAAAATTTAGACTGTATATTTAGAATTTAAAATTTAGCACTTTCATAGGGTATCCTAAGATTTTAGACACTTTCATAGAGTATCCTAGGATTTAGGTTTAGGCATTTTGATAGAGTACCCAAGGATTTAGGCATTTTCATAGGATACCCTAGGATTTAGGTTTAGGGTGCACTTTCCTATTATAGGGTTTTAGTGGGTTAGGCATTTCATAAGGTATCCTAGGGTATAGATTTATGCACTTTCATAGGGTACTCTAGGATTTAGGCACTTTCATATTGTTTGGAGTTTCAAAATTTCAAATGTAAAATTAAAAAAAAAAAAAAAGGAGAGAGAGAGAGAGAGAGAGAGAGAAAGAGTGGGACAAAATGTCGGGCTGTGTTTACTGATGAGTAGAGTTTTTTGTGCATTTTTTAAAAACTGATGGAACTTTGAGTGCACGGCCCAAAAAACTGGACCTACCCGTGCTTTCCTCTTAAGTGAATTGCATATTCTTCTTGGGAACTGGGCATTACAAATACCCCCTCCCTACCTGAAGCCAACTCTCCCTACCCCTAACGGAATGAGGATTTTTTTCCAATTTTTTTGTATAACGGGTAGGGTTTAAGGGGAAAAAAAATGAAAATCCGACTGGGGTTGGGGTAGGGTTAGGAGTAATAGTACTCCATTCTGATACTTGCCTCCAATGGCGGACTCAAAAATTTGATGTAGTAGGGGTATTCAATTAACAATGTTGAGATCATAATAGGAAAATGTTATAAACGGACAATTGTAAATCAAACAATATTATGGAAGAAAATTAATTCATGAAATGAGATAAATCTAATTATTTTCAATTTTTATACAAATGGTATATTTCAATTTTTGGGTGTTATTTATACAATTACTCAAAATATACAGGGGTACAAGTTAGATTTTCCAATTTTGAGTGGGGCACATGCTCCCATGTGAATCCGCCACTGCCCGCTCTGAACTCGTCCCGATAACATTTTAACCCTTTATATTGTTATGATAAGAGTAGCCGGTGCTTATGAATGAGTTGTTAGTTCTTACTCAGGATTCTTTTTTCCGTTTGCAATAGCTTGTGATTGGAGTAAACATATGCTTATGAATGATGGTTGCTCAAGATCGATCAAAATTCAAATATGTGAGAGAATTAAAAAAAAAAAACCGTGGAAGGTAGGATATGGTAAACTTGTTCCTCGACAAGGGAGGGAATGGATGTAGATTTTCATTACCGATCGGGATATGGGCGGGGCATGAGTTGTTTGCCACATTTAGGGTCGGGTACGGGTAGGGGTAGATCGAAACTCGCCCCGTTGCCATCCCTACTATTACGGGGACATGGTCTTCCTTTTATTTCCATTAGGGTTACGAGTCTACAAGTAAGAGGTTTACCAATGTAATCGTCAAATACTGATCAATGAGAACAAGAGTTGTTTGAGAATTAGGGTTTTGCCCTTGTTCGCCTCTTTTCCCCTTCTCCTTCTTTCTTGTCCTGCATCAATTAATTTTTTTAAAAAAAATTGAGATAGAAATCACACCGAGTGAGTCAACCGACACGTCAAGACTTATTACTCATTGTCCGAGTTCAGACACTTTGCCCACGCAAAAAAGAGAATTACTTGTAAAATGACCAAAATAACCTAAAATTTGGGTCAAAATGGTCCCCAGCCCTGAACTCAAAAGTTTGAAATGCATTAAAAGAGAATTCATTATGCATGACTTCATCCAAACACCTACAAGTAGAAAATGTAAAATCAAAATGGAAAAAGTATGTATCAAAACATCCCATAAAGTATAAGCCAAAGTTATAATTAAAAAAAAAAATTGAGAGAGAAAACACACCGGGTGAGTAAGCCGACTCATTTGGACTTGTAACTCATAGTCTAGGTCCAGACAGCTTGTCCGCGCAAAAAGAGAACTTCTTGTTAAATGACCAAAATAGCCTAAAATTTGCGTCAAAATGGCCCCCGACCCGAAATAGAAAAGTCGGAAACACATTATAAGAGAATACATTATGGGCGACTCCATGCAAACACGTAGAAGTAGAAGTAGAAAATGAAAAATAAAAAATAAAAAATAAAAAAGTAGGTATCCGAACATCCCATAAAGTATAAACCGAGTGAGTTAGTTGACTCACCCGAACTTGTAACTCATTGTCCGAGTCCAGACAGCTTGTCCACACAAAAAGAGAACTACTTGTAAAATGACCAAAGTAACCTAAAATTTGCATCAAAATAGTCCCTGGCCCTAAACTCAAAAGTCGGAAATATATTTACTTTTGTATAAGAGAATTCATTATGGGAGACCAGGGTTCGAGCCTCGACGGGGGCGTTTGGGGTTTAGGGTTATGGATAACTTCTAGACCCTCTTTGGACTAACTCACTAACTCCCCCACTAACCACCGAACTGATGTATAACGAATGGCAAAAAAAAAAAAAAAAAAATAGAATTCATTATGTGTGACTCATCTAGACACACACCTAAAAGTAGAAAGGGGAAAATCAAAATGGAAAAAGTAGGTATCTAAAACACCCCATAAAATATACGAGTAAATCAAAGTCGTAAATTTTTCAAATAAATTGAGTGAAAAACACATCTAGTGAGTCAGCCAACTCACCTGGACTTCTAACTCCAACTCATTGTCCGAGTTCAGACTCCTGCCCCCGCAGTCCCGCACCACGCAAAAACAGAACTGTGTAAAAAATGATCAAATTTTAACCTAATTCCCTCTTCCCTGTCCCTCCATTTTCACTCCAATTTTCATTCTCCCAATCCCCTCTGATAAATCGAAGAAAGAGGGCCGTGTTGAGCCAAACGAGGAATGCTTCCACAGCAATGGGCATCACCGTGTGGGAATCAATGCACTCACAAATACGCCGCACTTATGCAGATTCCGTGTAACGCTTCTCTCTCTCTCCCCTTCCTTTTCCCCTTTGCCTCGATGCTGCTCTGATTTACATATCTACGCCTGTTTATATGGACAAATGCTTGAATTCCTTATACATGTTTTCTTTTTCTTTTTTCTTGGTGTGAGAATTGATCCCCGGAATGTTCAGATTCTCGTCCAGTTTGTTTGCCCAAAATTTTGGGACTGTATTCGTTGAATTTGGTGGGTTTTCATGGTTTTGTGTTGAATTCGTGAACGGGCAGACACTAGTTTGGAAAGTGGGAACGGTTTTGCTTTTTTTGACAAGTGTACTTAAAATGGCTATATGTTCTGGTTTCACCCAAGGCTAAAGGTTTTATCTTGGCTACTATTACTACCACTAATAGATGATTTTCATCCCGTTGGTGTGAGTGGTTTAGTGAGAAATGAGTCTGTTGAGTTTCGGTTTTAAAATTAGGTTGGAGATGGAGAGTGCGATAGAGAACCTTCATAATGTTTTTCGCAAAAAAATGGGGGAATATGTGAGAAACAAATTTGATTGGTTGTCTAGCTTTGAAAGTACATAGGGTATCTTTCAAAGAGTCAAAATTTAAAAGAATGAAAAGAAGTGTCAGCTGTATGCCTGCATCGTATTTATCATCCTTTGTTTTCTTACTCATCCACACATACATTGAGATATCAGAATATTTTCATTGATTTTCTCATCTACATGAGAGACAAGGCCTCCTACGGGATTATGATAGTAATCTTGCCCAAGACGTGTTCGTTGAGAAAATCACCTTAGATGGGTCTTGGGAGAGAAAAGAAAAAATGGACATTTCGTTAGACTTCAGAGTAATTCAACTACTCCAATTACGCTACTTCAGGGATAAAAAATTGACAATTCTTTAATTTCTTTCTCTGTGGGACAGCTTAATATATCTTTTGGGCCCATTTCTCAAACATTTAAGCTTTTGCGGCTAATTGTAACTTACATTGGTATGAGAGCTACAGTATCAGAGTTTCTGTTTCTGAGAGGTTTGGGTTCAACTTTGCATTTCTTTGCCCGCTTGCTATCCATTTGCATTCTTCTTTGCTTTATATATGAATGTGCATCTCCATGTACAAGATGAGCTTGCACGTGATGGAGGGTGTTGGATAGCTTGATGTACATGTTGTGATCAGTTCTTAACAACCTAAGTTTCGGTGAAAACTGATAAATTAATCTCCTCATATGCCACACAAAAGACTGTTCTAGTTTCCGCTTATGAAATTTCTACATGGCAATTAGCATCAATTGTAGACGAAGGAATGGAGAGACTAAGAAAAGCTGTGTTACTATGAAGGTGGCATACTTCTAAAGCCTTTTTGTACTCGTATGTGTAACGTACCGCGGTACCAGTACTTTGGATGGCACTACTACTTCTAAATATGTACTGGGTACACGAAATACATACCAAAAATGTTCTCATGACTTTTGCTGTGCCTAGAAGTACTGCAATATGTATCAAGCCGTAACCAAAAAAGAGATGAAGCTATGTTGGTTAGCTTACGACTTTATTGAAGAGCAGGTCAAACCTGTCAATGCCATGCGGATTGCGTTCCAGAAAAGTAGTGGAGATCTTAACTACCATGTCAAGACTTCCTTTTTCTACGCTTTAGCATGAGTATAGAACAAAGATTTTGGTACATAGTCTTTGAAAACTTTAATTTGTACCTTAAGTTTGGCGCTAAATTATTAAAACACGTTGGATTCTTAATCACCCAAGTTTTTCTACTGTAGTTATTTCGTTTCTTTGAAGTGTAATTAGATGTGTATATATTGCTCTAAATCATGCTACATATTTGTTATAGTTGTACCCAGGCCAGGCTACCCGTACCCTACATTTTTTTAGGTTTTGCCATATCGATGTACCATACAGTATCAGTACCTGTACACGTGCTTCTTAGGTAAGTAATGATTGATGTGGAGAATCTATTCCCTGTATCGTTGATGGGTAGCAAGTCTTAATCCGTCCCTCTAACATGAGGAGTTGTTCCTGGGTTTGTGAAGTACTACATATACAAATGCTGTACTTGTTAAATTTACTAAACCAAACCAAACCAAACCAAGTCTTATGTCCCAATCAATTGGGGTCGGCTACATGAATCCTTTTCCTCCATTGAGCTCTGTCCAGTGCTGCTTCATCATTTAAACCTAGTGTACTCAGATCTTTGCGTACTACCGCATCTAATGTCAATTTGGGTCTTCCCCTCCCTTGTGCGTTTCTACCCAAAGCTATCTTATCCACTCTCTTAACTACTGCATCCGCTGGTCTACGATAGACATGCCCAAACCACCTTAGCCTATTTTCCCTTAACTTCTCCTCTATAGGTGCTACGCCTACCATCTCGCGAATTGTTTCATTTCTAATCCTATCTCGTCTAGTCTTACCACACATCCACCTCAACATCCTCATTTCCGCTACACTTATCTTGGTCACTTGCTGCTTCTTAATAGGCCAGCATTCTGTCCCGTAAAGCATCGCTGGTCTTATGGCAGTTCTATAAAATTTTCCTTTCAATTTTGTTGGTACCCTCTTGTCACACAGTACACCAGTAGCACTCCTCCACTTGAGCCACCCCACTTGGATCCTATGAGTCACATCATTCGCAATCTCTCCATCTTGACTAATAATAGATCCTAAATACCTAAAATGGTCCCTCTTTGGTATCTCCTGATCTTGGATCCTCACTCTTTCCTCATATGTACTTCTGGTATCACTAAACTTGCAGACCATATACTCAGTTTTACTCCTACTTATCCGAAAGCCCTTAGACTCCAATGCTTCCCGCCAAATTTCTAATTTAGTGTTAACACCACTAGCCGTTTCATCTACAAGGACAATGTCATCTGCAAATAACATACACCATGGGATATCCTCCTGAATGTGCCTAGTCAATTCATCCATAACTAACGCGAAAAGGTACGGGCTCAAGGCAGACCCTTGGTGCAACGGCTACATATTTGATTTACTAAGGCTACATATTTGATTTCCACTAAAAACCATTATTTTGTCCACTGGGTTGGTGATTTTGTTTTGTTTTTTCGCTTTTCAAAACATGACTTGGAGATTGACTGATTATATATAGTAATTTATTTGGACTTGTATAATTTGTACTTTTAGCCACAAAGTTAGGCTTAGCACATGGATCACTCCCTTTGCTTTGGGTAATTGAGAGGACCATGTCTATCATACCTAAGCAGCGAACATGTACATTTCTCGGGTTGCTTAAATCTTTTTGGCAATTATGCGCCACGTGCAAAACTAATTTATTAACTCAGTGCCACTGTGTGGCATTGATAGATGTGTTTATCTGATCTGCGGTTTGCCAGAACCCCTTAAGATTTTATTAGGTATAATCAGCATCCATTTCGACCTCTTACTGTTTTAACTTCCACTATAAATGTTTTTTGTGGTACGGATATCTTCTCAATCTGATCAGTCAATCCCTGTTTTTGCAGGGAGGGTATTTTGCAAAAAAGGGTGCGACTCTGATGGTGAAACATGGGAGGAGTGTAAGTACTTCTGTCTGTCTGTCTGTCTCTGCGCAATTTCTTAACAATGAATGCTTATACTGTGCATTTTGGTAAATGGAAATTATCAGTTCATGATGGTTTAGATTTGCATCTACTTCAGTCAAGCAATTAACAAGATTTTGTTGGCTCTTCAATGCATAATTTGTTTGGAGATCAATAGCATTGATTGCAGTAATATCTAATCTTCGAAAGTTATGATTTACCGTTAATAAACCTCTTTTGATGGTTGTTTTTGTTGACTACAAGCTTTTCAGTAAGGTTATTTGATATGTAATACTTAGGCTTGGGGGAGTGCAACGAGATATGCTACAAGGACCCAGTTTTGAAGGACCGGCAGTGGAGTGCTTATATTGACCGGTCTCCTGGTGCTGCCGGCTACTCGGAGGTTTGATCCTTTAACTGTGCTTTTGTCATATTATGTGCATTTCACTGGACTTTTGTTAGAGGGTTTTTGGATATGTGCTTTGACCACACCTTTTTTTTTGGGCTACAAAGTACAGGGTGAGGCTATTGTGTGATAACTTTTTTTTGTCCCTGTGTAAGGTAAAGTTTTATTGACCAAAACCGAAACATACAGGTGCTAAGGGGCATACCCCAGACAACAAAAGCAAAAAAAAACCATGATTCAATAGTAGACTGGCATTTTGTTAAAAAAGTTCTTATGCTTTATGCATATGATGAGTTGTCCTTGCAAAAGGATACAACCAGATAAGACCTTTTACATATCCTTAGGCTATTGATTTATTTGGGGAAGTGCGTCCAACTGATCCATGGCTTGCCAACACGGAAAAGAAATGGAAGAATTGCTTCCCTTAAAAGTTTAACCTTTTTGTTATTTATTCAGATGTCCTCAACATATTCAGGTACAATATGGTCATCCTAGTAATTTGGTCTCCTTTTCTGCATGCAGGAATGCTTCCATGCTTGTGTAGCTGGCTGTGGCTACAAGGTTAGTTCTAAGAAGTTTAACCTTTTGGTATTGTTTGTCTTATATTTATGCGATGGTTGAGCTTCCATTGGACATGGTACATAGAGTTGTCATTGAGATATTTTCCCAAGGGGAGAATAGATTTGTTGGTTCCGCGAAACCCATTGCGACAATCAACAGAAAAGCTAAGTATGCTTCTGTGGATGCATAGTGACTCAGATGTGACACTGACTGGACTTTCTACGTAACTTCATAGTGCTGTTGCTTTGTATAGAAACGTTAACGTGTTTCGCTTTTGTTGCCCATAGTCCTGTTGTTCTGCATGGGTTTCCTTCTGCTATGGTCCCCTATTCTTCATATTTTGTTGCTTATTCTCTCTTTCGTGCTTAATGAAAACAGAGATGTTGTATTTCAGAATCAGAACGATGATTCCTTGTCATGCTGACTGGTCTCTGACACATGAATAAACCATATAGGAGAGTCAGTTGGGCGCTTATAACTAATTTTACTATTGGCGGATAAAAGCACATAGATGAGATAGGTTTTTTCAATTATTTTATTATTATTATTTTTTGAGTTTGCTATCTTTTGTTGGATATGAGCATCATTCTATTACCATTTCCATTTTAGGCTCATGTCATTGTTAGGATTCCCCCTTTTGTGGGTTATTTGACACCCTTTCGATGCCATAGATTAATTGGTGGCCTTGTGTATTTGGGAGTCTACTTTTGTGATGGACTCAAATTATGTTATGAGGTAATAATAATTGGGGAATTAAAGGGATTCCTTGCTGGCCAGTGGCTACCAAGTCTTTCATGTTAAGGAAGACCACAGGAGGTTTCTTCCAAAGCATTAAGGCAGTTCCTAATTTACTTTGCATACAAGGCAGTGCTTTTGCTTCTGAAAATAATCAAGAGGGATATGGGTTTATGTGGGAGAGGTGAGAGAATGTCTGAGGGCGAAATATAGATGCAAGAAAAATATTGGTAAGCACCTAGGTCCTAGGGTGACCGAGGGCTCAACTACCCTTAAATGAGGCCTCGAGTAAGGGTGTGGGTTTTTACTTATTTTGTTCCTCTCTCCTATTGATGAAGATATTAAGGCTGAACCGCATAAACTTGGTGTTTCTTTTTTCCTTTTTTCTTTTTGTGTGCTTGTTTATTTTTGTGGATGCTTCTGCTGTGGTTATAATTCCCAGTGATTATCTGATCTGAGGGGTGTTCTGTATTTGGTGGTACCTCCACTCGCACAAAGATGGATTTGAAGGAATAGAACATCTCTTTTTCTCTCCTTATCTTCACTTTAGAGTTATTAATGTGGACAGAATAAAAGCAGTCAAATGTTATTTAGAGACCATGTTTGGATCATGAATTTGTCAGGGGATCACCAATGAAAATGAGGGGGGTACGAAAACCATATTATGGTTCCCTGTCCTTCTTTAACCCTCTAGGAATCCATTATTTTAACTGAGTATATCCATGATCTAAACACAAAATTTTGTTTCCAATCCATTGCAGTTGAATAACAGAACTACACATTTCCAACGTACCTAAAAAGAATAACAGAACTACCTTTTTATTGCAGTTTGAGATTCCTTCACAGACAGTTGATGAAATTCATCCAAATAGGCCAGTGAAGCTCCCCCCTGTAAAGACACCATCTCCAGCTCCTTCCGACTCCATTAAAACTACAGTCGACTCCAGCTCAACTACCGAAGACATACTAAGTGCTTCTGCATAGGGGGGGAAGGAGCATAAATATACAGCACAGACTAACTATGTGAATTTTTGCCTAATCTGAGTTTGGAGGAAGCTTATATTTGCGGCATGTTGGTTGGATCAGTAGAGCATCACAGGCTGTTTTTGTGTTTTTGCTTTCAGATGTGATCAATGAATATCGTTCTTACATGCACATGCTGCTCCAGGTTCCTTAAAATTGAGGAACCCTAGAAAAACTCTTTGGCCCTTCTATGCTGATATCCTGGAAATTACATTGGAAAACTCATTGACTGTGTTTGGTTAGTTTAATTTAGTTTTGATGATGTCATCAGGTGTAATGAGTGGAGAGAGATAGAGAGAGAATTGGGGGAAACAATGATGTCATCAAAACTAAAACTAAAACTAAACTAGCAAACGAACAGTGCCATTGTGTTCTCGAATTAGATTTGATTCTGCCTTTTGGGCTGCTGGCAGTCTGTCTCCTCTCTAGTGTTTATTTCTAGTCCCTCTAAGCTCTGATTCACATACGGCTGCAGTTAAAGCATAAACCGAATATACAACTTACAAGAGACATACCCTAGGAGGAAAACAAAAGAATATGTAAAGAAAAGAAAATTATGTTACCTTTGCCAAAAAGGCTACATATGTCTAGAGAGGAAATGTAAACTATGTTTCCAATCCATCTCACGAAGAGGGAAGGGGACAAAAATAAATAAATATGAAACAACTGAGTTTCTGCAGCCGGACAGTCCTTTTGCCCATTGGTTCCCTTGGTATTATTTCTCTCCCTACAAATTGATAGTTGTAAATTTATGATCACACACGAAATCCATCAAATTAAGTCTCATTTCCAATTCTCAGATTCTTAATTTTCTGTCACCAATTTAGAGCCAATCGGCTCTTGGAAAAGAAGAAGTAATATGTGGAGACTGCATTAAAAAGGTTCAACAACATTTGCCAATTTTTCTACAAGGAGACAACAAGGTTCAACAACAATTGCCAATTTTTGCCATGAAATCTACAAGGAGACTGTGTTTAACAAAGTTCAACAACGTTTGCCAATTTTTCTACAGGAGACTATGCTCGCAAGGTTCAACTAACATTTGCCAATTTTTTTTTCATTGTTCCTTTTGTTTCTTGAAAAAGTTAGTGGTGGCTTTTGCATTCATTCATATGCAAGGTTATTTTATTTTTTATTTTTTATTTTTCCGGATGTACTCATATGGGAAGATTTTTGATGTATTTATTTGATGTTAACTTTTTGGACTTCAACTCTTAATATGCCATTGTCCGGCTATGCAATTGTATTGGTTCTCTCTATGATCGTATTTGGTTTGTTTTGGTTCGCCGTCTAAAAGACACTTGAACATTACTATTAGCACTCATTTTTTGGGTTAATTAAGCCGAACAATGACATATTCGTTTGATGCCATATCTTCCCGTGCATAGAATGGGAACGATGTTACTGTGCATCAAACACGGGGCAGGAAAACAAATAAAATTACGTTTTTTTGGTACAAAATTACCAGTAAGTGTTGTGCCCGTTTAATAAACGGCGTCGGAAAAAATACCAATGTGATTTTTTTGGACCCCGTGCATCGAATGGGCACAACGCTAGTTCGTATATATGTAGATGAGTAGTAACCTAAAATATGCTCCCTCCGTTTCAAATTGCTTGTCGCTTATACTATTTTGGGACGTTCCAAATTGTTTGTCCTAAAGTCAAAACAAAATTGATACAATCTTCCAAAATAACCCAATTTCTCTACAATTTCTCTCAAAAGTTGAAATATCAATGTTGAAAATTAATGAATTTGTTTAATGTAAATGCATTTATTGTATGTCTAATTAAAAAATTAGAATTCTCAAAAGTGACCAGCAATTTGAAGCGAAGGGAGCAATAAAAACAAATAGAATGATGCTGCCCAGGTTCGAACTGGAGACCTTTAGTGTGTAAGACTAACGTGATAACCACTACACCACAGCATCTTCTGTGATTCCATTTTAGTTTTACAATTTTAAATAACTAAACTATGCGATCAACCTTGGACAATGTTAATTTTGTATGAATAGAACCCGGAAAAAAATAAAAAAGAACTCTCGGGAATTCCTCACCTCATTTGCGCAAACGTTCTCCCGTTGGCATCTCGAAAAATTCTCACATAATTAACTTGTAGACAAACTTTGCAAAATCGGCTGAAAATTTAATATTTTACACTGAACTCGACCAATCTTGGCGACTAATCTCGCCATTCATTAGTGGGAGACTCATTTAAGATCGGGATAAATCCTTGTATGGATTGACCCTAGAAGATCTGATAGCAGATGAGATTTTGAACTTAGACCGAGGCCTTGACCCTAAGGCTGCAATTTATATATCTTATATCCACAAGTTAAAAAGTCAAGTTGAGCACTGCTACATACCCAGAAAATACATCCAAAATTTATCTAGAATAGTCAAGTTGAGCACTGCTAAGTGAATCTGGGCCATTGATTTTTACTTTTTGAGTAAATTCTGGGTGTTCTTTCTGGGCACCTAAACTTTTTGTTTAAATGGTTAGGTTTTGGCAACTACATAGACATTGGAACGCTCATCTTCTGATGATCCCAAGTTCTCTCTTCCATGGTAAGCTCTAATCTGAATCCATTTTTCGAAACACTTTTCAAAGCTTGTTTTCACAGACAAAAAATGGTCACAACCATTTTCAAATCGGGGTAATGTCTGAATAGAATTTTTAGAAGTTCTTTAAAAATCTTCTAAAAGAATGGCTTGTCCAAAAATTCCTCAGAAAATTATGTCTGAAGACTGTGAAGCATTCCACAACCGATTCTGAACATCAACCGACCGATAGGTCTTATTTTATTTCTGCTTTCTTTTTGGTGCAAATAATGGTTTTCCTTCTGTGACGTATCAAGTTATCTTTACGAAGCCAATGTTCGGAAAAACCAATGCCCAGAACACAACACACACCTCAAACAAATACAAATAGACAATATTTTTACGTGGTTCGGCAAGTGCCTACTCCACGGGCAGCGCATTCACTATAATGGAGGAGATTAGAAATCACTCACCCAAACCCCAAAGGTATACCCAACCCTTCTCAATTGTTACTCTCTCTGATGCTTTTCAATGTCAGATTACAAAGGTATTTACAGGCTGAAAAATTAGTCCCTGTTTGTCATCCACAGCTGATCAACTTGGGTATGAATGAGTGCCTCAAAAGTCCACAAACAAGGCCAAATTAAATTGGAGCCAATCTTGAAGATTTCCCCACATGGAGAATGTGGGCTGCTGCTGCAGACCCGATCTTCAACAGCCAAATCAAAGTGTCTACAATGTACTCAAGCTAGCGAAACTTCATTTTTCTTAAAAAAGAAAGAAAAGATTGGAGGAAAATTTCCTACACTTCAACACAATGATAACGCAAAGTGGAGGAGTACTCACAATCTTATTGTATTACTTGCAATGCTTTGTTATGAGGGACAACACTTTAAAATCAAAGACAAGAGGTGATTATTGAATTGCTGATGGAATCGAAACAAGAAGCATATAAAAATGGAACATTAGCAACAGCAGCAATTTCGATTCACTTCCGTGCGATTTAACATGGTTCGAAATGTCTGCTCCTCCTCTCACGGAAAAGATTTGCTAGCAAGTAGGGCTGTCCAACGGATCATCCAATCCGCTCAATCCGCCAAATCCGCCCAATCCGATCCGTCCGTTAACCCATCCGTGAATGTTCGGTTCGGTTCCGGATCGAGAATTTCTTATCTGGCGGTTCCGGATCCGGATCGGATCGGATCGGATTTGTTCGATTCGGTCAATAATCCTTCTTTAATCTGTCAAATCCACCCGATTTGATCGGATCCAATCCGATCCGTGAATGTTCGGTTCGGTTCCGAATCTTAAAAACCATAATCCGCTCTGAGCGGATCAGATCGGATCGGGATCCGATCTGTCCGGATCCAATCCATGGACACCCCTACTAGCAAGTGAATTGTGTGTACTAGAAGAAGAATTGCAAATATGCAGCACCAAATGACGACATCAACTACAATAGTATGTTGGAATTTATCAAAATAAATAGGTTTTTATTTGGGGTTTTTATCAAAATATTCCTTGTGCCTTTGAGAAAGTCTATTTGTAGTGTTTTTGGCATTGTCTTACATTTGAATGGTATATATTACGGAGCTCGTCTGGTAAGTTCACTTTTGGCTTGGCTTCTATAGTACAGGTACCAGGTTAATTGGTACCAGTACCTCAAGAACTGGAAAGTGGGCTGTGACATTTTGGTGGGTGCGGTACCTGTAACCTGGTACCGGTACCTCAGCGATCAGAAAGTGGGCTGCGAGACGTGCTACCAGTACCATGTAACTAGATACCGGTACCAAAGGTTTTGTACGGAAATTTTGGAGCCGGTTATGGCACCACTTCGTAAAAGGGTGCGACTCTTGGTGAAAGGGTGCGTCCTTTGGTAAAAGGGTGCAACCTTGGTCAAATGATGCAACCCTTGATGAAAGGGTGCACCCCATGCGAAAGGTGTCTTTGGGTCTATAAATAGAACCTAAGTCACATTCATTCAACACCGGAAAACAAGATTTCAGCCTCGTTACTCTGCCAAAATTACTACAAATCGCTTCCTTTCTCGAAAACTCCCAGATTTGCACCAACAATCGAAAACAATATTTTGGAATAGCATCAGCATCAAGGTCTCTACGACAACTGACACAAGACTTCATGAAATTGGACAAGTTTGATGGCGGGAACTTCAGGCGTTGGCAAAAGAAGATGCACTTCATGCTCACGACATTGAATGTCGTGTATGTTCTCACCATACTATATCCAGAGGAGAAAGAAGATGAGACATTGGAAGAGACACAGGTGAGGATGAAACATGAGAACGATGACTACGTTTGTAAGGGGCACATTCTGAATGCACTGTTCGACATGTATTCGAATACGGAGACAGCAAAGGAGATGTGAGAATCATTGGACGGCCACTATTTGACTGAGGATGCAACAAACAAGAAGTTTTTGGTCAGTCAATTTATGAGTTATAAAATGGTAGACAAGAAGTCAGTGGTTGATCAACTGCATGAAATTCAACATATTCTTAACTAGTTTAAGATTGAAAACATGGACATGGATGAACCGATCATGGTGTCTTCTGTGATCGATAAACTTCCTCCTTCCTGGAAAGACTATAAGAAAAGTCTTAAGCACCAAACTGGGGAACTTACGCTGGAGCAATTGGCTGCTCATCTTACTGTGGAGGAACAGACAAGGCGTCAAGAGAAGGAAGAACTTGGGGCTAGTACCTCCAAAGTTCATGTTGTGGAAGAATGAAAAGGTTACAACAAGGGTAAATGTAAGAAACAAAAAAGCCGGCGATAACCCAAAAGGGAAAAGGCCAAATGTTGAGTGTTGGCGTTGTGGTCAACCGAGGCACTTCAAAAAGGACTGCAAGTCAAAGAAGAAGAAGGATCCAGAGGCATCAGGTCCAAAGGGTAAGTTTTTTGCCGTTGTGTCAGAAGTTAACATGATTGGGGATGCCGAAAACTGGTGGATCGACTCAAGAGCTACAAAGCATGTTTGCAATGATAAAAGGTTCTTCACCGACTATGAAGTGGTTGATGACGGTTCGGTTCTCTACATGGAAAATTCGTCAACTGCTCCTATCAAAGGCAAAGGCACAGTGGACTTGGAGTTCACTTCTGGGAAGACTTTAACTTTGACTGATGTTTACCATGCACTAGAAGTTAGGAAAAACCTTGTATCTAGAAGCCTGCTTAATAAGCATGGCTTTAGGCTAGTGTTTGAGGTAGACAAATTTGTTCTTTCTAAGAGTGGCACATTTGTTGGAAAAGGGCTATGTGTTTGAGGGCATGTTCAAACTAACATCAATAGCACATTGACAGTTTCTACTTACTTGCTTGATTCTCTTTCTTTATGGCATAATCGTTTAGGACATGGGAATACTAGGAAGATGGATATGATGGTTAAATTAGATTTAATTCCTAAGTTTGATAATAACATGGTTGATAAATGCAATGTTTATTCACTTACTAAAATCATTAGGGTTCCATTTCCTAAAGTTGATAGGACTATAACTTTGTTAGAATTAATTCATAGTGATGTATGTGACATGCATAACACCCTACTAGAGGAGGCATGAAATACTTTAGAATGTTTAAAGATGATTTCTCTAAATATAGTTATGTTTATTTATTGCACTCCAAGATGAGGTTCTTAAGAAATTTATCACTTTCAAAACTGAGGTTGAAAATCAATGTGGAACAACAATAAAACATTTAAGGTCAGATAGGAGTGGTGAATATTATTTTCCCGATTACTATGAGTCAGTAGGAATAATTCATGAGAAAACAGCACCGTACACTCCACAACAAAATGGAGTGGCTGAATGGAAAAATCAGACTTTAACAGAAATGGTCAATGCTATGCTTAGTAATTCAGGGTTAGACATTAGTTTGTGGGGCGAAGCCATACTTACCGCTGTTTACATCTTGAATAGGATACCTCTAAAGAAGTCACAAGTAACTCCATATGAGTTATGGAAAAAGAAGAAACCTAATCTAAGTTATTTTAAGACTTGGGATTGTAGAGCAATTGTGAGATTGCCGAAACCCAAAAGGAAGAAATTGGGTGAGAAAGGAATTGAATGCATATTCCTTGGTTATGCTTTACATAGTAAGGCATATAGGTTTCTTGTTTCCGAGTCAAATGATTTTTATGGAGTAAATACCATAATTGAGTCACGGGATGCTGTATTTTATGAAAATAGGTTTGTACCTATTTCGAAAGAGGTTAATGAAAAGAATGAACCAATCTCTTATGAGCCTGAAACAGAGGCGGAACCTACGGAACAGGTTGAACTTAGGAGAAGTAAAAGGGCTCGAGTTACTAAGTCCTTTGGTCTTGACTTTATAGTGTATCTAGTTGAAGGAACTAGAGACACTACATGTAATCACACCATGCTTTTGCTTCACGTAGAATCGGATCCCTTGACCTACGAGGAGGCTATGAAATCGCAAGACAGTGATTTCTGGAAAGAAGCAATCCAAGATGAAATGGATTCTATCATGGGCAACGATACAAGGGTTCTTGCTGATTTGCCACCGGGTTCCAAAGCCATAGGTTGTAAATGGATTTTCAGGAAGAAAATAAAAGTTGATGGCACAATAGACAAGTTTAAGGCACGGTTAGTTGCCAAGGGCTTTACTCAAAAGGAAGGTATTGATTACTTCGATACCTATGCACCGGTAGCAAGAATCTCTACTATTAGAGTTCTTCTTGCTATAGCTTATAAACTTCATATTCATCAAATGGATGTGAAAATAGCATTTTTGAACGATGAGTTGGATGAAGAAATTTATATGAAGCAACCGAAAGGTTTTGTTGTGTAAGGTCAAGAACACAAGGTATGCAAACTTGTTAAGTCTCTTTATGGACTTAAACAAGCACCTAAACAGTGGCATGAGAAGTTTGATAAGGTAATTGTATCAAACGGGTTTAGGATACACCAATCGGATAAATGTGTGTATAGCAAATTCACCGGAAATCGAGGTGTAATTGTGTGTTTATATGTGGATGATATGCTTATCTTTGGGACAGATTTAGATAGCATACAAAGCACCAAAGATATGCTTTCATCTAGTTTCATTATATTGAGAAGATACTAATGAAGTTTAATCACTTTGATAGTACTCGTATCTCTACGCTTTATGATCCACATGTCAAGTTATATCCTAACACAGGTAAAGCGGTATCACAGTTAGAATATTCTAGGGTGATAGGAAGCTTGATGTATGTTGTGACTTCTACTCGATAGGACATTGCATATGCAGTGGGTAAACTGAGTAGGTATACTCATAACCCGAGTGATATTCATTGGAATGCGGTTAATCCGGTGTTAAGGTATTTGAAGAGAACTATTGACTACAGGATAGTCTATAGTGGATATCCTTGGGTTCTTGAAGGATACACTGATGCTAGCTGGATAGCTGAGAACGAAGATCGCCTATTAACAAGTGGATGGGTCTTCACTCTTGGTGGAGGAGCAGCTTCTTGGGGATCAAAGAAACAGAGCATAATTACAAATTCGACTATGGCAGCCGAGTTTGTGGCACTAGCATCGGGTAGCAAAGAGGCTGAGTGGTTGAGAAGTGTGCTGTGGGAGATACCCATGTTGCCAAAACCTATGCCACCGATATCTTTGCATTGTGATAGTCAGTCGACACTATCACGGGCTTACAGCCAGCTGTATAATGATAAGTCCCGACATAGATGACTTAGACATAGCTATGTGAGCTACTTAGCTCTTAATAGACTTCTAACGGTTTAGTTAGGTGGATGCTGTTATTACCGGGGCATTCTTAAAAGTGTACCTATATGAGTGTGAAGGTGGTGCCGCCTTTTATAGATTCAAGGGCTAGAACTTTAGAGCACTCACGAAATATGATATAGACACACGGCCAACCCACGTGCCGGGAATTTTGAATACCTAAGTCAGGTAAGATGCGTGCGTGAAACGTGTCTAGTTGGTCATTATAGGATCGTTGGTTAAAAGACAGGTCTACCATGTGTTTCGACTAACTTTGATGTGTTTCACTAGGTGATGGTTAAAATCGTGAGATACCTTCATTGATGCACAAATCTTTCAAAGGAACCAATGCTTCTTCTTTTTATTTTGTAAATGATGGGGGATTGTTGGAATTTATCAAAATAAATGGGTTTTTAAAAGGGGTTTTTTTAATCAAAATATTCCTTGTGCCTTTGAGAAAGTCTATTTGTATTGTTTTTGACATTGTCCTACATTGGCTAGTTTAGAGAGGTTGAATGGTACTCCGTATATATTACGGAGCTCGTCTGGTAAGTTCACTTTTGACTTGGCTTCTATAGCATCGGTACCAGGTTAATTGGTACCAGTACCTCAAGGACCAGAAAGTGGGCTGTGACATTTTGATGGGTGCGGTACCAGTACCAGGTTAACTTGTATCGATACCTTAGTGACCAGAAAGTGGGCTGCTGATCCAGTAGTTTTAAGGGCCTAATTGTCATTTTTATAGTAGTGTAAGGGTCTAAGTGTTATTTTGTGTCTTTAATGTAAGGGGTAGTATAAATAGTGTTAGGGTCTTTCATTTCGGGCAATTTTTTTTGTTTTTTATTTTTTTTATTTTATCAATTTAAGAAATATTATCAAGAGTTTTCACTCTTTGTATCCCATTTGTGAGTTTCTCTCTCTAGAATATCTAATGGTTTATTTTGGTTGCATCATCTTGGTATCAGAGCATTGAGCTCAGATCCTGACCACTCATTTAACTTGAAAATCTCGTCTGAAACCTAGACCCCGCTGGAAAACGGTGCCAGACCTAGCCCAAAAACACATTGGAAAAAAACCCAAATAAACTCTTTCTGCTCAAAATTCCTAGATCTACTCGTTTCCAACCCATTTCGCCCCTAATTCAAACTAGATATGGCCTAAACAACTTCGAACAGACCCGCAGAAACCCACAAAGTGCAGAGTTGAACCATACCTTTTTGTTTTGTTTGAAGCTGACTGACCCTAATCGAAGGCTGTACGACTCCAATCGAAGCCTAACACTATAGATTCGAACCATAATCTGCTCAAATCAGGTTGTCCGACAACCCCTATTCGACCCTCGAAACCACTCGAAAATCGTTTGAACAGTGCTCGAATAGGACTGGGTTCTTGCCATACAGTGCTCGAATATCGTTTATGGCACTCGAAACATTGTAACAACCTTCGATCTATTGGTTTGTAGGCTATTCGACCCTCGTTTTGGTGATTTGAAATCGCTGGAGCTCATTGAGTGCTTGAACATGATACCCACTTCTCGAATCTGGTGGGGGGACCATCGGTTTGCCTTCTGGAGTTTGAATCTTTTCTGATTTTGAATTGAACCTAGTGATTTTCAGCCCCTTGATGATGATAGCAGGTTGGACATGTGTCCAATAATTAACAGAAACTCTCAAAACGACATTGTTTTGTGGGTTTGTCATGGGTTTCCAAATTTCTTCGTTAAACGTTGTCTTTTGGGGTCAACTTCGGGGCATACACAAATGATTTGAATTGTTTAATAATTTTAAAATAAATAATTAAGTGGTCTTGTAAAAAATGAGGCCCATCGGATATTTATAAGTAATTGATCTAATTAGTTCAATTTTTCCTTCAGAATCAGGACCCTATAATTTGAAAGAATTTTGAAAAAAGTTATAAAATTGTGCCCTCGGTATCCTCTTGATCTGAACCGTTAGATATTGTAGTGCTTGTTGGGATAAGCATTCACTAATAAAATTATCTTTGATCAGATATCGATAGGCATCAAAACAGTTCATAATTTTGTGATGATTCGAACCGTCCGATGTGTTTAAAACGTGTTTTTAAGAGTCCTCGCGAGAAATCGCCAAAAAAAATATTGGGAAGGGCTTGACCCGAGCAATTGTCGATAAAATTGTAATAATTTGCGTTTTTATACCTATTGATGTCCGATCAAGATAATTTTTTAAGTAAATGCTAATCTCAACAAGCGCTACGATATCTACGATTCAAATCAAGGAGATACCTAGCTCACAATTGTATTAACTTTTTGAAAATTCTTTCAGCTTATATGGTCCTGATTCTAAATGAAAATTTGAACTAATTAGATTAATTACTTATAAATACCCGAAGGAATTGATTTTTCCAAGACAACTCAAAGTAATTGTTTTAAAATTATTGAATGATTCACATCGTCGTGTGGGACCCCGAAATTGGCCCCACCATGTATAGCAAAGAAATTTAGAAGCCCATAACTAACCCACAAAACGACGTCGTTTTGAGAGTTTCCGTTAATTATTGGACGGAAAATGGAAAGAGGGGGGGGGGGGGGGGGGGGGGGGGGGGGGGGGGGGGGGGAATTGATAAACATGCCAAACGTAAGGTTTTTTTTGAAATTTTCCTGCTAGATTTGCTAGATCCATTAGTTTTTTGATGGAAAATGGGTTCAATTGACAACGGAGGGCAAATGTTAGGTGGGGCATTCATATTTTGCAAAGCTCAGGTGTGTCTGTGACATTGTGTTCAAAGGTCGGGGTTTTTTTTGAAATTTTCCCGACTAAAAATTCGGATAAGTTTTGGCCCTGTTTTCCTGGCTCAACCAACATAACCGCAAAAACAAATTGGTACTCCCTCCGTTCCATATTAATGTTCCACTACGAAAAGTCGTGCCATTTTTCAAATAAAAAAATGAACTACTTCCGTAAATCATTTTTTGAATTTTTTCGCACCGAATTAAAGTACTTGACAAGTACTTTAATTCGGTGTGAAAAAATTCGAAAAATGATACACGAAAGTACTTCATTTTTTGATTTGAAAAAAGGTAAGAAAGAGAAAGTAGGGACATTATTTAGGAACGGAGGGAGTAATATATTCACTACGGCAATCGTAATTACTGATATAGCTCCAACTTCAATTAAGTTGTTAACATTCCAAACTAACTAGTACTAATCAAAGTACCAACAACAAGAAGAAGAAAAAGACCATACACCAACAGAACCATTTTGGAGCTACGCAAACCTGTCATTGCCGCGACTTGGAAGGCAACCATGATCAAGAAATTCTCGTAACAAAATCAACTGTAACTCCACAATTAACATTAGTCGAATATATACAGCATTAACAATCTTGTGCAAAATTTACAAGCCATTAATGGTACCCTCTATATCCAGTATTGATACAGCGCGACATGCACTGTTGCAGTTTATAGCTCAAAAGGTGGGGTACAAAATACAAGTCATAATACACCAACAGTCCAACAATGGCCAAACTGGATGATAACATAGGATGTGAGAAACGTACATTGCAACCATCTCTCTCTTCCTTCAAAGTCAACCAATTAAAAAACTAAGAGATCAGGTGTGCATTTTTAAACCAATAAAAAAACACTAAAAAGGCCTACAGGCCACCGTTATTCATAGTTCAAAGAAATTAACCAAGACTTGATATCTATTGAACGAACAACTAGATGAATCACGGAGGAAAATCTGACAAGAATGTCTCTGTTAGAAGATACTTCACAGTTAAGCATTGCACCCATCTAGGACAAAGGAAACAATTAGTGAAAAGTACCACATCCAACGAGAAGGCACTAAATATCATGTGCTTCCCTTAGGTCACGTAGCTTGTCGGACTTGTCAAGGCTAAATATTCTGATGCATCACTCTCCAGTGCCTTGCTGTTAACACAAGAAAACAATAATTTCAGTAAAAACTGCAGACTGCAATTCCAATAAAATGTGAAAAAATCTTGCATAAGCAGAGGAATCGTTCCACAGTAAAAACTCATAACTGCAATTAACAAAATCCCCAAAAAATATTACGATATAGCAGGAAAAGATCCATGGTACTTGTACGTATGTATTTATTAGAGCGCGTGCTTAGTGAATTGATGGGAAGATGAAATTAGAGTTCATACTTCCGTGGTGCGGCCTGGTAATTTACACACACGCGCGCACTCACACAATACACGCACGCGCACATAAACAACAGATGCTCACACAAATCACAACACACACACACACACACACAGACAGAGAGATCAGGCTTCCATGCAGATAGAATAATGCTTTTCATATGGAATCTAGGGGTGGAAATAACTTCATCTACAGTATTTTGTTTGAAATCTGAAGGGCATACAATAGTAACCTTACAAAAAATGAAACCAAGCTTGCCATAAAAATTCAAACGTGACCGCCACGAGGAAATGAGAAGGAAAGCCTCACTCTTATCCCTACATTACCATCTAAGCAACTGTCCAAGGGACTCTAAAGCATAAACGATTCTCTGCCACTGTGTCAAATAAAGAAGACGTGGGAATCAGGGGTGCGTCTGTTGCCTCTTTAGGGTTTCTTCAATTTTTTGGGAGCACATGGGCCAGTCCCTGGCATGCTATCCCCAACTTCACCATCAAATCGTATTCTGCCAATCTTGAGAGGTGGTGGTTGGAATACTTCAACCTGCCCACATGCCCCCTGGCTCCCCTTACAGTAAATAAGTAAGCAGGGGGAAGTCTGTTGCCTCTTTAGATTTTTCTTCAATTTTTTTGGGAGTACATGAGCTCATCCCTGCAATGCCAACCCCAACTTCACCGTCAAATCGCATCCTGCCAATCTTGTGAGGTGGCGCTTGGAATACTTCAAAATGCTCGCATGCCCTCTGGCTCCCCTTATAGTCAAACCTTGTTGATCACCAACTCATCTGGTGCTCTGGTCTTGAGTGAAGATTCCTAGGCACAACTTCCAGAGGCACTCCAAGTATAATCGTCAGGATGCGCTCAACTGCCCTTGGTTCTGTTCACAATATCACACCCCAATGCCCTTCCCATCAACACCTCGCCCCATAGTCCTTTTTTCTAAGGGAATGTTAGTGATCCTAGGAGAAGTCAATACAGAACAGGAACTCCCTCAGTGTTTAGAATGGGACAACCGCAATCTTGCCCCCATGCAATCACGTCGTTGGGTGGTTGGAGTTGAGAGTTTGCCTAAGTAACTGAATCATTCCCTTAAGGGATTTGTACCTTGGATAAACCTAGAAAGAGAGAAGATCTTCAATTCAAACAATATCTAATGGCATGCATTGTACATATGCATGCATGAAGACCAAGCCGGCACCATATCCTCTCCAACATTTAAAGCCTCCGGTTTGTCTAGAAGTCAAGCTCACCCTACTTACAGAATGCCAAGCTCAATTAAAAAGAGGATACAAGTTATAACTTCTCAACTGCGTGCCCTCAACACCTGTAGTAAGCTAGCCACCAAGGCCCTGCCACCCCCAGATAATTGGTGCGGACACCAAGTTCTCACGCTTCTATCAACATTGGTGAGGTAGGGTGGTCCATCCAATGTCCCTATGGCTAGATGATTGTGGGCGCATGTGGTATCCAAGATATCTGTTTCATCTGTTTCCTAGAATTTTTTTGTTGGCTAGGTTTATTTTGTGGGCGATGATTATTTTGGATGGATAAAAATTTCGGGTTTCTTTGAATGAGTATGTATAACTACTTCCCCGTATGCGTGGATTCCTAGGGGCTGTATTTCAGTCCTACATCAATAATAAGCCTCCGTCCCTAACATTTCCAAAGGCCCAGAAGACCTCTTAACATGAGTCATGTGGATTGACCGATGATGGTGATTCCAGTGATATTTGTTTTCATAGATGCTTAGGGCAAGCACAACAGCCTCAACAAATTTTGAGCCAAAAATACTAGTGAGCAGTGCATATTTTTCACTTCACCTACTGACGTCACCTTCATTCGACTATATTACCTATCCACCATTAAAATACTGTTTTCCTCTTTTTTAAATATTACCCATGTATATACCAATACATATACAGACGCATATACTTCGACATACATATATGGACAAGATATACCAGACCAGATCGACATATACCAGACTAGATTGAGCTTGCCCAGAAATTGCCTCTGGAGATTGATGTTGACCCAATTGCACCTTTGCTTCATCACCGCACAAGTTTACCAAATCAATCGATTAAACCAAGAAGCCCAAAGGTCTCTCTGATTTGAATCATTATCACAGAGAGGGTGAAGCTCTCTAGAAGCACTATTTACAATCTATTAAGAGATGAGAATGAGCTTCATGCTCTGGTGTGTATAGTGTGATACTAAAAAGCACAGACATGTTTAAAGGTCTCACGTATCCGTGTCCGACACGTGTCGGTGACGGACAAGAGATGACACTCTCCAGACACGTATACGACATGCTTAAATACTTGTCTAATTTGTTTCTGGTATTTCTTTTATTCAAAAACATTGTAGGTACTCTAGGACGCATTGGCAAAACTCTTAGAACATGCTAAGGAAGGTTAAAACATAATTTTTAAAATTGGGCCATGAGTGAAAATTTCCGCCGATGTATAGTTCATTTATACTTATATGCGGACTGCTAATTTATCTTCATTGTATTGTTCTTAAATTTGATAGAAATAAAGATTTTGTCATTTATATGAATTCATCACATACCTCTATAATACAAATACATTTTATATTGTGTCCCTGACGTGTCCGTGTCCTAATTTTTGAAGAAATAACGTGTTCGTGTCCCGTATCCGTGTCCGGGCTTCTTAGGTGTGAGAAGATTTCTGGTGTGAGGGTATCCATGGCAGAGATAAACCAAGAAGAAGAGTACAGTGCAAAAATAATAAAATAACAGATGTTGGGTGTACAGTACCTTGCCAAATCAGCAAATCTCCCCTGATTTATTGAGGCATTGTAGCACAAACTAATTTGTTGAGGCTTCTACCTAGTCTGTTGCACCCTGTTCTTTGGCTTTTCACTAGGTAAATAGCTAAATTTTAAGTATGAAGAGTCTGCCATGGATGCCCTAAGCGTTGAAAGTAGTATGTTGAACTATTGTAGACTAAACAGAATTCAACCTCCATCATACTAGAATTTAGGCCAGGCATCATACCCATTCCCATTCATCTTGCCGAAACAATCAGCTTTCCAGGTAACATGAAGATATACCATCAAGATACCATGGAATATAAAGTTCAGACAAATATAAAGAAGAGAAAGCAAACAATCAGTAAGTGCAAGTTTTTCCATTTACAATTTATAGACAAATGAATGGAGATACAAGTGGGAGACTTTCTTCATGGCATGGGCTACACTTAGGATTTTATTTTGTGCTGATATCCCACGTATACAATGAGCAATCAATTAGTCCAGTGTAACAGCAAAGAAGCAATATGCAACCGACAATAACATGGAAATTTAAGGTATCACGCCAACAAGAAGTTTCCTATGAGAGCTTCCTCACATAAAAAAAGTGCGGGAAAACAGTTGAGTCGTTGGATCGCGTGAAGGGCGTAGGATCCAATGTGGCCCACAACTGTTTTCCTGCACTTTTTTTTTGTGAGGGAGCCCTCATAGGAAACTTCTTAATCACGCCAAACTGACATGGAATTTAGGAATGTTGCAGAGACAGAAAAACACGTGGATAAGATGTGCAAACGAATAACATCAAAAAAAAAAATGTCCCATTGTCAATAATGAATAAGGTAAATTGATGAGTGCTAACTACCAAAGAAAATGTAAAAAATTGCACCACTTGAAAGCTATACCAGGAGTACACTTGCTTGCATTTCCTCTTGTTGTGGCCAAGGCCTTTGCAATTGCTACACTGGAGTTGGCGTTTGATTATTACTACAGATCCAGTCTGCTTCATCTTTGGCCTGCCTGCTGGACGTTTAACTGGTGGAGTTACAGTAACTGCTGCCTCTGTCAGTTGACTCTCCAATGGTTTTTCTACATTTGGCACTGGGAGAATTGATTCCGCATATGCAAGCCGGTAACTCTCAGCCGTGAAGTACTGTGAGCAATAATCATAGGCACTCCTACCAAGCCTTTCAAAAACAGCAATAGCATGGCAGCAAGGCAATCCAGTAATCTGCCATCCTTTGCAGCTACAGTCCCAATGATCGATGTCCACTAGATCAACAGATTCCCCACGAACTTCAAATATGCTGTCATGTGAGAGTAGCACTTTAAGCGAGCATGACTTTGAAGTCTCATTTTGTAGCCTTTCCTCCATAGATGGTGTCAGCCTTGTTTCCCATTGACTGGAATCAACCCGCCGTGTGTAGAACAACTCCATCATCTTTCCTCGTAACACATCAACCATCTGAGTTATTGGCAACTCAATTGCCTCTGATACCCAACTGTAAAACAGTTCTCCAAAGTTAGATGTCATGTGATTATATCTTGCTCCTCCAAAAAACGCATTTGCCCAGTGTTCAGGCTCACTTTGTATGACCCAATGGTAAGCTTCAGGCGAGATAGTTTTTATGTTTTCAGTGCAACGTTCGAAAGCTTCAATTTTATTTGCATAAGCAGCAGCATAGAAGTCTTGAACCATGAGGCGTCTTGCTTCATGGGAAAACTGCCCTTGCAAATCTTTATCAAGTTTCTCGGCAAGATAGCGCAGACAATAACTATGTTGGCAATTGTCAAAAATCTCAGGCAATGAATCTCTCAACCCCTGCTGGAAATCTGCAACAAATGTAATTGGTCGAGATGTTGATACAGCAGATTTCAACTCCAATAGAAACCAATGCCAGTTGTCATCAGTTTCCTCATCTACTACAGCAAAAGCTACTGGAAATACATCGTCATTCCCATCTGCAGCTGTTGCAGCTAATAAGGTCCCCTGGTACTTGGAATACAGGGGGGTGCTGTCAAGAAAAAGGAGAGGCCGGCAACCTTGCTGGAAACCAGATATTGAAGCAAAAAATGAAATAAAGAGACGATGAAAGCTCGAATCCTCCTTTGTGGCAAATGTAGCAATACTACCTGGGTTAGTCTCCATAATCCTTTCACAAAAATATGGTAACTGGTTATACGCCTCTTTATATGAACCCTGAAGTTGCTCCCTTGCGGACTCCTTTGCACGCCATGCCTGAGTATAGTTCAGTTGAATCCCATACTCCCGTTTGATGTAGGTGGCTATGTCCTTTGGCTTGTAGTTTGGAGAAACTTTCAACTTTTCCTTTATGATACTTCCCACCAAGCCCCTTGTCGATTGGTACCCCGCTTTAACAGCAGATCCTTCACATGTATGCGTCGGTCTCATTGTTTTAATACAAATTATCTGGGTAGTGGCTGATCTGGATGCATATATCCGCCACGGACAGCCGTCTGATTTGCATTTGGCAGTTACACGATGACTATCATTTTTCTTGTACTTGTAAGCAAACCCATGCGCAATTGAGTATTTCCGCAAAGCTTCGCGAAATTCAGCAAAACTACAAAATATTTGGTCCACCCCAGTGATCGCATTCTCCCACTGGGTTGCAGCTCTCCGATAATTGTCACCAATAATGTCAGGAAGAGCATCAGTTGGGGTTGTTTCAATAGGCGCGTCCATATCAATTGGGTCGTCAGCACTCATTGTATCAACCGGGACATCTACAAGAACCATTGCTTCTGAAACAGTTGTCCTGCTCGACCTGCATAACAAAGGGTGCCATAAGATCGTAAGTTTGTAACGTAACCACATGTAGAATTGATATCTCCTCCAGTACACAATTTCAAATTTCAGTCAGATTCACAATCTCAGTGCAATGCAGTAAGGTATTGAGGAGCATATAAGTTTAAATCACAGCACCTCCATTATGCAAAACAAGAAGCATAAATGACAGAACACCAAATTTCGATGCTTGAACGGTTGAACCTATTCTGAATTGAAGATATAAATAACAAAACTACCTCTCTCTCAAACAACTTAAGCTTTTAGATGAGTTGGTTGTTAACAATCTATTATGGTATAAGAGCAGGCAAACGATCATGAGTTCGAACCTCACCGCCTACCTAATGACTAAAATTTGCATGTTTTTAGCCCGCTTATGGTGGAAAGCCTACATGCGAGGGAGTCTGTTGAAGATATAAAAAATCAATTGGCAATAAGTGGAGAGGCCGCCCAAGCTCATATACTAGCTTTGGAGGTTATAATTAACCAATGTGGGACAAGCTCTAATATGAACCAATTCAGTTTACCAAAAAAATAAATAAACCAATAGTGAACAAACTGAACCTTACATTGCAGCTATGGGAAAAGATGCATTCGACAAGAATAGATAAAGCCAAGGCCAATTGTAAGTACCTGCTAACAGGCATATTTGACACATTTTGGGCAACAACTCCATCCGCCATGATAAATACCTCCACCTGGTCAGAATCCCCAAAAAAGTTCACCATGCGCTTGAAGTCCTTGTCTTTGGATACTGTAATAAGTGTCCTCTTGTTTCCTGGGAGGAAATACTTGATCAACATGCCGTCAACACTGCAATGAAATGTCTCAGCTAGTTCCTGCTTGAAGTCACTTAACTGCATTTGTTGATCAAGGTCCAGTGCATAGGCCTCCCCGCCATTGTATGACAAAGACCCGTCCATATTGGTCTCAAACTCACCCCCAGATTGACAAATAGCTATAAGTTTCTTTGTGGCCATATGGTGACCAAGAAGAGCTTTACACGAAACAAAACTACTTGAGGTTCTATGAATGAGAACCAATATGCCTTAAGGAAGCAACAAACTGAAGTTTTCACAAGCAACAGCTTTGTAGAATGCCAACCTTGTAATAAGTATGATCTGCATGCACAAATGAATTTTAAAAAAAAAGGTTTAAATCACTCATACAAAAATATGAAATCTTTAAAGAAATAACATAACCACAAGGCAAATAAATTCTTAAAAAGAAAAATCTCTAATACTATAAAATGTTTCTGAAGTAAGAGTATTTTCAGGACAAAGTAAATGATCACGAGTATTTCCTTATTGCGTACAAGATGAAGAATTCCAATCGTACATAACCACGAAAGCTATGGTGTCCTTTCGCTAACCGTGTTGGCTTTCTGCATTCTCTTCATTGAAACAAGACATAAAACTAAACTAACCAAAAATAAAAATGTCTCGCATACACGCATCTTGTCAACAAAACTTGCTTTGAAAACTATGGAGGGTGTGTGGGAAGAGTAGCCGATGGGAGAGGGGGTGGTTGGCGACTGGCAAGAAGGATAGAATGAAAAAACTTGCCTTGATATTATATCGAAAACAGTTTGAATTTCTGCAAATGGAAAACAGTTGCCAAAAGTGTTTCTCTATGGCTCTGTTTGTCTGGGGTGAAAATATTTCTGGTCAGGTAAAAAATTTGCTCATGTAAAACGTTTATTACTTCACTCACATGGAGGAGTAATATCTCTCTCTCTCTCTCTCAAACATTTTACAACAATTCATCTCCCTTTTTGTATTTCCTAAATTAAATTTCCTATAATTTAGGGAGAAATTCTTTAAAAACCTCTGCCTTTTTTAAAATATCCTGAACCGTCTCATCTCCCTACTTCACTCACACGGAGGAGTACTCTCTCTCTCTCTCTCTCTCTCTCTCTCTCACATTTGAGTCAAATTTTAAGTTCAAATTCCAAATTCATATGAATCATATCCTACCAATTCATCTCCCTAATTCACTCACATACATTAATAAAAACAATACATACATACATGTACATTATCTCTGTCTCTTCCTAAGTAGAGCACAAAGAAGAAAATTATAGAGAAATTGGTGAGGATGCCTCACACTAGCCCCAATTCTCCTCCGCCTTCCATTTCCTTAGTCAAAAAATTCTTTTCATCACCTTCCAAAACCGCCAATTCTATCTCTAAACTAAGACCGTCGCTAAGAGCAAGAAAGATTACTGAAATAGAAAGTCTGTTATGGCGCAGCCGCAGAACACATGGGAAAAATAATTTTGAACAGTAGCCAACCATGCAAAACTAGAAGTTGTGAGATTTTTTCATGTACACTGAAACAAAAGGAACCTATATGTTTCCACAATTTTATTATATATCCCTCTAAGAGAAACATAAAAACGCCAAACAAAATAGCCTAATTTTCATCCTCTCATTTTTTCGTTTTCTTTTTTTGGTTCAAGATCCTCTCTTGTATCTTGGTAAGTTGAAAAAAAATGTTCGTGAGTTTCTTCACATTAGTTGCTCAATAAGTAACAGGGGCGACGCCAGCGTAGAAACTATGGAACTATGGTGTCAGCTGAACTCAGTGAATAGAAATTTGTTAGAATTAACTGAGGTGTAATTTTTTTGTATGAAGGTCCAATAGGCACTTGACACCAGTATAAATTCCCATTGAACCCATATAGGCAACAGAAACGTTGAAAACTCTCCGGTATGTTCTGTCCAAAATCTGACCCCTAGAGTCCTAGTAGTACTTTTTCCTTTTCACATCATTCAAAGTCCTCAGTGGACAGCCTAGCACAAGTGTTATGCAGTAGTAATAGACAAGATTAACCTCAATTTCTTCAGCAAATAACAAAACAACCTTGTCAATACTCCAATAAAGTTTATTTCTTATTTCTTTTATCGTACTTTGCATTATTCCGATAAATGCATACACTTTTGTTTTGTATTAAACTTTTATGTGCAAGTTTTTCACTAAAAATCGGAAAAATTGGTGCATTTATAAAAAAAGAGTGTGAAAATCACTACCTTATAAAAATACCTTTCCTTTCTAATTTGCCAAGTGAAGATTTATTTTAGAAGTATACGAGAACATAACTAATAAGTGTGACTTCGCTGCAAATATTTTGAATGACACCACTAACCAGAATTTCTGGAGTCGCCACTGATAAGTAAGATAACATTCAAGCAGAGACTACAGATACTGACAGAAGATACTCAGTTAAGGGCCAGTATGACAACAGTAGGATTCACAAGGAATTGAACCGTAACAGAAGGGAAAAACTTGCAGTTCATAAATAGGGCCGGCCTGGGTAGAAGCCTACAAAGCAATTGCTAATCAATGACTAGGACCGGCCTGGATACCCTTGGGGAGCAGAAACCTTAGATATTGGGTTTTCAAAACTCGATTTCAAAAAACGGGTTCGAAAACGAAGGGAGAAGAACGAGATAGAGTGAGGGAAGAGAGAGAAGAGGGAGATACCTTCGAGATTTCGTCAATAACAGGTCGGGATTGCTTCAAATCCGGCCGATCGGTGAAGGTTTCGAAATCGCCTCTTTCTCTTTCTCTCTCTTCTCCTTCTGTGGTTCAACGTGAACGTGAAATGGGGAGGGGAAGGATCCGGATGGGTGTAATACCCCGATCCTGACCCGCGTGTATATTTTAAACCCGACTTATGACCCGCGTGTCTATTTTTAACTCACCTTCTAATCTCAGCCGTTGGAATGATCCAACGGTAGTGATTGGTTTGCCCACACTATCTTATATGAGGGCTCCCTCACAAAAAAGTGCAGAAAAACCGTTGTAGGCAGTTGGATCTTATGCCCTTCACGCGATTCAACTGCTCACAACTGTTTTGGCACACTTTTTTTTTTGTAAGAGAGCCCTCATAAGAAATTTCTTTTTGATTAATATATATAAACACACTTACGAATGTCCTATCCTCATTTTCTTAATATGATTATACAACAGTGCTACATACTCAAAAAAATACCCAGAATTTAAAATGAGTGGCTCAGATTGAATCTAGGTAGGCCACTGGGCAATTTTCTGGGTGGATATTATGGTTACTTAGACTTTTGCATAATTTAAGTGCATTTGTTGTACCTCTTGGTAGTTCAAGATATCAAATAAAGAAAGATCATTGAAATATTCCAAATCATGATCTAAAGAAATGGGAGAAATTTTATTTCTCTTGAGTATAATATCAATATGATATGAATCTATCAGAATGTCATGGGAGATGGTATGAACTCAAAATTATATCAGAAACGTGGTGACTAAAAGGTGGAAGACTATGCTATCGTTCACCATATATAGACCACTTATTCGAAAGTTCGAAACATATTTTTTAGCTTCGTGTGGTGAAAATGCTTGTTCCCTTGGAAATGTGACTAGCTTGTACTCTCTCCAAGACTCTCTAAATACTTTTTTTTTTCTTTTCTATTGATCCGAAACCGGGAATGAGTGTCAATTTTTTAACTTTGTGTGGTGACAATGTTTCTTCCCTTTCGGAAATGTGACTAGCTTGTACCCGAATGGTGACCGTCAGTGAGATTGTTGACCCTAATTTTTATTTAAAAGCGGGTGACACCCTCAATTTTAGTGACGAGCTCCCCATCTATATAATAAGGAAGCTCAATATTTGAATTTTTTATATTTTGGACCCTGGGATTTAATTTGTCTTAAACCGGTTGAGATTGGTTTTAAACCAAAAACTTGAGGCTGAGATTGAGTATCAGTAAAGCAACGGCCATGATTGATTCAAGGCCTTAAACTTTTGCCGCCTGTCCCAGCCCACGGACTTTGGAATGGTGTGTGGCAAAATCTAACTGCTCCCACTATCTCATCCCATGATCAATATAACTCTCTCACCATGGTGGCGATAACTGCCATATTAACCCAGTTCAACCTCCACCTTGCACTTATTGGCAACATGTATTCGTCTCTTGGACGGAGGAAATTGGTTGAGTTCTAACCACATATGACTTTCTTCTTACGGTAGTGAAGCGAAGGTACCCTCATTTGCTGAATTGTGTTTTCCAGACTTGGACTGAATCGCTTACACATTCTTCTTCTTCGCCCCACACACCTGTCCAACGCTTCTGCCTCAACCTACGTCGTCGTTAACAACCAATAATGCGACCGTGACTGACTGTCCCCATTAGAGATCATAGGTTTTGAATTTCTTATATTTTAGACCCTTGGATCTTAATCAAGGGCTCAGATTGCAAAGGAAGGACTCAGATTGCAAAGTAAATTATTGTTATTTTAAAATACCACGTGGAATGTTCCACGACACCCCATGTCCCTATCCCTTTGTTTCACAACCTGCATGCACCCACATTTGGGATCATTTGAGCCCCACATTTTAGTTTGATCAGTTGAGCATACAAGTACAAACTGCCTCTCTCTCATCCGTGAAGAAAAATACAAAACAAAACCCTAACATTTCTAGAGAGAGAAAATGGAAACAAGATCGTAACTGCTTTTCATTTCTTGATCATCTCAAATGACCTCAGATTGAGACTTATATACAACATACTTCAGAAAAGAGGAGAGAAAGAGTAAAGCGAGTTATGTCGGTTACAAGATGCTGAGGTGGCCACTACTTGGCCCCCCTCTTAACTAAAGAGATTAACAGCCTAAACTGCCTTCTTAACCACTTTGTTTACAGAAACTAATTATAAACAATAGCTCATTAATGGTTCTTGCTAACACTCCCCAGCAAACTAATGGGTGTATTTACAACCATTAGTTTGTTTTTAAGAAGAACAAAGCGATCAGCAGATAAAGGCTTTGTGAAGATGTCTGCAACCTAAGCCATAGAACCAATGTGTTTCACTACAACCTGCTTTTGCTGCACTTTTTCACGAATGAAGTGGTAATCTACTTCAACGTGTTTAGTCCGACCATGAAAGATTGGGTTGGAGGCCAAGGCCATGGCAGAGAGATTGTCACATCAGATTGTAGGAGGGCACAAAATAGGAATACAAAGATCTTGTAACAACTGTTGAACCCATGTAACATCAGCCGCAGTCTGGGCCAGGGCACGGTATTCGGCCTCTGTGGAGGACCTAGCAACAGTATGTTGCTTCTTAGCGGACCAAGAATTCAAATTGGAGCCTCGAAACAAACAAAAACCTATTGTAGAACCTCTGTCCAATCTGTCCCCTGCCCAATCAGCATAAGAGAACACAGTGAGAGTAAAATTCCCAGGAGTAAAAAGCAACCCACTTGAAGAGACCCTTTAATATATCTAAGAACCCTTTTTACACCTATAAAGTGACTCTCCTTTGGATCATGCATGTGTTGACATGCTACATTTACTGCGAAGGAGATCTCTGGTCTAGTAATTGTCAAATATTGAAGAGATCCCACGATAGTACGAAACCAGTGAGAGTCAGTAAAAGGGGGATCAGGGTCCAAAATAGCAGGTTTAACTGATGATGGGGTTGGATTGGGTTTGCAATCTACCATGCCTGCTTTATGCAACAGATCAGAAGCATACTTGGCCTGTGTCAAGAGCATATTTGATCCATGTTGATGGACCTCAATACCCAAAAAGTAATGCAAACGATCGAGATCTTTCATGGAAAATTTAGTACTTAGGACCTTGATCAACTTAGGAATAAATCCAGAATTACTCCCAGTGATTATAATATCATCAACATATATAAGAACCAAAATAATACCATTCTCATTTTGTAAGATGAACAAAGATGCATCTGCTCTACCTTGAACAAATCCTTGTTGAAGCAAAAAACTGGAAAACACTGAAAACCATGCCCGGGGTGCCTGTCTTAACCCATACAAAGCTTTATTCAACTTGCAGACATAAGTGGGATGTGTAGAACTCTTATAACCCTGTGGTTGCTTCATATACACATTTTCATCAATAACTCCATGTAAAAAGGCATTCGACACATCCAATTGTTTAATTGGCCAGTTATGAGACACAACCAAGCCTAATACCACTCTAATGGTAGGCTGTTTTACAACGGGGCTAAAGGTTTCAGAAAAGTCAAGCCCTTCATATTGTTGATTACCATTTGCTACTAAACGTGCTTTATACCTAGACACAGTGCCATCAGAGTGTCTCTTGATTTTATAAATCCATTGACATCCTATCACATTGGTTGTAGGAGGCAAAGGAACCAATGTCCAAGCTCCTTGAGCAAGAAGTGCTTGATACTCTTCTTCCATAGCTTTTTGCCACACAAAATGCTTAACAGCCTTAGAGAAATGAAGTGGTTCTTGTAATGGTAATGCAGACTCTAATGCAACAGCTGTGAGACTAAGAGGGTGTTTAGGTTTAAAAATACCATGCTTTGATCTTGTAGTCATATGTTGTGAGTTAGATTGGCTTGAGGCAGAAGTAAAGGACACTAAAGAATGAAGAGAAGGAGCTACATGAGTAGGAATAGAAGCAGGAGAAGAAGTAGATATAGATGGTTCTCGGTTAACAGGAATATTATGAACAGGAGAATCAGATTCTGAATGATGTGGAGAACAAGTTGAAGTAGAAGAAACAGGATCACAAGTAGATTGAGATAGAGGAACTGGAATGCTAACAACAATATCATCAAATGTGGTTAATGGCACATTAAATTTTGTAGTATGAGTAGAATCAGAATGAGATGCAGTGGACACAAGTAATGGATAAGCAAACTCTGTCTCAATGAATTTGACATGCCTAGATAGATATACTGTGTTACTTTGAGGGTCATAGCATTTGTACCCTTTGGTGTTATCACAGTAACACAGAAAAACACAATGAATAGATTTAGCTATTAGCTTATTACCAGCATAGTGCTTGAGCCATGGAAAACAACTGCAACCAAATGGTTTGAGAGCCAAATAAAAGGAAGGAACTAATTATCTGGTCAATTGCCATGGAAATTTGCAGCTTTAAATTAGGGAGTTCTAGGGATTCTTGGATGAGTCAAGGCGACATAAGCCTGAGGCGTCGAGGACGATGAGGTCGTATTTTGAGTCAGTGGGGGTGTCTTCCACGGTTGTGGTTTTGGAGTGGGTTTAATAGCTGTTTTTGTTGAGGAGATAGAAGGTGGCATGGTGGGTTCAGAATGGGTTTGTGAGAGTGAAGAAGAAGAAGTAGAATAAGAGAAGAAGAATGGGTTTGTGAGAGTGAAGAAGAAGAAGTAGAATAAGAGAAGAAGAATGGGTACAGTAGTTTACTCTTTCTTTTTTTTTTTTTTGCAGGCTATCTTTACTTTTCTTTTTGCTTCTTTATCCAAGATGTTTGTTCCTCCAAAGCCTCCAAATTATTTGAAGAATGGGTACAGTAGTTTACTCTTTCTTTTTGCTTCTTTTTGCTTCTTTACCTTTCTTTTTGCTTCTTTAATTTAGGCATGAGATACATAGATCACAAAAAATGATCACAACCATTGAAGCTGTGCCACAAAATGAGCCATTTTTGGCTAATAGAATTGGCAAGGAATCGGACATAACAAAGACAAAGAATGGCTTTGACAATAGAAATTGAATACTATTGGAGATGATCTTTAGGTATCATTTTCCTCTTTGGAGGCAGTTGTAATTAAGTTCTTGTATGCTCATGTGCTATTCAGCTATTGTTTTGCATTTTTTAAAGGTTGTGTGTGATTTCTTTTGAAAACGAATATAATGCACTAAAAAGTCCTAGAGGGGGGGGGGGGGGGTGTGAATAGGACGACAATTTAAAAATTAAGTTTAATTAAAAGAATCACAATCATTCATGCTCCATTCAAATTGCCACAATCTAATATGCGAAATATAAAACAACTAAAGTAAAACCACAATCTAATATATAACACAAGATATACGTGGAAACTACTTAGGGTCTAAACACCCTAAGCATAAAACCACGGCCTAGTCCTACTTATGCATTCCATAAATCAAAAGGTTTACAAGAATTAACAAGACTAGGAATTACCCAACAAGGCCCTTGTGACACCTAGCTCCAATTCTTGATAGTACCCCGTACCCCTCTTTGATTCCATGGACTCTACAAGCACACCCGTCTTGATCTCCGAGTCAACTCGGCACCGGTCCAACCGGCTCATGTAGAAACAAGGCAATATCCATCATATGAATGAAATGTTATGGAATGAAGATTTTTGTGAAAAACAATCAATCTAGATGTAATCCATAGAGTATTAGAAGATTAATCTAGATTGACAAAATGAATGATCAAACCCAAGGTTTAAATCATATCATACATCAAGAACCCATAAAAGATAAAAAGACTTGATTTTTAATGAAGGTTCTTGATAAAGAAAATCAATCTAGAGCAAATACATGGAGAACAAAAGTATTGCACTAGATTGACAAGGAAAATGATCAAACACAAAGTTTAAATCATATCATACATCAAGAACCCATAAAAGATAAAAAAGATTTGATTTTTGATGAAGGTTCTTGATGAAGAAAATCAATCTAGAGCAAATACATGGAGAACAAAAGTATTGCACTAGATTGACACAAAAGATGATCAAACACTAAATTTAAATCATACTAAAAGCATCTAAACACATGAATCTTAGAAAAGATTGTTTCTTGATGATGCAATGAAGATTTGAGAAGAATCAAACTAGAGCATATACATAGATATTAGAATATAGCACTAGAATGAATAAAAGATAATCAAATCAAAATAGAAATCACCTCTAAAGCATAGAACCCCATGAACAAATGAAGGAGAAGTGTTTCTCTCTCTAAGGTGGGCTAATGCTCTCAAAATCTGACCTAGAAGTGTGAAAAATTAGTTTATATAGTGCCAAGGTCGGAGCCCTAAAAAAGGCCAATGAGAAAACGCCACATACTCAAGAAAATAGGCGTTGCGCTAGTAAGCGCCGGCCGAATAGCTAACGAGCGTTGCGGAATAAAAGGGTGATATCATGCATGACCTCAAAACGAGTGGCGCCAGTAAGCACTACGGGTGCTACGACAAGCGCTCATCAAGCGCTGATCTCTGAAACTATTTTGAATGAAGCAAACTGAAGCGCTAGTTAGCGCTAGTAGCGCTGAACGAGCGCTGCGCTCTGAATCTCTTTTAAAATAGGTACATGCCTTAGAAAAATACTTGATGCTCACATTATAAGGCTAAAATGTAATATCATGCAACATAAAAATGATTAAATCCCTAAACTATATGAAGAACATGATAATGCAACATTATACCTTTCATGAATCGAATACGAGCCAAGGAACGCGCAACTCCATTTCTCCAATCTTTCAACCACCGGGTGGAGCATCTAGACTCAATCAACTAAGCTACCTCCCAAACCCAAATGGAAAAAGATAAAAGTACATACTCCAATGGTTCGTCGGAATCCGGAAAATGCCAATAATACTAACATCTTTATCTTTGATTAACTATGTAGGATTAACTTCCGTTCCAGTTCTGCCAATATGTTTTTTTTTAACATTGTTTTTTAAAAGTTTGGGCACTTTTTTACCATGATTTGGATGCTTAGTATGTTTGTCTAATGGTACTCACACGCCCATCGCTTGGGCACTGGCCGCTATAGGAAGGTCTAAGATACGATGTTGCCCTAGCAAGTCCTCTCTCTCTCTCTCTCTCTCTCTCTCTCTCTCTTTATACCCATATTTTTTGCAATTTCATTAATCCCTAATTACCAAAATAAAAGTTCATTAATCCTGTCTTCTTAGTGACTGCAGTGAGGCAAAAGATTGAACAGTTCTTGAATGCTGCTCGCACTGGAAACCTTGATCTCTTCAAAAGTAAATTTATGTGTGTGTGTGTGTGTGTGGATTCATGCAGATTCATCGTATATCTAGATTCAAATTTTTACTTCACACATTCACAATTGCATAAATCAACGCATGTATTTTGACCAGAGTTTTTTAATGTTAATATTGTCTATGGGGACCCATGAGTTTCCCATTAATGTTGATGTTTATTACCGCTTTTGAAGATAGTTATGTTGGTTTATTACAATAATTGCACAAATCAATACTGGTGTTGATGTTTATTACCACTTTTGAAGATAGTGATGTTGGTTTGCTGCTGCTGCCTTTGGAGTATTAGACAAATGTTTGGAGGCTTAGTTCGATCATTTTTTTTCTAAATGTTTTGGCTATGTTCCACGTCTTAGCACCTTTTGGTTTAAGACAGCTTCTTTGTACCTTTTGGCTTGATATATTGTGCCATGTACAGACATTGTACGTACAAGTTAATCTTGCCCGTGCATAGCATAGGTTCAGCACTATGATATTGGATTCTGTTGTAGTGACTTTTTAAAAAAAAAAAAAAAAAAGAGGTTGAGGCCCTTTTTTTTATTGTTTGTTATTTCCTCCAAGGTTAATGCAGCTCTAATGTTTTTAAGGTGCGCACAAAATTGCGTCTTTTTTACATCTAAATGTTATTTCCTCCAAGGTTAATGCAGCTTTAAAGTTTTTCAGGTGCACACTAATTGTTCGAGTGCACACTAATTGTTTGAGCTGTGCCTTCAGGCACGAGCATTTGTTAGTATTACAATAACTTACGGATCTTGCTACACGTCTGTACGTGTATGCACAAAAAACGTACAGAGCATGCTCGGGGACTCACTTTTGGGTCTCACACGAGTGATCCGAACCGTTTATTATTCTTAAAATATTTTTCCGTGGGGCCCTACAAAAATTTAGCTCAATCGAACGATTAGAAGTAGTCAAACCAAAATCTCACCATTTTAGGTTAGAATAACTCATGTGGGACCTAAAAGTGGGTCCCCGATCATGCTCTATACATTTTCTGTAGTTATGGGTCGGTACCCATAGGGTCGGTACCCATAGGGTCGATACCCATAGGTTTTTCGATAGCTTACTGTCTCAGATATAAGACTTGCACACTTGTGAGGCACCAACTCTGTGAATTGTCATTTATCCCATTTTCGTGCTGAGGTGTCTAAATGGGACCATCAACTTATACACTGTCTTGCTCCTACGATGAAAAGTGACTTGCTCCCTTAATTACCTCGTAACTTCATACGCCAATGTTCGTCCTCATTTTTGTGCTTGAAAGGACGCGGCTGACGGATTCGGGGCAAGCCTGGCCGTCCCTCAAAACAACATCGTTTTAGGGTTTTTGAGGGGGTCTCCAATTGATTTTGATTTTTTCAGCCCATTTCAGATCCCATAAAAGATGATTTAAATCGCTCATTATTCTTCAAATGTTTATTTTTATTTTTATTTTATGGTATCTTGACAAAATTAGCTCAATCAAATACCGGTGAGGGCTGTTTCAAAATTCATAGGATAAAGCCTTGTTTAGCATAACAAACACTCAGTTGATTTATTATTTTTTTTAGAGCCATTTCGAGTCCCACAAAGATGATTCATATAACTCATTATTCCTAAAATATTTTTTTACAGTTCCTACAAAAATTAGCTCAATCCGATATCAGTAGAATCCTTTTCAGAATTCGATGGGATGCATATGAATTTTGGAAAAGCCCCTATAGATATCGGATTTAGCCATTTTTTTAGAAGACCCATAGAAAAACATTTTAAAATTATGAGGTATTTGAATCAGGACTCTTGTCCATTCTCTTTAGTGCCAACATGACAGAGGGTAATCGGGAAGTTTGTCGAGGTATTCTGGGTTTCAACTGTAGCGCGGAGGAGGGTAAATATTTGGGGCAACCATACATCATCGGGAGATCTAAGAGGGCAGCGGTGGAGAACATCAAGGAACAGGTGGTGAAGAAAATTGGGGGATGGGATGGGCATAATATTAATCCGGCTGGGAATGAGGTGTTAATTAAATCGGTTCTTCTCTCGATACCTATTTATACGATGGCATGTGTACGAATACCAACTGGTTTGTGCAAAATGCTAAATTCGGAGATTGCAAAGTTCTTTTGGAATGGGTCAGAGGACATTAAGAAGATCCATTGGATGGGTTGGGAACGGTTGACGGAAGTCAAAGGCAAGGGGGGTTGGGTTTCAAAGATTTAGAGACTTTTAATTTAGCTCTGCTAGCCAAACAAGGATGGCGATTGTTGGTGGGTGATGAGTCTATTTTCTACAAGGTTTTCAAAGCTAAATATTTTCCCAATTCGAGTTTTTTAGAAGCTCAACTTAAGGCTAATACATCGTGGGCATGGCAGAGCATTTTGGCTAGCAAGGAGATCATTGAGAAAAGTTGGAGATGACGAGTAGCTACAGGTACACAAATTAACATTTGGAGGGACCCGTGGTTGGACGACCCACTTTATCCTAAAGATCTAACGGCCAAACATGGTAATGGGCAATGAACTATGGTGTGGGATCTTGTTGAGGATGGAGTTGCCACATGGAATGAGCCACTAGTGGGATCTATTTTTAATCATCGTGATAGCAAGTAGATTTTGTGATTACCTCTTAGCAAGACAAATCAAAGCGATGGGCGAGTGTGGAGGGGCACAACCAACCATAAGTTTTCCATTAAATTTGCTTATGTTATTGCTAAAGAGGCGCTGCAGCTCAGGCATAGGCGGGTGAACAGACTGGGTCAATCAAGTGGGAGTGCAATAGATGAAGCAAAGTGGAAACGAGTGTGGCGGTGCAATGCCCCAGCGAAGGTTAAGGCTTTCCTTTGGCGTGGAATTAATGATATTCTTTCTGTTAATAAAGCCTTAGTTAAAAGAAAACTTCCAGTTGATGAAGTTTGTCCGGTATGCGGGTTGTCGGACGAATCTGTTTCGCATTATCGCATATGCTCTTCCAATGTGAACATACGAGTAGAACTTGGCTTCTTTCTTCCCTGCGGCTCATACCAGAAGCAACAACCTCGGCAAATTTGGGCCAGATTTGGACTTTGTTAGCAAACTTGAATGATGGGGCTAATAAGTGGGACCAACTAGGTTTGTTTGCTATTGTGGGATGGCACATTTGGAAAGCGCGGAACGCTTGGGTGTTTAAGAGATAATGGGTTGAGGAAACACAAATCATCGGTAATGCTCTCAATGAATTTTCAGAGTTTTGCGCATCAAAGGCTCAGAGGTCTGGCAACACAGTGGTGCACTCGCATGAGGCTGATAGGTGGAATCCACCTTCGAGGGGTTCTTTTAAGATTAATGTAGATGGAGCTCTTGATAAGAATCGAGGGAAGGGTGGTGTCGGTGGTGTTGTGCGAGATGAGATGGAACAAATTGTGAAGTTGGCAGTTATCCCTCTTTCTAATGTTTGGGTGGCAGAAATTGTAGAAATTGGAGTGCTTTAGAAGTGGTGCATGATCGTGTGGGGCACAATTTTGCGATGGAAGGTGATGCACAAGGGATCATTAAGATGCTTCAAGGAGTGATGTGTTCTAGTTCCAATGTGGACGTAGTCATTGCAGATGTTCTTAATTTAGCTTGTCTATTTCATTCTATTTCGTTTTCTTTTGTTCGTCGTAATTTTAATAGGGTGGCTCATGAAATAGCCAAGTATGCCCTATTTGTTGAGCTTCCTACCACTTGGGAAAGGGATTTCCTGGACTGGGTGTGTAGGATAGCGTCTTTGAATGTTTCGTAATCTCTATTTTCAATAATACATCTATCGATTAACCAAAAAAAAAAAAAAAAAACCAGGACTCAAAACAGGCCCAAAAATCAATAAATCGACTGAGTTTCCCAATAGGACTTTAGAAACACACACAGGATCCCTTCAAACCCACACAAGGCCGAAGTTATTTTGAGGTATGACAAGGCCGAAGTTATTTTGAGGTATGACAAGGCCTACTATGGGAGAGGGGCGGAAGCCCAAGTCTGCGAATTTAATTACTCACTATGTCTGAGATTTAACTTTTTCTGGGAGAGTGTAATACTGATGCATGACGTGTCTGTGCTTGAAGGCACAACTTGAGCAATGTGATTTGAATTTCGAAAATGGGAGAGAGAGAACGTGGTTTGAAATTTTAGGTGTGGGGGGCCGGTGGAGGAAAATGATAGAGAGAGAGAGAGAGGGAGAGGAATGACTTGACATAAAATGTAATACAATGACTGAGATAAAAAATATGACTGAAACAAAAATCGCTCTCCGTTGTAATATAAATGATATTTCAATATTTGGCACCAGCATGTTTATGTTACTTTTGATATATACGTGCCATCTAGCATGTAAAATGAAAATTTGGCCAGAGAAATTTCGCTGGTCCTTTGGTACCTATGTATATCTAAGAATTTATTCGTAATTTGTTATTCAGTTGACCCAGAGAGAGAGAGAGAGAGAGAGAGAATGGTTGAGAGGGGCGATCAGGAAGCAGCAAACAAAGAACTTGTAGATTCATTGCGGGAAGAAAAAGAATCGAATCCTGGTCTTCTAGTGATCGGATATTTCAAGTGGAATGATCTCCATTTGGCTGCAATAAAAGGGGAAACAAAGGTTTTCCGAATACTATCCGAACGTCAAGGTGAACATCAGCGATCACCCCTTCACTTTTTATCCGAAACTCTGGATTCACATCAGCGGTCGCCCCTTCACTTGGCATCGGCTCATGGACACTCTGAGATTGTGAAATTATTAGTCGAGGCGAACTCAAAGGTGTGCTTAGCTCGTGACCGAGACGGTTTAAACCCTCTCCACGCTGCAGCCGTTGCAGGCGAGTTAGATGTCTTGGAAGCGTTGTTGAAAGCCAACCCATGTGCCGCTCGAGTTACGGTGGACCGAGGCCGAGAGAGAGATACAATTTTACATTTATGCGTCAAATATGATCAGCTAGAGTTTCTGAAGCGACTGCTGGAGCACTTTAAAGGTGAGGAGTTTGTCAATACCAAGGATCATTCTGGGAACACCATACTACACCTTGCCGTTGCCAATAAAAGATTTAAGGTACGTTAGGACCAACCGATGCTTTATTTTTCAAGTTGGGAATTAAGCCTCGGTCTCAGTTAAAGTCGGAGGAGTAGTAGGATACAGAAAAAATTTCTCTGAAATTGTCGAGGAAAGGAGAAACTGATGGTTCAAATTCACATCTATTGTGCCTTTTCTAATTTATGGTTAAAATACATAAAACAATTAATTCTATGGTCTGTGCCGTTCACTGTTATTCATGGACCCAATTTGAAAACTATAACCAAGATAAACTTTGTTTTCGTTTTTACTAACTTTGATTTTAGCTTTTGGTAAACAAAAAGTTTACTGTTGGAATACCTGTTTTTAAATGAATCGATTGGTTACAAATTTTGTTCTGAAATTGAATTTTTTTTTATTTATTTTAAGAATGAATAAGAAAACAAAGACAAAAGCCAAATGTTAAGAAGTTTTTGGGTGCTGGGTGGGCACCTCTTGGCAGTCCGAAGGGAGGGGGGAGGGAAGGTTAGGGAGAAGTTGAAATGGCACTTAGACCCCTCTCCAAATTCTGCATTTCTTACATAGTATTTATCGTTTGAAATTAGTCCATGTCCATAATGAAGGTAAATTATAATTCCATTAAATGTTTTCTTCACTCTTCATTTTATGTATGCGCACCTCGCGTGCCATTGTTAAGCTCTGTTGTGGGAGTTCAAACTGTCCCTAATAGTAATATACATATATACATATATATACGGTAATTTTCCTATCCGAACCTCCCGGATTTAAGAAAAAATGTATTTTTTTTTGTTTTGCAAATTGTTTTTGGAAAATCCGAGCCGACCAATGTGTTCAGAAGGTGTTTTCAAGGATCCATGCGGGAAATCTAAAAAAAAAAAATACCGGCAAGGGCTTGATCCAAGCAGTTTTTCGCAAAAATTGACCCTTGAAAACACCTTCTGAACACATTGGTCGGCTCGGATCGTCAAAAAAATGCTCGGATCATAGAGGTCCGGATTCCCGGATCCCGTTTAAGATGCTATGATTCCCGGATCCCGGATCCCGATATATATATATATATATATATATATATATATATATATATATATATATATATATATATATATATATATATATATATATATATATATACGGGGAGGATCCTGTCAAGGATCCCGGAAATCCCGGATTGAAGAGTTTTGAAGCCCTTCCCAATATTTTTTTGACGATCCGAGCCGTCCAATGTGTTCAAAAGGTGTTTTCCAAGGCCCACGCGGAAAATCTTCAAAAAAAATACCGGGAAGGGCTTGATCCACGCAATTTTTCGCAAAAACTGCATATTTACAAAATTGCGTGGATCAAGCCCTTCCCAGTATTTTTTTTTTTGAAGATTTCCCGCATGGACCTTATATATATAGAGGAACTCTCTAGTCCGGGACCCTTGGGTCCGGATCTCATAGTTTCGGATCAAATTTTCATGATCCGAACCGTCCAATGTGTTCAAAAGGTGTTTTCCAAGGTCCACGTGAGAAATCTTCAAAAAAAAAATACCGGGAAGGGCTTGATCAGCGCTGTTTTTCGCAAAACTGTAAATATGCAGTTTTTGCGAAAAACTGCGTGGATCAAGCTCTTCCCGGTATTTTTTTTTGAAGATTTTCCGCGTGGACCTTGGAAAACACCTTTTGAACACATTGGACGGCTCGGATTTCCCAAAAACAATTTTTAAAAGCATCAAAACGCTTCAATCCGGAATCCTTGACTGGAGAGTACCCGTATATATATATATATATATATATATATATATATATATATAACTTCCTTGGACCTAGTTTCGATGCATTTCTTGTCATTGCTGTATTTCCGGTCATTGCGTCAAGTGATTTTTTTAATTATCTTTTAAGATTCTGATCATGTGATCCAAAAGAAAAAAAAAAAAGAACAACGGCACAAGCAAATTTAGTGGGATTTGTTGTGGTTCCGCTATTGAAAGATTTGTATGATGTGGAAATTGATCTTTTGAAATAACGGACGTTTCAGATTATCAAGTACGTGCTCGGCGAGACTAAAATAAATGTAAACGCAAAAAATGCAAGCAATCAAACTGCGATGGATATTCTAATTCGTGGACGAGGCGAAAGCACAAAGCCAGAAGATTGGGAACTTGGCATTGATGATCAAGAAAGAACAGAGCCAGAGGAACATGGCATTGAAGAGCTCTTCCGAGCAAAAAAGGGTAAAAGAGAAAAGGATCTCACGCACTACGAGTGGATTGAAAACAAACGAAAATCACTAACAATTGTTGCTATACTGCTGGCGACGATAGCATTCCAAGCTGGGGTAAACCCTCCGGGTGGTGTTTGGCTAGACAATTTGAATGGACACCAAGCTGGAGAAGCCGTGATGGCTTACAATCATCCACATTCGTACCCCTACTTCATCTGTTGCAACACCATCGGATTTGTAGCCTCGCTGATAACAATCACTTGTCTCATTAGCGGAGTATTCAAGAACCGATATTATCTGGTGATGTTGGTGGTGGTTATGTGCATATCGATCACTTCTATGGCATTTACGTATGCATATGCTATTGTTGTGTTCACGCCGAAATGGAAAAGGGAAGCCGTAAATCATACTATTGTAGTTGCAGTGATTGTATGGTTCGGCGTGCAAGTAATTATTCTCCTATTCCACGGAAATCGCTGGATAAGAGACATTGCGGAGAACAGAGCAAAGGCCGTGCGGTGGATTCGCAGATCTGGCCATGGTATATCTCACAGAGAAGAACCCAAGTCCCAGACTCCCAGCCTAGCTGGAGCAACCGAGGAGGCTGTTTGAATTTTTGGAGTTATTGTATGAGTTTAAGTTTTTGTTCTGTTTAATTGAAACTGTTGTGCCCAAATGAAAGATTTGCAATTATGAAATTGAATCGGCGAGAAGTTATCTAGCTACTTTGCCAATCAACTTATATATTTATTGAAATGTACTATGAAAGAGGCCTCTTTGATTAGACGTTTTCTTTACGAGCTACTATACCCAAACAAATTGGAGAGAGAGAAAGTTGTAGCTCCGTAAAGAAAATGGTCAAATCAATAGGAAGCCTAATTCCTCCGTAGATTTTCCCGCGCTCTCCCCCTTCCCCCCACCGCCCCTTTCCCTGTCCCCCCTCCCTTCTCCTCTCCTCCCCTCTCTCGGCTCTCTCTACTCTCCTTGTAGATTTGGGTTGCAACCTCTCTTTCAGAGAGATAAGGGCCTTGTTCGTTTCCCTGTTTAGTTTGAGAGGTGTTACGCTCCCCCCTCTGACATCCCCCCAAAACCCGGGCCCACCCCCCTTTCCCCCATTACCCCCCATTTCGGCCAGCCCCTTTTTTTTTATTATTCTTTTTCACTTTTTTTCTTGTTCAATTATATTGTGAATACACAAGGGGTGTTCCACTAACTTGGGTTTTTTTGGTTTTTTGGTTTCTTTAGATGTTTTAATTTTGCAAAAAAACTAACTTGTTCCACTAACTAGGTTTTTGGTTTTTTGGCTTTTAGTTTTGCAAAAAAACTAACTTGTTCCATTAAACTAGTTTTTTGTATGTTTAGTTTTGCAAAAAAAAAACTAACTTGTTCCACTAACTAGTTTTTTGTTTTTTTTTGGTTTTTAGTTTTGCAAAAAAACTAAGTAGTTTTTTGTTAATGGAATGAGATAGTTTTTTAGTTAAAACAAACCTGTTTTTTTTTTTTTTAGCGGAACGGGGCCACAGGAAAGCCAATCAATTTAAGAGGATTAAAAAGGGCAAGTCATCCTGTTTGAAATTTCACCCCTTCAAACCAAGATGAAGTCTTGAAGAATATATTTAGTTGTTGGGGCATCACAGGACATACTGTAAAATTAATAAATAGTCTGTTTGGTTGATTAAGTCCCCTTGATTTGGTACTAGAAAAGGATGACGATAATTTTGAACTTTAACTATTTAATTACTTATTTAATTTGGTTTACTCAAATTACATTTGCAAGTAAATTCTTTTTTTACATTGACATTTAAATTTGACTTTATACTTAGAAACTTTATATTATTTTAATTAGTTAATTTTCTTAACAATGATAATAAATTTAAAAAAAAACTTGTAAAAGTGAATAATATTACAATCACATTTAAAAGTAAATAAATATTACAATCAGTCTTGGGGCACCGCCAAGTGGTGTTAAGCCGTTATCCACCACACATTTGTGGGATCCAGTATTAAACAAAGGTGTAGTGGATAAAATGTGCTAAGTTGCCAAGTGACGGTATTTTTTTTCTCGTTCAACCAATAATTTTGATGTAGTGTATAGACTCAAACAAACGGTCGATGTTGTCCGATCGGGTCCCAGGATATGTTATTTTTCATGTAGTGGCGCGTATTTTACAATACGAGGTTGCCGATGTCTTTTCACGCATCTCGCTTCATCGCACTTAAAAATAGTAGGTCTTTTTTGTTAATCTGGAGCGGCGGGACAAAATGGGGTATCAACAATAATTAAATAAAAAATTGAATAAATAAATAAATTAATTAAAAAACTGAATTAAATAATTAAATGAATTAATTTAAAGAAATGAATTAAATAATTAAATGAATTTATATAAAGAAATGAATTAATATAAATAACAAAATTAATATAAAAAAGTAATTAAAGGAGGGGATGAGGGGTAAAACAGTCATTTGGCACGTGTCAGGGAGGGGCGCGTATCAATTTCCGTTTAGTTTTAGTTTTAGTTTTGATGACATCATCATTTCCCTCATTTCTCTCTATCTCTCTTCACTCATTGCACCTGCTGACATCATCAAAACTAAACTAAACTATCTAACCAAACACAGCCAAGATGTCCCAATCTAGCTCCTGTATTTTTGGCTTGAGCACCATCAATATGTGGTAGATCGAATTTATGGCGCTAGCCAAAAGTGTTTACCAATGTCGGATCCAGTGTAGGCATAGAGAAGTCACATGACCCAAAAAATAGAGTTCCAAAGTAATGCCTCCAAGTCAAAGAAAAAAGTATAATCGATGGAAGTGGATAAAACAAGAAAGATTAAATGATTGTTTCAAGGTGCATTACATTGTCGCTGTTCTTAAGACGACATTCGTCCCCACCAATTAGAGTGAATTTGGTGTGCACTGGGTTGATGGCGAATTCGACTCCAAGATACAATGGCTGTATTTGGTTCGTAGTTTAGTTTAGTTTTTATGATGTAAGCATGTGTAATGAGTGGAGAGAGATACAGAGAAATGAAGGAAATGATGGTGTCAACAAAACTAAAACCTCAAACCGAACAGGGCCAATGAAGCTTAGTCTCGATTGACTGTTTGTTCAACTGCGTCATGCACAGACACAGAAGGTAGAATGTCTTTGGATTTTGTGAGCCACCAATAACGAATATAAAGGGAGAAAGTTCTAATGAGAGATTGATTGATTACGTTCTCATCATATGTTTTTGGTGAAATCGTCAACCTTTATCTAGGCACAAATATGTGACCATTAGCCAATGGTTACATCAATCCGTTAAAACCCAATAGTCATGTCTATTCATATGACCTTAAAAGTCATTCCTTATAATTTGTTTTTGTCTATTCATTAAAACGAATAAACATATCTTTTGGTTTAAAGCCCTTCACTAATTACTATATTTAATATTCATTAAACATTTTGAAACAGTTCCAACAACTCAAACCCACAATTAAACTTAGGGGGTGTTCCACTAACAAAAAACTAGATTTGTTTTAACTCAAAAACTATTCTATTCCACTAACAAAAAATTCCTCCAAAAAACTAGTTTTGTTTAATTCAAAAACTACTCTATTCTACTAACAAAAAACTCCCCAAAAAAACCAACTACCCTTTACAATAAACTACAACTAAAAAACCAAAAAAACACTTTAGTGGAACAAGTTGTAGATTTAAACTACAACTAAAGGTCTAAAAAACAAAAAACCAAAAAACAAGTTAGTTTTTCTAGTATTGGTACCACAAAGCAAATAATGACAATGTTGTTTGTTACCCAAATCAATTTTATAACTATTAGTTTTACGTAAAAATACTTATTTTGTTTGATATTTTTACGTTTTGTTTAGTTTTTTTACAAGCTCAAAATTAACTAACACTAACAAAAGAAAAATATGCTATGTATATTATTGCAATTTCAATTTGCTCACGGAAATTTAAATTTGACATATCTTGTGTAGTTACGCTTGTGAAATAGACAAAGATGTAAGAATATTGAAAATAAAGGAAGGAAAAATTCAAACCTTTACCAGCCACAATGTAGTAGAACTCCTAAAGTATTATTGAATAGTGAATGAGTGAAATGGCGTTAAACACTAACACGGCCTCTGCATAAGTAACGAGTCAATCATGTAAACCAATTTAAGTCCCATAAGTAGACTAACATAACCCGATTTTGTTGAAGTCATGGGTGCAAGTTGGGTTAAAAATTGAAAATTGACACCACAAGATCAGTGACGAAATAAAATTAAGAGATTAATATTATAACAAAGCCCTACTTGAATGATTAAAAAGGAACATCTTGGTTATGAGATATTATATATATATATATATATATATATATATATATATATATATATATATATATATATATATATATATATATATATATATATATATATATATATCGAAAATAACATGTGCTTGAAGGCATGCATAAATTATTTCAATTTCAACCAGAGTTGTTTGGAGTTAATGGCAACAAACTATATATGTGTGTGTGTGTGTCAAGAGCCCCTCACACACACAATAAATACAAATTTTGACACAAACATAATCAGAACCCCATGCTAAGTCTCGTAGCCGTTCAATTTGTTTAAAACGTGTTTTTAAGAGTCCCAATAAAAGATCAACTCGTTCTGATATCGATAAGGATTGATCGGTTCATTCGGTTTTATCCTGTCAGTTTTGTGGACAAATACCGATCAAGCTCTTATTGTTATCCGAATGAGCTGATTTTTTATGAGATTTGTTAAAACTATGTTTTAAACACACTAAACGGCTCGATCAAAAATGAGTGGAGTGTTGTGTGAGGGGAACTGGCGACACACACACATATATCATGCCAATTTGCTCTCAAAATTTAAATTTGACATATCTTGTGTAGTTATGCGTGTGAAATAGACAAAGATGTAAGAACTAAGAACACTGAAAGTAAAGGAAGGAAAATTTCAAACATTTACCAGCCACAAGGTAAACTCCTAAAGTATTGAAAGTTGCCAAGGAGATTTGTCTGGCTTGAATAGTGAATGAGTCAAATGGCGTTAAACACTAACAGGACCTCTGCAAAATAACGTGTCAATCATTTAAACTAATGTGCAAGTTGATCATTTGAAGTTAAACCCTAAGGATCTGCGCTCATTTCGTTTACGTTTGGACCGTCACAATCTTGGTACGCCCGTACAGATTTAAATCATTCGGAAACTATCAAGTTGGACTCTAACACACCGCGTGAGCTCGTTAATCATTATCATCAATTTACGTTTACTCAGGGGCCTTGTTCTTAAATTTTTATAATAAAAGCAAAATTGACATTTGAAGATGTCTAATGATACAAAAGTAAACCACATCTGTAGCCATCTGATCACCTTAATTCAAAGACGGAGTCGTACAATAAGGATACAAATGCGAAACACATCTTTACCAAATCTCTCTTTCTCTCTACACATTTTTTTGGGGTGATTCTATATACTCCTCCATCCCGCAAAGTTTGACACTTTTGGGAGTGCGTGCCATTTTTAAATTGCCTATATCTTTCAATTCATAACGTTTTATGTGATTTTCAAAACTTTGTTCAAAAGATCTAATTGAAATCTATCAAACGAGATCCATATTGCTTATATAAAACATTACAGATTAAAAGAAATAATCAATTTTTTCATAGGGCTGGAATAGTGAAAGTGACAAACTTTGCGGGACGGAGGGAGTACTTCATACCACCCGATTTCTACATGCAACCCGGCTGACGTGGAAATTTTACATTTTTGCTTCAAATATCCCGATAAAGTTCCCAAAATACCCTTCCTTTAATTTTTCTCCAAATTTTGAAAAAACTCTCCCTCTTCTCCTCCCTCCTCCCCTTCTCATAACCCACGGCCTCTTCTGTCCCATACTCCACCACTACACCGAAACACCCATCACCACCCACTGCCCCTCCGACCGGCGACCACCACCACTGTCGCGACGATGACAGGTGACGACAACCAAGCGGCTTAGATCTGACCCAGAACTAAAAGGTGTATTCATTTACTCGGTATATATACATACATACATACATACATATATATATATATATATATATATATATATATATATATATATATATATATATATATATATATATACATATATCGTATAGATCTTTGTAAGGTTCCTGAAAAATCGTTTTATAGTTGTTAATTTCAAGTGAGATTGGTTGATCGGAAGTTGTTTGGACTGAAATTTGTCAGTTGAAACGTCATTGACGTCGAAGGAATTCGGTATAGAATTCCCGAAAAACGATCTAAATTTCGGGAGTTAGTTGTCGAAAATTTCAATACCAGCTGTTTCGGCAATGATCAAACGGGAATTATCCACCGAAAATCAACATCGTTTTCGACAATTAACTCCCGTAATTTTCAACAATTTTCGGGATTTTACTTCTAAAGTATACCTAGTTTTTCGGCAACTAACTCCCGAATGTATATCTAAATGTATATGTATATATATACATATATCGTATAGATCTTTGTAAAGTTCCTGAAAAATCGTATTGTAGTTGTTAATTTCAAGTGAGATTGGTTTATCGGAAGTTGCTTGGGCAATGAGCAAACGGGAATTATCCACCGAAATTCAACATTGTTTTCGACAATTAACTCCCGTAATTTTCAACAACTTTTGGGATTTAACTTCTAACGTATACCTAGTTTTTCGACAACTAACTCCCGAATATGGAGCATATTTTCGGTAGTATATTTCCAAAACTTAGAATTTCATTTGCTTATCATTTATTTGTGATGGTAATACTGGTGGCAGTGATGATATGAAGTTAGCAGCTATAGCAGCAGAAGTTGACAAGGTATATGCTGACGAACTATCACCATTTAACATGCGGCAGGCCTTGCGGAACATATCGAAGATTTTGCGGCTTAACACCGAGGGAGAGCCTACTACACCATTCACGACGGAGTCCTACACTAGATGTCACTAAATGCTACTTGAGCATTGTGTTTACTTTGATTAGACTATGATGGACCTTGTGCTTATGTATGTTTAGACTATGATAGACTTTGGTTATGTATTTAGGTGGATCGACCACGATAATGATCTATTTTGGATGGATATGGTTAGACTTTGGTTATGTATGTGTTTACATATAAAATTAACAAATCCAATAATTAATTGACACGTAATGGAAAATGCCAAACGTTGGCAATTACATGTTGATAAAAACACACTGGATTAAAGGAATGTAAATGATTAAATACGATGTCGTATTGAAGCCAAAGATGAAAAGCAGTTATTGGCAGTTACAAGCCATTGCTGACGTAAAGGATGGTTTCGAAACCATGATTTTAACTGCTAAACGTGTAAACTCCACGTGTGAACTTGGGAAACAAAGCAAACTGGCAGTTATAACACGTGGAATATTTGTCGAAAGGCAGTTATTCATCTTATTGTTTAATCATTTGAGTTTGTTGAAACAATTGCACAGAGTCAAAATCAAAGCTTCTGAAGGAAGAATTAGAAGGATTCAAATTCAGACGTGGAGGAGGAATCAACTGCCAACATGAAGAGTGGAAGTTAAAGTTCAAAGCAAGCCAATGTTCAAATGCATTGAGCGGGAAGTTCAAATTGCAAGCAACGTCTATAAATAGAAGAAATTGAAGAAGTGAAAGCCCCGGACAAATCTTCAACAAACAGCTATCAAAAAACTGATGCTTGGTTTGTTCATTGGCAAAGTAGTTTAGGATTTCGAACCCAGTTCGAAGTAGTTTAGGAAGTAGATTAGGAAGTAGTTAGGATTAATCTTGGTTGTTCTTGTAACAATCACCCTTTTCGAAGTTCTTGTATCTGAAGTTGGAGACGATTTCGAAGTAAGTTTACCTTTGGTTTGGTAATCAAAGTTTCTTGTTTCTTTTTGTTCTTCGATTTCCTAAGTTTGTTGGTTTATATTTCTTCACTTGTTGAAAAAATCCTCTTAATTGAGGTAATTGAACCAATAAAACACAATCGCCTGATTAGATTTGGTTTTTCCAAAGTTAATCTGAGGGAGGAGATTGAAACTCTCTCTGGCACGCTCGCACACAATTATTTCCATTGCAAAGAAGTAAAAAAGAACCAAACACATTTTTTGGCACGCCCGGTGGGACCCCTGAAAGTGTGGAATGGCTCCAAAACTTAGGAAGCAAGCGGATGATTCTCAGGTTGGCCAAACGCCAGAAGATGAGAACAATGTTAATTCTAAAGAGAACGAACAAGTCGAAGGCCTACAAATTGGACCAGAGACTCGTACTGGTCAAGACTTAAATGCAGGGATTGGCCAGAGTTCTCGAATGAATACTAGAAGTAACAGAACGGTACATGTGGAAGACCCAAAGAATCCAGAAGTTGGAGGAAATGTGTCATCTAGTCAGTTCGCTGAAATGATCGCCACATTTAAAGAATTGGCTCAAACCCAGAAGCTTATGTTACAAAAATTAGAAGAGCAATCAGGGCTTAGGCATGATCTTTTGCCTTCATTTGAGAAGGATAAAGGAGAGGCTAGTACAAGCAAATTTAAATCAAGGCCTGGAAAAGAGCCTATAGATGTAGATGATATACCAGAATCATGGTATGAACCTGCAAAAACTCATGATTATCAAGCTCCTAAACCTAAAAAAGTGTTCAAACAGAACACTAATGTCCCATTCGAACCAAACTTTGATGGTGTAAATGAGGATAAGGGTTTTAGAAACAATGATTACGGGTTTGATGAGTATGTATTCACTCCTGGAAGTCATTTTAATGAGAAAGATAGGACCAATGCAAAAAGGTATAATCCAGAGATTGGAATTCCTAAGTATGCAGGAATACCAGAAATGGGGAGGATACATTCGAACCACTTATATGAACCTCTTGCAAAGCAAGAAGGAGGTTTTAAGCATCATAGGCCTTTTGATGATCCTTTTCAGAGGTTTCCAGAAGATAACATGCCTAGAAATGCTACTTGGGAGCCACCTGTTAATACAAGAGTGCCTCTAGGAGAACGTCCAGCCCTTCGAGATGAGATATTAGGCCTCATGCAAGAGGTATATGGACCTTTAAACCGAGGAATACAAACTCAAATTTATAGAAAGCCCTATCCAGAATGGATAGATAGGCAGTTCGAAGTCCCTAGGGGGTTCAAAATCCCAGATTTTACTTTATTCCATGGAGATGGAAAACAATCAACAACTGAGCATATTGCTAGATTTACAGCTCAATGCAAAGAATTAGGCAATAATGGGTTTGTTAAGTTGAAATTATTTTCTAACTCTTTGACAGGAACAGCCTTCGAATGGTACTCTAATTTGACACCAGAGTCAGTTCCAAATTGGCAAAGAATGGAAGAATTATTCCATGCACAGTTTTATCAAACGGAACCTGAAGTCACTATGGCTGATTTAGCAAGGTTAAAGCAGAAGCCTGATGAAAAGGCTGCTCACTTTATTGCTAGGTTTAAAAAGGCTAGAAACAAGTGTAAACTTCAATTACCAGAAGTTGAATTTGTGAGGATAGCACAAGATGGTTTGAATAGAGAACTTAGGAAGAAGTTCGACTCTACTGAGTTTAGAGATTTGGTTGATTTAACTTACAAAGCTTCTAGATATGAATCTTTGTTAGAAGAAGATGTTGATAGAAACAACTCTTCTTATTCAACCTATTATAAAGACTCTACTTATGAAATTGATGCTGCTGAAATTGTTGAGCATGATCCTTGTGTGTGTGAATGTTTAGTTCGAAAGGATTCTTCCATAGCACCAAGGACTAATAAGAAAGCATTTAGCAAAGTGTATTCATTTGATGTGTCAAAAGCAGATGAAATTTTTGATTACCTTTTGAAGAAAAAGTTTATCAAACTTCCTGAAAATGTTAAACTTCCAACTTTGGAAGAAACAAAAGGAAAGAATTATTGCAAATGGCATGCTTCTAGGACTCATTCAACTAAGAATTGTAATGTCTTCCGTGACAGGATTCAGGAGCAAATTAAGAAAGGAAGGATCATGTTTCCAGAGAAGACCATGGGAATAGACACAGATCCATTTCCAAAGATTGAAGAAGTAACTGCTAATACCAATGTGCCAACTTCTTTGGCCAAAACAGTTCAAGAGGTATGGCAAAACAGACGAGTTCACGTTGGGATGAACTCTATTCAGTTTGGAAGAGGAAAGCCAAAAGTTGGCCAACTTCGAAGTAATGATGGGAAGACTCACCGGCAAGATTATGCAACGGGAAGTTCTTCTAAGAAGGGTTTTAAGCAATCTCATCTTCCTATGCTTGAAGCATCCTTTCTGGAATGCTTATGTATGGAATGCAGGGCTAATTATCTGATTTTCAAAGATTTGGATCGACAGGGGGTTGATTTCTTTCCAAAAAGGATGGAAAGGAAGGCTTTGGACCAGAATAATGAAAGAAAACCATGGATAAGCCCAAGTCATGGAAGAAATGAGAAGTCTTGGCCAGTATCAAAGAGAAATGTACCTTCGAGTCCAGTTCCACCAGCTTCGAAGAGGGATTATCCTCCTCTGAAGAAGGTCAACACTGGAAAGGCCCTAATAGACCAAGAAACTAAAGGAGAAGGGGAACAATTCACCTTGGTAAAAGGAGTTCCTGATTGGTTTTTAAAGAAAGTTAAACCAGAACTCTTCCAAGGATATAAAACCCCTTCTAAAGTTGGAAACAAGATGGTTAAACCTCCAAACACTCCTGCTGGTCAATGGGTAGTAATTAGAGATCCAAAGACCAAAACACCTCAAATGATTCCTATGTTGACAAGAACTCAGAAGAGGAAGTTGCAAAGGAGGTATACTAGCTTCCAAATGGAAGATTATGCTTCCAAGGATAATCATAATGGGGGTGATAAGTTTAACCCAAGGTTTAACAGACTTCGAAGGGAAGACTCTGAAGAATCTCTTCGAAAGGGGTTTACTCAATCAGAGAGGGTAACACTGGAAAGTCTGGCTGTAAGAATGGACAGTGAGGTACCTCGAAATAGTCCAGCTTCACCAAATTCCTTGGCAAGCTATCAATCTGGCTTATTAGAGGCCATGATAGTGGAACAGGAGGAAGGTGGAGGAATGAATTCATCACCTGTTGAAACATGGTCCCCCATGGAGACTTCTGCAGTGGAGTTTCCTGAGAAGATGGACACAATAGAGGGTGGATCAGAATTACCAGTACAGGAAAAAAGGACCATTCAGTTTGGGACCTTGCCTGAGGTTCAAATTAACATGGTTGCTCCTTCATTTGATTTTGGGCCTTTTGGACCAGACTGTTCACCAGTTCGAAGGACACTACAGCCAACAGTTGCTCCTATGGAAACCATTGATGTATCAAGTGATGAAGAGTATAACCTTACGTATGATAATGGTTGGAATGATGGTTGGGGAGCCTTGATATCCAAGATTCAAAAGGAAGAAGAAGAAGAAGAGCTTCTGGTTATGGCTAATGCTATAGAAGAACCAGAAGTGACTTCTAAGGAAAGGGCAGTTTTTGTCCCAGAAACAGAAATAAATGCTGAGTATCCTTTGGTTGTGGATTTGAATTGTGCTGATCTTTCTTATCCCTTCAAATCACCTTCGAATGATATGAGGCACCATTTAAAGCCATTATACATATCTGCATTGTTTGATGGGATTTTGTTAAACAGAGTTTTGGTAGATAATGGTGCAGCAATGAACATCTTACCTTCTAGGACTTTGAAGAAGTTAGGGAAAGAAAAGGTTCGATTGATCCCAACAAGCACATCCATTGCTGGTTTTACTGGTGAAAGTAAAAGTCCTAAAGGAATTGTTTCTATACGCCTGAAAGTTGGCCAAGTGGAAACTGATACAGCCTTTTTTGTGGTAGATACTTTTACAAGTAAGTATAATGCTCTACTTGGTAGGGATTGGATTCATGTCAATGGCTGTATTCCATCTTCGATGCATCAAGCTTTAATGATTGTGAAGTATGAAAATGGGAAAGAAGTAGGGGTCGAAGAGGTGAAAGCAGATCCACATCCCTTCAGTACTTCAGCAAATTGTGCAGAGGCTGAAATGTATAAGCCTGAGATCATTCCTCTAAGTGAAATTGCACAACCTGCCACCCCTCCATCCAGTGTGTTGGAAATTGGAGAATTGGCAGAGTTGAAGTCTAAGCTTAAACAAGCAGTTGATTATGAATCAGACAACTCACCAGATGAGGCTGCTTGGATGTGAGTCCAAGACAGAGTTCGAAGAGGCCAACTCCTTGGCTTTAGTTAAATTCATGGCTCTAGAAATAGAGCAAAAGTTACAAGAAACAAATGATTGGGAGGATTTATTGGCTGAAGAATCTGACTGGGGGTTGAAGCCAACCGGATTCGAAGAAGCTTTTTTAGGCTACGTCGATTCCCAAGATCCTTTAGAGGAAGTGGAATTGGGAGATGGAATTGTTCAAAACACTGTTCAGATCAACAGAGAACTCGATGCTGTTTCGAAGGCCAAATTGATCACAGTGCTCAAGGAGAACAAAGAATGCTTTGCTTGGAGTTATAAAGAATTAACAGGTTTGAGTAGAGATTTAGTTGAACATAAATTGCCTATTAAATCTAATTGCAAACCTTTCAAACAACTTCCAAGAAAGATGTCCCCTGAAACCATTTTATTGGTAAAAAAGGAGATTCAAAACCTTTTGAATGCAGGTTTTATCAGAACAGCAAGATATGTAGAATGGTTATCAAATATTGTTCCTGTTATCAAGAAAAATGGGAAGATTAGGGTGTGTATTGACTTTAGAAATCTGAATACTGCCACCCCTAAAGATGAATACCCAATGCCTGTAGTAGACATGTTGGTGGACAGTTCTGCAGGCCACAAAATTATGTCTATTATGGATGGTCATTCTGGGTATAATCAAATTTGTATAGCCAAAGAGGATGTACATAAAACTGCATTTAGAGCCCCTGGTAATCTTGGGACCTTCGAGTGGGTCAAGATGCCTTTTGGATTGAAAAATGCTGGTGCTACTTATCAAAGGGCTATGAACACTATCTTCCATGAAATAGTTGGGGGTTTTCTGGAATGCTACATAGATGACATCATTGTTAAATCAGAATCTATTGATGATCATGTAGAGCATTTGAAGATAACCTTTTCTAAGATGAAGCATTATCAATTGAAGTTGAATCCTGCTAAATGTGCTTTTGGAGTAATGGCAGGAAACTTTCTAGGGTATTTGGTCCATAGCAAAGGTATTCAAGTTGATAAAAATAAAGCTAAAGCTATTTTAGAAGCTAAACCTCCTTCAAACAAGAAAGAACTTCAAAAATTTCTTGGTCAATTGAATTTTCTTCGAAGGTTTATATCTAACACTGCAGGGAAAACTAAAGTCTTTTCTTCTTTGTTGAAACTGAAGGATGGAGAGGACTTCGAATGGATAAAAGAGCATGATGATGCTTTCAAGGCCATCAAGGAGTACTTGATCAATCCACCAGTTCTTGTTCCACCTAAAAAGGGAGAGCCTGTTAAGCTCTACTTGGCAGCAAACCATGACTCAATTGGAGTTCTATTGGCTCAAGATAATGAAGAAGGAAAGGAGCAAGCTATCTATTATCTAAGTAGGTTTCTTAATGATTGTGAAAGTAGGTATTCTGCAGTAGAAAAGTTATGTTTAACTTTGTTTTTTGCTTCGAAGAAACTCAGGTACTATATGATGCCTAGAGTAACTTATGTAATTTCCCAGACTGATGTTATGAAGTATATGTTGTCTCAACCTGTACTTAGTGGCAGAATTGGGAAATGGATTGTATCTTTGATTGAATTCAATCTAGAGTATGTTCCTCAAAAATCTGTTAAAGGACAAGCTTTGGCTAATTTTTTGGCTGATCATCCAAACGGAATAGAGACTCCTGAAATAGCAGATATTGACATTGTAACCATTAAACCATGGAAGATGTGGTTCGATGGTTCAAAAACATCTCAAATGGCTGGAATTGGAGTTGTTTTGGAGTCTCCTCAAGGTTTGAAAACCAAATTTGGGTTTCGGATAAATGAGGGGGAATGTACCAACAATCAAGCAGAATATGAAGCCTTAATCATGGGGTTAGAGCTATTGCTTGTTTTGAAGGTTGATATAGTTGAGGTGTTCGGAGACTCTCAATTGGTTATAAACCAGGTAAAGGGAGAATTTGGTTGCCATAGTGTTGGTTTAAAACCTTATCATCAGTATGTGAAACTGTTAATTAAACAATTTCGTATGATTACCTTCACTTATGTGCCGAGATTCTTTAATGAAGAAGCAGATGCAGTAGCACAAAGAGCATCAGGATTCAAGTTTATCACTGATGAAAGCAAAGAGTTTTGTCAGTTGACCTTAAGGAAATCCTTATCAATGCTTAAACATAGATATACTGATCTCGAAGTATGCGAAATTACTACTTCTCCTAGTTCGAACGATTGGAGACACCCACTGATAGATTATCTAACAAAACCTGATGCTAAAACAGATAGAGCAACAAGGTTAATATCTGTAAATTACATTATGTACAATGGAGAGCTGTTCAAAAGAGGAGCAGATGGTTTATTGCTTAAATGTTTGGGCAAGGTAGACGCCTTTAGAATTATGGCAGAGGTCCATGAAGGTATTTGTGGGGCTCATCAAGCAGGCATTAAAATGAGATGGTTAATTCGAAGGTATGAATATTACTGGCCTACTATCCTTAAAGATTGTATTGATTATGCAAAAGGATGCCAAGCTTGTCAAAAGACAGGGCCTCTCAAGCGATTACCTGTTACTGAGTTGCAATATGTAGTTAAGCCTTGGCCATTTAGAGGTTGGGCAATGGATATGATTGGCATGATCTACCCTGCCTCTAGAAGTGGTGATAAGTTCATTCTAGTTGCCACTGATTACTTTACTAAATGGGTGGAGGCTCAAGCTTTTGAAAGTGTATCTCAAGAACAGGTAATTGAATTTATTAAGAATATTGTTTATAGGTTTGGATCTCCAGAAACTATAACAGTAGATAATGGATCCATTTTCGAAGGTAAAGCAGTGAAGGCTTTTTCAGCCTCTCATGGAGTTTCTTTGATTAATTCTACTCCTTATTATGCTCAGTCAAATGGCCAAGCAGAATCAACCAATAAGATTATCAAAAGAGGTATTCAAAGAATGGTTGATAGAAATCCAGAGGAATGGCCAAGCTTGCTTTTAAATGTATTATGGGCATATCGAACCACTAAAAGAACCAGTACAGGTACTACTCCTTTTGCCTTAACTTATGGGCATGATGCTGTTTTACCAATGGAAATCGTGGTGAGATCACAAAGGGTTGCTTCTCAAAATGATTTGGATATTGGAGCATACTATCAAGCAATGAATATGGAGCTCGAAGAGGTAGATGAAGAAAGGATTAAAGCTCTGAATCAAATTCTGCTGCAAAAGTCAAGAGTGGCTAGAAGTTATAACAAGAAAGTGGCTGTTCGAAGCTTTGATATAGGTGATTTAGTATGGAAAGTAGTGTTACCTGTCAAAGAAAGAAAGCAAGGACTTGGAAAGTGGGCCCCAAATTGGGAAGGGCCTTTCCAAATTCATAGAGTTCTTAAAAGAGGGGCATATCATTTGAAAGATTTAAATGATTATGTTCATAGAAGAAAGATTAATGGAAGATATCTAAAGGCATATTTCCCAACTATTTGGGAGTCCTTTAGTAGAAGATAAAATTAAGTGTAGTTTGTCTTTTGTTTTGCTTGTGCTGTTCAAGACGAATCATAAGAAATAAGCAAAGGTTATGGTCTGAACTCAAATTTAAATCAATAAGATCAATAATCCAAGCAGTTATAAAGTAATGGAATTGAGAGAAAACAAACGTTTCATTCATTACCTAGAAACTGTACAATGGTATCTTTTAAGTCACTCCATACATGAGCACCTCTGCTACAAATAAAGTCATAAATTTCCTTTTGATCAGAGGTCTGTTGTAGTTGACTTTTAAGATCTTTAATAATTACAATTGATTGAGAAGCTCTGCTCATAGAGGTTTGTATATTGGAGGTAGTCTTATCAATCTCTCCTCTAACTTGAAGCAAGGCTGCTTCTAGACGAGTTTCTTCTTCTTTCAGATGACGAAGCCTGATGATATCTTGATCATGAGAAGAAATTACACTTCGAGCTTCATCATCTGCACTGGATAATGCTGCTTTCAAATTTTCTCTCAGAAGGTGCTTCTCTTGAACTTCACAAAGTTGATGAGCTTTCACTTGAAACTCAGAAGCTCTATCCAGAAGTTGTTTATGAAGCTCTTGAGAAGTAGGTTTCAGTGCCCAAGCAGCTTGACAGCATATATCCAAATGGACTTTTAAGCCTCCTTCAGCCAAATTTTCAAAATTCAGCTCTGTGAGTCGTTGGAGGATCTCCTTCAGTTCTTGAATCTCTTCTGGAGTAAAGATAGGCTTGACCAACTCAGAAAGAGATGAGCTATACTGGACCTTGAGTTGGTTGATAGGAGATTCAGAAGAGGGAATTGGAGCCTGGGGATTAGTGATTCTCTGACAAAAATCACTCACTCGTAGCTTGAACTGCTCCAGCATAGAAAGTTCACCAACAGAGGTGCTAGTAGAAGCACCAATCTCCTGCTAAGAAGATGTATAAGCATATTCAGGTTTGATCTTTTTTAGAAAAGGTGTGATTGTCATATACAAATAGTTCACAGTACCTCAGTCCTGGAAGTAACAATGCTTGAGACTGGATCAGGTCCTGCTTCCTCAAGCACCATCTCAGGTTGATCAGTGATTTTGACAGCTGGGAAACTTGGTGTAATTTCAGGGAATAGGCTCCTGTCATCTTTTGGAGATGAAATACTAACTTCTGATTGAACAGGCATATTAACCTCAGAGGATTTATCAATGCCAATGCTCAGAGACTCTTCAGGAATAGTTTGTTTAGCTTTAGCTACAGATGGACCAACAGTATGCTGTTCAAATACAGCTTCAGGTTCAGAATTTGGCTCCTGCAGGGGGTCTTTGGTCATCGAAGTAGGGAATCCTACAGCAGAATCTGTATGAGCTGGTAATGATGCTTTAATACTCTCTGAAACCAACGCGTGTGCAATGACATGTCTTATGGGAGCAGTTAAATCTTGTAATATACCTTCTTGGGGAATGACTGGAGTGCAAACTTCAGTTATCCTAGTGGATGAAGCAAGTTTTGATTTAGGCTTTGCAGCTTGAGGGTCAAATATGGGTACAGATGTTTTTAAAACTTCAGCATGCTTGGACTTTGTCCTCCTTTCTGAATTTAAGTCGGTATATGAAATGGAGAAGTCAAAGTGAAGTTTGAAGACATTGATGAAATTAAAGTTACAACAGCTTACCCTTTTCAAATTGGTTTGTAGTAACATTTTCAGTCTCTTCTTCCTCTGGCTCTTCAAGTAAGATTTTTCGTCTTCTTTTTGAAGCCTCATAAGCTTCAGCGAATGTGGTGTCCTTTTGGCCAGATTTTTCCTTAGGAGCCAAAGTATTCTTCTTTTTCTTGGCTTCTGAAAAGGGCAATAGAAGGTTGGTATCTTTCGAAGAACCAAAGAATTGGTAGGAGTTAAGAGAATAAGGGGCTACCTGGTTCCGAACTTGGAGAGACAGAAGCGTGAGCAGTTGCTCTTTCTTTTCTCAGCCTTTTCTTATGACCAGCCTCTGTATTTTGAATCATTGAGTAACGAATAAAAAATTCGAAGCCATAACACTCACACAAACCATTAAGGGTTACCTGGTGGAGAAGGAGGGAGTATAGCTTTTTGTTGCTGAGATCTTGTCACTATTTGTGGTACAGATCGAAGAGGTTCGACATTCAAAGCAGCAGGCTTTGAGGCAAAAGATTGCACTTCTGGGGTTTCCTCTTGACGAGTTGTTCGAGACGTATCTCTTGGACTTCTCCCAGAATCATTATTTGATATTGAATTAGAATGAGTTATTTCTTCAATACCAACACCAATATCTTTGGTAAAAGTCTTGACAGGTGCAGATTCAAAATATAATTCCATCGAATTGTGCCACCATCTAGAAAATGTTGGGAGAGGAGGCTCTACGGTGATAGTAAATAGGTATGGTTGAAATTTTATTCTAGAGTTTTTAAACTCTGCATTAGAAATTGCAACTTGATCCCTATCAGTTTTGTTTCTTGAAGTAAGATCAATGTTGATTTCACCTGGATAAGGACAAGGAACAGCCTGTACCAATCCAAATTGCTTGGCAAACTGTGCAGGACAATAGATTTCAGCATGAGCTTGTCTGCAACCACCCACATAAGCTCCTATGATGATTTCCCTTGGAAGAAGAATGCTTGCCCATGCTTCACGATAGGCAGGACTACCCCTTTGTTCCATAAGTCTGCTTATCCACTTTGGCCCAATACCCCAGTGATGAAATGGAGTAAATTCTCTTTCTTCTTTGTCCTCTCTTAGCTGGTGAAAATATTGTAAATATCCAGTCAAGGTAAGGGGAGTTGAAGCCAAAATGGTATACCTGTCCCCATAAATGCTCAAAGGAGACCTTTCTGCAACCTTTTGGTCTGGAAAATAAGCTAACAACCATATTTGCAGAAACCAGAGAGGGCCTCCTAGATTTTGATTAAGAGGTTTAGTGTGATTATCAAACCCTGCCTTGTATACATAACCTAGAAAATAAGAAGCCAAATCGATGGTTTCACCTTTCGAAAGGGCATAGGCTAAAGGTGCGAATTCCAGCACCATTTTCTTGCCACCATGGCAAAATACCATTTTACACAAAGTATACCATATCTATGCAAACATTTCTCTATCAGATACGGCATCTGAAAATCTCCTTTCAGCATGTAGGAATCTGCTATAAGAGGCATTCTTTCCATCATACTCAATTTCACCCAGGAAAGGGACTTCAGTAGATGAGGCAATGTCGAAGAAAAGGCCATGGGGAGGAAGTCCAATGAGGAAAGCTACATCTAAAACTGTGGGAGCCATCATCCCACAGTTAAATCTGAAATAGTTGAATGATGGGTCCCAGAAGGCCAAGGCAGCATGTATGAGAGAAGGATTTTGTAAAATACCATTTTGAAGAAAGATAATGACATGTGATAGCCCGATATCTGTTAATTCCTTCTCCTTGGCCTTGAACATGCGTTCAGTCCAGGCTTCCCACTCTTTGTCATAATTGGGCCAGCAGACAAAATTCTTCTTATCCCATTTGGAGAAGTATAAGAGTCTGTCTTTCACAAGATCACTCTGTTCAAGAACGGGGTAGCATGATGTGAAATCTAAAGGAAGGTCACGAAATGAAGGCCCAAGGATTTGAGTGTTAGGTAAAATAGGGTGTTCGATGAAAGTACGGTTTTGTAATTCGCCGGCATCAGACTGAGATTTTAAAACTTCTCTGGTCACTAGCTTCCTAAGAACAAGGGAAGGAGTGTCTTCGAGCATTTCACTTCCAGAAGCCATGTTTGTAAGAGTTTGGAGACCTAGGAGGGAAGGCAGAGTGCTTGAAGGTTTGAATGTATAATGAAAGCGGTTCAAGCCCTAGATTTATACTTTGTGACGAAGCGATGTGCCGATTCGGGTCAAATATTCTATTTTAGCAATTGGGCTTATATTATTTTAGGCCCAAGTTTAAACTTTAACCCGTATACGATATCTCTTTGTAATTTTAAATCATTTAAAGTTTTCCAAACCATTCCTTATTGGTTTAATATCTTCATGCGTGATTTTTCAGTAGTTCGAACTGGTTTAAAGTACATACGAATGCTTCGAAGGGCATTGAAAAGTGTAGAATAAACCATAAAAACTGAAAATTGCATTAACATAGAAGAATTTACATGCTGCAAAGGGAAATCCTATTACAATCGAAGAAAATTAAATCTACTTTGATGGAGCAGCAGTTGGAGTAGGAATAACTTGGAGATAGTGAGGAAAGCTCCAAGTCACCAAAGCATGAAATTTTGCCCAGGTGAAATCAAAAAATTCTTTTTCCTTTATCCTGACCTCAGCTTCTCCATCTAGTTTGAGTTTTTTCTCAATCAGAGGCCTGATCCTCAAGACTAGAGCTTTGGCCTTGGCTTCGAGCTTGGCCAACTTGAGAGCATTCCTCTTTGCATAGCTTTTGAACCTCTTTCGAAGTCTCTTGGAGATCCCAGATGGAATGTCGAAAGGCTTTCTTTTCAGATTTTCTATCTTATTATGAAGCTTGACAACCTGATCATGTGCTATCTCATAGTCATGAAGGTCTTGGTTGAAGACATGAGCAGCACTGTTGTTTTTCATCCACATTCGAAGGAGGGGAAACTGGCTTAGAAAAGAATGAAGAAAATAGCCAGTTAATGTAGAAACTGAGCATTGAATGGTTTCACATGCCCATAAGAAATTCTTACAAGGGATGTCTTCTGCAAGAATCCCTATATCCAAGAATGCAAAAGCAGCCAATAGTTCTTTGGCTCTAACAGAATCAGATTGTGGGTAAAGTGAGTAAGAGTAATCAGCTTGAAATATAGTGGGATCGAAGTTGATACTCTTCAATTCTTGAAACCAATCTGGATGGTCAGGAAGGTTTCGAAGGGAAAGGTTGGAAGGATCAACAAATTTACCCTCAAAATGAGGCCTTCGAACCTCATTTAACCAATAAATGTATTGGCTCTTGGCTTTCTGTTTGAGTTCACCATAGCCAGCGAAGCCAGATTTTTCATCTTCACACACCTTGAAGAACATGGGAGTAAGACAGGTGGCAATAAGACTGTCAAGTACCATGATATTAGGATCACGCCTAATAAGAGGAGATAAATATCTACTCATAGCCAATGAGCGGTATTTGCTCCAACCCTTGTAACCAGCAGGGTCATCCATTTTTACTACCACTATTTCAGATGGTAAACCCCACAGAAAGGGTTTGAAAGAAGGAGAAGTGGGAGGGTTCCATGGATCAATAGGTTCGGAATCCTCTACTTGAACCAAAACAAAAGAACGATCCCTTCGAATTTCACCAACAATTGGTGTAACAGCATTGTTAGTATTGGTAGGGGTTGGGTCTTGAATAACCAAGCGTTCGAAGGCATTTTGAGTGTCAGAAACGTTGGTCATGGTTAAGTTTAGCTTAAGAAGATAAAAGCAAGATTAGAATAAAGATTGGTGATCCATTTTACCAGTGGTTGAGTGCTTTTATAAACTTAAAATCTGAATTTGAAACGATTCAAATCTTGTAAACGAGGAACGTGGGTGTTAACTGCCCATTTTTTATGAACCTCTCACAGAGACCGTAAGAATCGATTACAACTGCATCATTGGAAGTGGTGAGAACTACCAATAACTTCTGCTTTGGAAGTTTACAGGAATTCGAAGCGGCAAAAGGCACATTAACACTTATTCAAATTCCTTGAACAAAGATGTTAATGTGGGGGGTATGTTTACATATAAAATTAACAAATCCAATAATTAATTGACACGTAATGGAAAATGCCAAACGTTGGCAATTACATGTTGATAAAAACACACTGGATTAAAGGAATGTAAATGATTAAATACGATGTCGTATTGAAGCCAAAGATGAAAAGCAGTTATTGGCAGTTACAAGCCATTGCTGACGTAAAGGATGGTTTCGAAACCATGATTTTAACTGCTAAACGTGTAAACTCCACGTGTGAACTTGGGAAACAAAGCAAACTGGCAGTTATAACACGTGGAATATTTGTCGAAAGGCAGTTATTCATCTTATTGTTTAATCATTTGAGTTTGTTGAAACAATTGCACAGAGTCAAAATCAAAGCTTCTGAAGGAAGAATTAGAAGGATTCAAATTCAGACGTGGAGGAGGAATCAACTGCCAACATGAAGAGTGGAAGTTAAAGTTCGAAGCAAGCCAATGTTCAAATGCATTGAGCGGGAAGTTCAAATTGCAAGCAACGTCTATAAATAGAAGAAATTGAAGAAGTGAAAGCCCCGGACAAATCTTCAACAAACAGCTATCAAAAAACTGATGCTTGGTTTGTTCATTGGCAAAGTAGTTTAGGATTTCGAACCCAGTTCGAAGTAGTTTAGGAAGTAGATTAGGAAGTAGTTAGGATTAATCTTGGTTGTTCTTGTAACAATCACCCTTTTCGAAGTTCTTGTATCTGAAGTTGGAGACGATTTCGAAGTAAGTTTACCTTTGGTTTGGTAATCAAAGTTTCTTGTTTCTTTTTGTTCTTCGATTTCCTAAGTTTGTTGGTTTATATTTCTTCACTTGTTGAAAAAACCCTCTTAATTGAGGTAATTGAACCAATAAAACACAATCGCCTGATTAGATTTGGTTTTTCCAAAGTTAATTTGAGGGAGGAGATTGAAACTCTCTCTGGCACGCTCGCACACAATTATTTCCATTGCAAAGAAGTAAAAAAGAACCAAACAGTTTGACTTTTATGTATGTTGATTTTATGATGTATTTTGATATTTTGGTAAGTGTTTGCACGTAATCACTATCTGCTTTCTGGATTTACATAGTTTGGATATTTACTACCGAAAAATAGCACAAATTTCAGGTACAAACTACCGTATTTTTTAACAAATTTCGGGCATTAACTCCCGTTTGCATGCCTCTGTTTAAAATTGGTCATTCAACAATATATAAACTGCATATCATGAAGGGAATATTAATTGCACCTGTATGAATTAAGTTCTCGAATAGACTTACACATTAATTGACAACAATCTCAAAGTTACAATAATCTCGAATAAATTACAAGTACGCATTGTCAACACCAAATTACAAGTACGCATTGTCAAAGTTACAAGTACGGTACATTGACTACTGAGTAATATCAAAATCCTCTGCAGTTGCTACATCAGACCCGATTATCCTTCCAAACTCTTCGATTCAACTAGCAAACGGAGGTTCCCATCCTTTCACATATGGTTCTCGATATCTATGCCAATTCAACGCTATCGGTGGCATGGGGGAACTCGGCCTCACGTAAAGCTGTCAATACAAGAAAACTTCCATCAACCAAATAAAAGTACTGTGCAACATTTTAATTTCAATCAATAAAATAGGCAACATGTTTTCCACAATACGAAATACACGAATATACCTCTACAAAGTGATTCTTGTTCACGAATCCCATCGAACATACGTTATTTTTCAAAGCACGCTTGGAAGAGGGATAGGGAGTAGAATGGAGGGGGAGGAACGTAAGGCATTGCTTGTCGGATAGAAAGACAAGCACCACTTTGAAAGCGGAAACTACGATGTGGCCCATATCAGGCATGATGAGCCACTTATCTATCGGTGCAGGACCATCGCCAAAGTAATCGAGTCTGTGGTGGAGTTCTTCGATCCTTCCTTTTTCACCCAACACCTTCTCATAAAGCGAAGAAAACCTAGGGAAAGCTATACATCATCAACAAAGGAAACCTATACTTGTTCGTTTTGTACGTGCAATCCATCACCAACACTCTAGGGAAAGCACGTAACATGCCACCAGCAAGTGGATGTGACCAAAATAATTCTTTCAAATAACCTGTCACCTCATCACTGCGATGCCACTCAACATAGTTATGAGCCTTTAACTGATGCATTAGATGTTGCATTTGAGATCTACCCACTTGTTCCTTCACCCGCTTCTTATCCTCGGTCGCCTGTCCTTTGGAATAGTTTCACCAGCCTTAATGGTAACGACAAAACCATGGTTCAAACCCGTAGAATAAACCCAGTCTTTCAACGCTTCTTCGGTGGGAAACACCTATCACATATTGTTCAAGAAAAATTTAGGATAAATAACTAGCTCGCATGTGTTTAAGTAAGTAACCAATAATTTAGGATAAATAACTAGCTCGCATGTGTTTAAGTAAGTAACCAACTTTTTTCAAAGTACTAACCATCTCTGTTGTGAAGTGTTCCGTATGATCATATACGCCACCTACTGACCCCATTGTGCGACTACCATGCGTGGAAGCATAACCCTTAAAAAATATCACAGCAACATTAGGAAGATTAGATTTGTTTGGTATCAAAACATGGATATAAACTATCGAAATATTGTCTAAATTTTGGTTTATAACTACCGAAATATTGTCTAAATTTTGGTTTATAACTACCGAAATAATGTCCCAATTTCGGAACTCAATTGTCGAAATATTTTTCCAATTTTGGGAGTTATATACCGAAACATATGACGTTTTTCGGGACTACATTTCCGTGTCGAACAAACGGACAGATTACTAAGTCGGGAAACAATGCGTTACCTCTTGGGTCGTTTTTTGCTCGAAAGTCTTCATTTCCGGGATACCAACCTCACTCTCCACTTCCATGCTTTCTTCTAAGGTGACCGTCTTCTCTATTGCGGACTCTTTTGGTGAATTTGGAGTTCTAAGTTGTTCCATTAGCTCCCCAAGTTCTTCTAATTGAAGTGAAGGAGAGGATCCTTCCATCGACTCATCAAAATTTTTCATTGATTGAGAGAGATGAGAGATGGATGGGGAGAATGTAGGAACACGTATGAATTTTTTTTTACCTAACCTAACAATGGAGGAAGAAGAGGGAGAAGAAGAGGTCTGGGGAAGAAAAATGGGTGGGTTGGTATGTAGTAATAAGAGAAAAAAGGTTTGTGTAAATGGGTTGGTATGTAGCAACTTGAGGGGCAAAATGGACTTTTCGCAAGAGGGGTTTTGGGATTTATTTTGACTGGGTGGTATGAAGTAATAAATGGGAGCTATATAGAATCACCCTTTTATATGCCACTCCCTGCCTCCCGTGTGTGTGTGCACGCGTTCACGTTTAAGCAATATCGACCCTGAATGTTATAAAAAAATTGTAGAAAAAAAAACATTTACCAAAAAAAAAAAAATATATGGATCCTGAATCATACATAAAAGCCTTTGTTGCATTGATATGTATATAATCATAAGTAACTCTTGCAAAACATTTTAGCTTTTTACCAGACGTACAAGTTGTACTAACTGTCTAACTCTTACAAGTAACTTCTGTAAATCGTAACTTACACATTTGAATTCAACGGATAAAAATGTTCGAATTATGATCACAGAAATATTTTGTTTTCTATCCCTTATAAATCAATATTCAAAACAATGTATGGTGAGCTCATGTGGGACAAAGAACTTGTTCGGTTGGGTTTTTAGAACCCGGTTTTAAGACCCAGGTCTTGTTTGGTTTTTCCAAAAGGTCTTTAGCCGCCAGCTATTAGCAAATTCAGGGACCCCTCATCCGTCCGATCGTGTTTTGGACGGCCTGGATGTGTTTTGATTTTTTATGGGTAAAAAAAATCAAAATTAGATTAAAATTGCCGAACACATCCAAGCCGTCCAAAACATAATCGGACGGATGAGGGGTGCACAACACGGTGCATAGCATATTTTTCTTTTATAAGTGTTAGTTAATTTTGAGCTTGTAAAAAAACTAAACAAAACGTAAAATATCAAACAAAATAAGTATTTTTATGTAAGTTCTCATAGTTATAAAATTGATTTGTGTAACAAACAACATTGTCATTATTTGTTTTGTGGTACCAATGCTAGAAAAACTGAGTTTTATTGTCGGTTCAAGTTGTTGGAATATTTTCAAAATATTTAATGAATATTAAATGTTGTAATTCGTGAATGAGTTTAAATCAAGCGGTGTGTTTATTCGTTTTAATGAATAGACATAAACAAATGGTTAAATTCCACGAAGACCCCCTCATTTATTTCAATTTTTCATAGACACCCTCTAACCTCTAAAAATGTCCATATTCACCCCCTCACCTATGTGAAATGCAAAACACCACTTACTCCATTAACGGAATGACGAAAATGACCAAAATACCCTTTAAAAATCACCCACACTCACCCCCTCATCGATGAAAAATACCCAGAGTAGCCCCCACCTCTCTCTGTTTTTTTTTTTTTAAATTTCGGTTTTCAAGAAGAAAATTATGTGGATTTGTTTTTTTATTTCAAAATCAAAGTGTAGCGGAGAATTTTCTTCGAAATTTTCCCCTCCAAATATGTATATTTGTTTCATTTAAAAACGCGCGCACACACAGAAAAAAAAAAAAACAGAGATGGATGTATTTTTTTTTAATCTTTGGAAAACAAAACAAATTCACCAACATATAAATCTAAACATATAATTTCATCATAATTCTTTAATACAACAAAGAATGAGATAAAACAATGGTGTCTGTCGTTTCTCTCTCACAAATATCACAACAGCCAAAAACAGAAGAGAAATAAATCCAGTATAGTATCAAATTGAATTAGACCTAATCTATCCTCATGTGCAATCCATATTAAATCAAACCAAATTAGAGAAATTCGAACAAGATAGAGAACCCACATGAATAGAGGATTAGCGCTTCCTTCATTCCCAACCTCACAGAACCTTAGCTTCGTGACAAGTGTCTGGCGCAAAGAGGCATCAGCGCAGCCGCACTAGTACGTGACGTCGTCGGCCGCAACTTCACGTATCTCGACGTTGATGGGGTGGTCAGAGACGAGGCGAAGGAGGTCGTGTTAGGAGTTTGTATGATGCATTGATCCCGCCATTGCTACTGCTGCGCCGGTCCCAATCATCAGGGGAGTATCCACGGAGTCCACCACATTCGTTGGGCCCAATATACATTAAATGACCCATATCCACTTCCAATTACTCCATCCGTCCCAATTTAAATGTCCCCTATAGGAGACCATGTAAGTTTGACATTCAAAAATAAAATACTTTCGGAATTACTTTTTAAATTTTTTTTGTACCGGTCAAAAGATCTCAATGAGTACTTTTAAATAGTGTAAAAAAATTTGAAAAAAAAAATCTAGAAATATGTTTTCTTTTTTAAAGTCAAAATGACAAGACTTTACGTACATGACATTTAAAATGGGACAGAGGGAGTATATATTAAGGTCGAACCATCTTTGTATTTTTTCAATGTTGGACTTAACCTTCACACATGTTCCAACAAATCTCCCCCTTGTGTGCACCGTTCATTGAGTCTTGCCCTCTTTCTTTGCATCCAAACTCCCCCTTGATTCTAATATTCTACTCTTTGACTCAATCTCCGAACTAGGCTTCTTTCGCACACACTCCATCGATTCAGAGCTATCCATTACAGCACTCCAACATCGAACCACTTTGCTATAGCGGGAGTCACCTGGATCTCTACTTGATTGACTTAGAGCCATCTATTATACTCCATTGAGAACCAAGGTGCCCATTCACTGGCACCATGGTCCCGGACGAGTCGACGTGTAGCATGCATGTGCTCCATTCACTTGCATCACCTTGCAACGGGCACACCCCATCACCTGCACAATTGGATTTCCCGCTCCATGGAGTGTTCTTCGTACAGGCTCATTCATGTTGTGTCGAGAGTTTTCGCCCATAGATCGTGAGCCATTAGCTTTGATTTAGGAGTTTGTACGATTCATCAATCCTGCCATCGCTACCGCTGCGCCGGTGTGCACAAGGCCCAATCATCCAGGGAGTATCCACGGAGTCCACCACATTTGTTGGGCCCAATATACATTAAATGACCCATATCCACTTAAAAGGCTAAGCCTTGTAAGTAGTGAGTTATCCAATTGTATATTAAGGTCCAACCATGTTTATATTTTTCTAATATGAGACTTAACCTTCACACATGTTCCAACACACAATAAATACTACTAATTGTTTTACTAGTTCACGAATGGCCCCGTTGACACCACTATGGCTCAATTCACATGTCAGAGCTTAATTCACATGTCAGAGTGCTCATAAAATATGATATGAATTCGCGAATTTTTTTTGATGAAGTGAAGTAATAAAATGTTCTTTAAGAAATGTGCTCCTTTGATAAAAGAAATATTCTACAAGAAATATAACATATACTCCCTCCGTCCCTTTTTTAGTGTAGACATTTCCATTTTGGGCTGTCCCTTAATAAGTGTGTAGTTTGAAATGGGTTAAAGTTTTTATAATTATCATTTTACCTTTTTGAAAAGTTAGTGGGTAAAGAGTTATTGGGTAAAAGCGGAGGATAATTTTGGAAAATAAAGATAAAAGTTGATGTGAAAAGTGTAAAGTGGAGGAAAAAGTTGATGTAAAAAATTAAGGGCCAATTTTTGGGAGGTCCACTATAGGTATTTACTGAAGTCTCGGTTCCACTATGTAATTTCGTAAGGCCTGCAGTTCACGCGCGTTCAAAAGACAAAAATACCCCTCAATATCAAACCAAGCAGGAACGTCACTGTCTTGTTTCTCCCCAATCCCAAACCCTAACGTCTTCTCTCTCTTCTCCCTCGATCGCGATCTTCTCTCTCCCAGTTGAGCATTTTACTATCTGCGTTTGATTTCGATTCAGATATCAATTTCGACTTTGATCGAAGGTCTATCTCGTTGAAGCTCTCTTTTCGAAGTATGATTCCTAGCTCTGACAAAAAGACTTGAAGCTCTCCCGGTGAGTTTTATGTTTCTCTATTTGTATTAGCCTTGTTTTGACAAAACCCAAGATTTACACGGAATGAGCTTTTTTTTGCAGATGCATGTAGTATATCATCCAATTGACGCAGGAAGTCGCTGATATCAAACAAATATGTATTTTGATTTCTGTAATTTCGGTGGCTAATTCAGATCTTGGTTCGATATTGAGAATTGTTCTATTTCGTCCACTCGTAGGTCTGTGTTTATCTCCTACACTGAAGTCAGTAAGATTTTGGTATTGAGTTGGCCATTGCTGCGGCCATTAATTGGTGACTTCTTTACAAGGTTGGGATAATGCCCAATATTGCTGGTACTTTTTCTTGTTCTAAAACTACAATTTTACCATTTTTGAAATTTGGATTTACTCCTAGAAAGGACATAGTTGATATTGCCCAAGTAACTTGGTATATCATACCCTTTTTGCCGATTTCCCAATTTAGGGTTCCATTCTGTGTTGTTTGCCCAACTTAGATAAACCGCTGCTCCTGAATTCCCAATCTAGTGGTTTGTAAAAACAGGAATTCAAATTCAGCCCAATAGTTTTTTTTTTTTTTTAAACTCAAGCATTATGACGCTCCGACTTGGCTAGTTTGCACTCCTAGCTATGTTGATTAATTTTTACTACTTCATATGTACTTTTTGAGTAATTCAGAGCATCAAGCTTTGATTCCAGTCTTCATGGATATTGGCAAAGAGATAGTACTTTTTTTTTTGGATTTCCATCGTAGTCAATTTCATGCGGTTAATGGTTTCATATGCAATGTTAGCTTGATGATCTTGTGATTTTTTAAAACTAAACTTGATAGTTAATTTCATTGTTGGATGGCATCTAAACGGGGCCTCTGGTATGTATTCATGAAGTGGCATTTCTAGTCATTTCAACATTATCCATGTTTGTTGCAGTATGCTGTGGTTTCTTTTATTCAAGTCATAATCTCTCGTAAAGCATATCAAGCTCTTTGCATTTTCCTCTATTTATACCTTGCATTGGCCTCTGAATGTCCACAAAGGTCATCTTGCTGCTATTTTTTTTAAACTTGGGGCTTGACTAAGCCTTTCACAAGTTCTGTGTGACTTTCTTGGCAATTTTTTTCCCTCCATGTTTGCTGTGGCCAAGAAAATTCTGCGTATAAGTTGATTGCTCCTGAGTTCCTTCTTAGATCTTACAGCTGCTTTGTGGGACCAAGATACAACAATGGTGCAAGAAAAGTTTACACAAGAATGAGTATAACATTTTGAACATCTATAAATTTACATGCAAAGTGGGACCCTGTAAACATCTGGTTAGTCACAAATGGAGGAATGTAGTCCGAGAGCCGCCTCATACGCTTACATCGAAAACAGTATCCATTAATCCCCTTTTACAGGTGGCAAAGTGAAGAATCAAGAGCTGTAGATGCTTATGGTTTTACTATTATAAAGAGGAGTTGTGGTTTTATGTTACATTGTTTTTTACTTCTCTATTAGATAGGTGGAAGAACTTTCTAGAACTGCATGTAGAGTCCTCTCTTTAAAGGAAGATGACAAGATATTACATGTCAAAAGCTACTGAACAAGATGATTTAAGTGACGAGAAGCCATTTTCTGATGGTTCGGCGGAACACACAAAATTGGAGGAAGGCATGCCTGCCGCAATAGAGATAAGAAGTCCAAACATGGTCAGAGAGTAGACCATCCCTTCATGCCATCAAGGATGTGATGAGTATTCAAGTGAAGAATACAACCAATCAAGCACGACGGATGTGCATGTCTATTGTCTTGGAATTTTAGTACAGTATTTTATTTATTTATTTTTTTATTTAGAAATCTTTTGTAGGTAGGTTTGTCTCCTATCCTTCCCCCGCCCATACCCCCAATTATTGGGGACTAAATGGGTTATGTTATTGTTGTTGTTGTTGTAGAAATTCTTTTTAGGTACCAAATTTCTTTGTATGTCTTTGAAGTTTAACATCAGATAAACTTATTTGTACTTATTTATTCTTTGTATTAGTCTTAAATTTCAACAGATGAATTTATATCTTGTTATAATAGTTTTATCTGAATTTATGCTCAGCATATGAACTTATCTGTTGGTATCCAGGTCCTGAATTGGTTTTAATTTTTAACACATGAACTTATCTGTCTGTATTCATGGACTAAATCAATTCTATTTTTCAAAGTATGAACTTATCTGTTTGTATCCGGGTCTTGAATTAGTCTTATTTTCAACATATGAACTTATCTATTCGTATTCATGGCCTCAATCAATTCTTTTAATGAGCTTATTGGATGCCTATTAAATTCATACTATTCAACTTAAATCTGAAGCAGTCAAATACATGAGAAAGTATTGCATGTAGCTGTGGACGGCTCACCGGAGATCGGTGCGGTTTGACGTTCGAAAAAGATTGAAGATTGTTAGAGTCGCCACCCGGATTTGAGATCCGAACCCGAGAAACCGATCAAAAATGACTCGTTTGCCCATTGAAAAAGATTTCACTGATCATGGCGGAACCAAAGATTTCTCGGATTCGGGGGTTTGGTTACGAGAGGGGAAGGGTTTTACGGCACCCCTCTCGCCCGGTTCATGAACCGGTCTCTACTCAATATTTTGTGGGATTTTGAAAATATTTGAAATTTAATTCAATCATAAAAATGGGGGAATCGGGGACGAGAATCACGTAAATAGTAAGAGAATACAAAATGCGAACTTATTGTGAATGCTTGTGCACGATGATTTACATGGAAAAGATGAAAATAATAAAGAAAGATTACAACGAATATTTACAGAAGTGAATCACAACAGAAACTGCTCAACAACTCAAGAAATGAGGCTTGATAAACTGGCTTACAATTTGGATTCCAAAATGGAGGTTGAGCGCTCAGGGGTGATGGCTTGAGCGCTCAATCTTCCCAAACCAGTTTGAGCGCTCAAGGCTCATAGATTGAGCGCTCAAATCGGTTTCTGGCTTTTGTGAGTTTAAGCCTCTTCATCACTTCCTTGCTCATTCTTTATAAGATCAAACATTAATAAAACATTTTTGCATGGAAATTAGTTTAAAACAGATAGCTTGATCTCTTTAAGCACGATGAAAATAGGAGAACCATCACAAATCATCAAAGGAAATGTGTGAAAATGGAAGAGAGAGAGGGATCCAGATCATAAGCACAGGAGAAACAACTCACACACACCAGAAATAAACTAAACCTTGATCCATCATCGGAACAACCAGCAATCAACAGAAGGGCCAAAAACAGCTTGAGCGCTCAAAGGCATGACCTTGAGCGCTCAAGCCCTCATATGGCTTTTTGATTTCTAACTTGAAAATAGATTTAGGGTGATTCTCAGGACCATTAACACGTAAAATGAAGGTTTATGAAACTGGACAGCCACTGCTTTGCATTCAAATACAAGATTTTCAAAGATTTTGAAGTTTGATCATCATAAAATAGTTAATCTACACTCATGCAAGTTATTTTGAGGTAGAAATAAGTTGTTTTGAGAGCTACATGAGCATATATAACTGTTTAATGATGATCAAAACCAGGAGAAAGCACAAAAGTTAACAGAACAGAAACTGCTTAGAATTGAGTTTGAGCGCTCAAAGCTTGAGGCTTGAGCGCTCAACCTCTATTAAAACTGCAGATTTTGAAAGTGCTTTGTTCAATTATTTGAGACCCTGTAAGCCCAATGCAAGTACAAAAAACTTGCTTGGACTTACTGGTCTTCCTCAGAAAGACCAAAACAGTGTGATTTTCACATGGTTTTAACTACCTTTTGGCTTGATCAAGGCTTGTAACTTGGCTTTTGATTAGATGATGGTGTAGAACAATGAGTTTAAAGTGTGTTTGAGTGATTGAGAGACCTGATTGGTTCAATATGATGTAGGATGAAAGTGTATTTGAGCTTAAAATGGTGATTTTGGCTTGGATGAGGTGGGTTTTGTTGGAAGAGCTGGGTTTGGACGAAATGGATGGAATGTATGGGCTGTAAATGGCTTATTAGAGTGAGAGAGGGGCTGTTGTAGTTGGTTTCTCAAAGACCCCTGTGTATTTGGGCTTAGAGATGAAGTTTTAAGGTGTTTTTGAGCTTGAAGATGATGGAGGATGGTGGCTATGGAGGAGAGAGAGGCTAAAATGTGATTGAAGTGATGAGAGAGAGTGGAGAGGGTTGTAGAAGTGTGTGAGAGAGAGATAATCAGCCAAGGGGCAGCCAAGAGGGTGAGTGAGGGAGTGGAGGAGGTTTATATAGAGAGAAAAATGAGAGGGAAATGGGTTTAATTTTTGAATTGGGTTTGGGGGGTGATTGAGGAGATGTTCAAGGGTCTAGGAAGTGTATTTAGGCAGTAGAAAACATAGGTAGACGCTCCTCTTACAGTAGAATATCATGATTAGATGCTCTGCAAAAAACTGATCTGGACCAGAGTTGAGCGCTCAAAGCCGTAGGCTTGAGCACTCAAGGTGTTTCTCAGGGGTTTGAGCGCTCAAAGTTGGGGCCTTGAGCGCTCAAGGCTGTTGCTGTTTGGTTCTTTTTTACTTCTTTGCAATGGAAATAATTGTGTGCGAGCGTGCCAGAGAGAGTTTCAATCTCCTCCCTCAGATTAACTTTGGAAAAACCAAATCTAATCAGGCGATTGTGTTTTATTGGTTCAATTACCTCAATTAAGAGGATTTTTTCAACAAGTGAAGAAATATAAACCAACAAACTTAGGAAATCGAAGAACAAAAAGAAACAAGAAACTTTGATTACCAAACCAAAGGTAAACTTACTTCGAAATCGTCTCCAACTTCAGATACAAGAACTTCGAAAAGGGTGATTGTTACAAGAACAACCAAGATTAATCCTAACTACTTCCTAATCTACTTCCTAAACTACTTCGAACTGGGTTCGAAATCCTAAACTACTTTGCCAATGAACAAACCAAGCATCAGTTTTTTGATAGCTGTTTGTTGAAGATTTGTCCGGGGCTTTCACTTCTTCAATTTCTTCTATTTATAGACGTTGCTTGCAATTTGAACTTCCCGCTCAATGCATTTGAACATTGGCTTGCTTCGAACTTTAACTTCCACTCTTCATGTTGGCAGTTGATTCCTCCTCCACGTCTGAATTTGAATCCTTCTAATTCTTCCTTCAGAAGCTTTGATTTTGACTCTGTGCAATTGTTTCAACAAACTCAAATGATTAAACAATAAGATGAATAACTGCCTTTCGACAAATATTCCACGTGTTATAACTGCCAGTTTGCTTTGTTTCCCAAGTTCACACGTGGAGTTTACACGTTTAGCAGTTAAAATCATGGTTTCGAAACCATCCTTTACGTCAGCAATGGCTTGTAACTGCCAATAACTGCTTTTCATCTTTGGCTTCAATACGACATCGTATTTAATCATTTACATTCCTTTAATCCAGTGTGTTTTTATCAACATGTAATTGCCAACGTTTGGCATTTTCCATTACGTGTCAATTAATTATTGGATTTGTTAATTTTATATGTAAACATACCCCCCACATTAACATCTTTGTTCAAGGAATTTGAATAAGTGTTAATGTGCCTTTTGCCGCTTCGAATTCCTGTAAACTTCCAAAGCAGAAGTTATTGGTAGTTCTCACCACTTCCAATGATGCAGTTGTAATCGATTCTTACGGTCTCTGTGAGAGGTTCATAAAAAATGGGCAGTTAACACCCACGTTCCTCATTTACAAGATTTGAATCGTTTCAAATTCGGATTTTAAGTTTATAAAAGCACTCAACCACTGGTAAAATGGATCACCAATCTTTATTCTAATCTTGCTTTTATCTTCTTAAGCTAAACTTAACCATGACCAACGTTTCTGACACTCAAAATGCCTTCGAACGCTTGGTTATTCAAGACCCAACCCCTACCAATACTAACAATGCTGTTACACCAATTGTTGGTGAAATTCGAAGGGATCGTTCTTTTGTTTTGGTTCAAGTAGAGGATTCCGAACCTATTGATCCATGGAACCCTCCCACTTCTCCTTCTTTCAAACCCTTTCTGTGGGGTTTACCATCTGAAATAGTGGTAGTAAAAATGGATGACCCTGCTGGTTACAAGGGTTGGAGCAAATACCGCTCATTGGCTATGAGTAGATATTTATCTCCTCTTATTAGGCGTGATCCTAATATCATGGTACTTGACAGTCTTATTGCCACCTGTCTTACTCCCATGTTCTTCAAGGTGTGTGAAGATGAAAAATCTGGCTTCGCTGGCTATGGTGAACTCAAACAGAAAGCCAAGAGCCAATACATTTATTGGTTAAATGAGGTTCGAAGGCCTCATTTTGAGGGTAAATTTGTTGATCCTTCCAACCTTTCCCTTCGAAACCTTCCTGACCATCCAGATTGGTTTCAAGAATTGAAGAGTATCAACTTCGATCCCACTATATTTCAAGCTGATTACTCTTACTCACTTTACCCACAATCTGATTCTGTTAGAGCCAAAGAACTATTGGCTGCTTTTGCATTCTTGGATATAGGGATTCTTGCAGAAGACATCCCTTGTAAGAATTTCTTATGGGCATGTGAAACCATTCAATGCTCAGTTTCTACATTAACTGGCTATTTTCTTCATTCTTTTCTAAGCCAGTTTCCCCTCCTTCGAATGTGGATGAAAAACAACAGTGCTGCTCATGTCTTCAACCAAGACCTTCATGACTATGAGATAGCACATGATCAGGTTGTCAAGCTTCATAATAAGATAGAAAATCTGAAAAGAAAGCCTTTCGACATTCCATCTGGGATCTCCAAGAGACTTCGAAAGAGGTTCAAAAGCTATGCAAAGAGGAATGCTCTCAAGTTGGCCAAGCTCGAAGCCAAGGCCAAAGCTCTAGTCTTGAGGATCAGGCCTCTGATTGAGAAAAAACTCAAACTAGATGGAGAAGCTGAGGTCAGGATAAAGGAAAAAGAATTTTTTGATTTCACCTGGGCAAAATTTCATGCTTTGGTGACTTGGAGCTTTCCTCACTATCTCCAAGTTATTCCTACTCCAACTGCTGCTCCATCAAAGTAGATTTAATTTTCTTCGATTGTAATAGGATTTCCCTTTGCAGCATGTAAATTCTTCTATGTTAATGCAATTTTCAGTTTTTATGGTTTATTCTACACTTTTCAATGCCCTTCGAAGCATTCGTATGTACTTTAAACCAGTTCGAACTACTGAAAAATCACGCATGAAGATATTAAACCAATAAGGAATGGTTTGGAAAACTTTAAATGATTTAAAATTACAAAGAGATATCGTATACGGGTTAAAGTTTAAACTTGGGCCTAAAATAATATAAGCCCAATTGCTAAAATAGAATATTTGACCCGAATCGGCACATCGCTTCGTCACAAAGTATAAATCTAGGGCTTGAACCGCTTTCATTATACATTCAAACCTTCAAGCACTCTGCCTTCCCTCCTAGGTCTCCAAACTCTTACAAACATGGCTTCTGGAAGTGAAATGCTCGAAGACACTCCTTCCCTTGTTCTTAGGAAGCTAGTGACCAGAGAAGTTTTAAAATCTCAGTCTGATGCCGGCGAATTACAAAACCGTACTTTCATCGAACACCCTATTTTACCTAACACTCAAATCCTTGGGCCTTCATTTCGTGACCTTCCTTTAGATTTCACATCATGCTACCCCGTTCTTGAACAGAGTGATCTTGTGAAAGACAGACTCTTATACTTCTCCAAATGGGATAAGAAGAATTTTGTCTGCTGGCCCAATTATGACAAAGAGTGGGAAGCCTGGACTGAACGCATGTTCAAGGCCAAGGAGAAGGAATTAACAGATATCGGGCTATCACATGTCATTATCTTTCTTCAAAATGGTATTTTACAAAATCCTTCTCTCATACATGCTGCCTTGGCCTTCTGGGACCCATCATTCAACTATTTCAGATTTAACTGTGGGATGATGGCTCCCACAGTTTTAGATGTAGCTTTCCTCATTGGACTTCCTCCCCATGGCCTTTTCTTCGACATTGCCTCATCTACTGAAGTCCCTTTCCTGGGTGAAATTGAGTATGATGGAAAGAATGCCTCTTATAGCAGATTCCTACATGCTGAAAGGAGATTTTCAGATGCCGTATCTGATAGAGAAATGTTTGCATAGATATGGTATACTTTGTGTAAAATGGTATTTTGCCATGGTGGCAAGAAAATGGTGCTGGAATTCGCACCTTTAGCCTATGCCCTTTCGAAAGGTGAAACCATCGATTTGGCTTCTTATTTTCTAGGTTATGTATACAAGGCAGGGTTTGATAATCACACTAAACCTCTTAATCAAAATCTAGGAGGCCCTCTCTGGTTTCTGCAAATATGGTTGTTAGCTTATTTTCCAGACCAAAAGGTTGCAGAAAGGTCTCCTTTGAGCATTTATGGGGACAGGTATACCATTTTGGCTTCAACTCCCCTTACCTTGACTGGATATTTACAATATTTTCACCAGCTAAGAGAGGACAAAGAAGAAAGAGAATTTACTCCATTTCATCACTGGGGTATTGGGCCAAAGTGGATAAGCAGACTTATGGAACAAAGGGGTAGTCCTGCCTATCGTGAAGCATGGGCAAGCATTCTTCTTCCAAGGGAAATCATCATAGGAGCTTATGTGGGTGGTTGCAGACAAGCTCATGCTGAAATCTATTGTCCTGCACAGTTTGCCAAGCAATTTGGATTGGTACAGGCTGTTCCTTGTCCTTATCCAGGTGAAATCAACATTGATCTTACTTCAAGAAACAAAACTGATAGGGATCAAGTTGCAATTTCTAATGCAGAGTTTAAAAACTCTAGAATAAAATTTCAACCATACCTATTTACTATCACCGTAGAGCCTCCTCTCCCAACATTTTCTAGATGGTGGCACAATTCGATGGAATTATATTTTGAATCTGCACCTGTCAAGACTTTTACCAAAGATATTGGTGTTGGTATTGAAGAAATAACTCATTCTAATTCAATATCAAATAATGATTCTGGGAGAAGTCCAAGAGATACGTCTCGAACAACTCGTCAAGAGGAAACCCCAGAAGTGCAATCTTTTGCCTCAAAGCCTGCTGCTTTGAATGTCGAACCTCTTCGATCTGTACCACAAATAGTGACAAGATCTCAGCAACAAAAAGCTATACTCCCTCCTTCTCCACCAGGTAACCCTTAATGGTTTGTGTGAGTGTTATGGCTTCGAATTTTTTATTCGTTACTCAATGATTCAAAATACAGAGGCTGGTCATAAGAAAAGGCTGAGAAAAGAAAGAGCAACTGCTCACGCTTCTGTCTCTCCAAGTTCGGAACCAGGTAGCCCCTTATTCTCTTAACTCCTACCAATTCTTTGGTTCTTCGAAAGATACCAACCTTCTATTGCCCTTTTCAGAAGCCAAGAAAAAGAAGAATACTTTGGCTCCTAAGGAAAAATCTGGCCAAAAGGACACCACATTCGCTGAAGCTTATGAGGCTTCAAAAAGAAGACGAAAAATCTTACTTGAAGAGCCAGAGGAAGAAGAGACTGAAAATGTTACTACAAACCAATTTGAAAAGGGTAAGCTGTTGTAACTTTAATTTCATCAATGTCTTCAAACTTCACTTTGACTTCTCCATTTCATATACCGACTTAAATTCAGAAAGGAGGACAAAGTCCAAGCATGCTGAAGTTTTAAAAACATCTGTACCCATATTTGACCCTCAAGCTGCAAAGCCTAAATCAAAACTTGCTTCATCCACTAGGATAACTGAAGTTTGCACTCCAGTCATTCCCCAAGAAGGTATATTACAAGATTTAACTGCTCCCATAAGACATGTCATTGCACACGCGTTGGTTTCAGAGAGTATTAAAGCATCATTACCAGCTCATACAGATTCTGCTGTAGGATTCCCTACTTCGATGACCAAAGACCCCCTGCAGGAGCCAAATTCTGAACCTGAAGCTGTATTTGAACAGCATACTGTTGGTCCATCTGTAGCTAAAGCTAAACAAACTATTCCTGAAGAGTCTCTGAGCATTGGCATTGATAAATCCTCTGAGGTTAATATGCCTGTTCAATCAGAAGTTAGTATTTCATCTCCAAAAGATGACAGGAGCCTATTCCCTGAAATTACACCAAGTTTCCCAGCTGTCAAAATCACTGATCAACCTGAGATGGTGCTTGAGGAAGCAGGACCTGATCCAGTCTCAAGCATTGTTACTTCCAGGACTGAGGTACTGTGAACTATTTGTATATGACAATCACACCTTTTCTAAAAAAGATCAAACCTGAATATGCTTATACATCTTCTTAGCAGGAGATTGGTGCTTCTACTAGCACCTCTGTTGGTGAACTTTCTATGCTGGAGCAGTTCAAGCTACGAGTGAGTGATTTTTGTCAGAGAATCACTAATCCCCAGGCTCCAATTCCCTCTTCTGAATCTCCTATCAACCAACTCAAGGTCCAGTATAGCTCATCTCTTTCTGAGTTGGTCAAGCCTATCTTTACTCCAGAAGAGATTCAAGAACTGAAGGAGATCCTCCAACGACTCACAGAGCTGAATTTTGAAAATTTGGCTGAAGGAGGCTTAAAAGTCCATTTGGATATATGCTGTCAAGCTGCTTGGGCACTGAAACCTACTTCTCAAGAGCTTCATAAACAACTTCTGGATAGAGCTTCTGAGTTTCAAGTGAAAGCTCATCAACTTTGTGAAGTTCAAGAGAAGCACCTTCTGAGAGAAAATTTGAAAGCAGCATTATCCAGTGCAGATGATGAAGCTCGAAGTGTAATTTCTTCTCATGATCAAGATATCATCAGGCTTCGTCATCTGAAAGAAGAAGAAACTCGTCTAGAAGCAGCCTTGCTTCAAGTTAGAGGAGAGATTGATAAGACTACCTCCAATATACAAACCTCTATGAGCAGAGCTTCTCAATCAATTGTAATTATTAAAGATCTTAAAAGTCAACTACAACAGACCTCTGATCAAAAGGAAATTTATGACTTTATTTGTAGCAGAGGTGCTCATGTATGGAGTGACTTAAAAGATACCATTGTACAGTTTCTAGGTAATGAATGAAACGTTTGTTTTCTCTCAATTCCATTACTTTATAACTGCTTGGATTATTGATCTTATTGATTTAAATTTGAGTTCAGACCATAACCTTTGCTTATTTCTTATGATTCGTCTTGAACAGCACAAGCAAAACAAAAGACAAACTACACTTAATTTTATCTTCTACTAAAGGACTCCCAAATAGTTGGGAAATATGCCTTTAGATATCTTCCATTAATCTTTCTTCTATGAACATAATCATTTAAATCTTTCAAATGATATGCCCCTCTTTTAAGAACTCTATGAATTTGGAAAGGCCCTTCCCAATTTGGGGCCCACTTTCCAAGTCCTTGCTTTCTTTCTTTGACAGGTAACACTACTTTCCATACTAAATCACCTATATCAAAGCTTCGAACAGCCACTTTCTTGTTATAACTTCTAGCCACTCTTGACTTTTGCAGCAGAATTTGATTCAGAGCTTTAATCCTTTCTTCATCTACCTCTTCGAGCTCCATATTCATTGCTTGATAGTATGCTCCAATATCCAAATCATTTTGAGAAGCAACCCTTTGTGATCTCACCACGATTTCCATTGGTAAAACAGCATCATGCCCATAAGTTAAGGCAAAAGGAGTAGTACCTGTACTGGTTCTTTTAGTGGTTCGATATGCCCATAATACATTTAAAAGCAAGCTTGGCCATTCCTCTGGATTTCTATCAACCATTCTTTGAATACCTCTTTTGATAATCTTATTGGTTGATTCTGCTTGGCCATTTGACTGAGCATAATAAGGAGTAGAATTAATCAAAGAAACTCCATGAGAGGCTGAAAAAGCCTTCACTGCTTTACCTTCGAAAATGGATCCATTATCTACTGTTATAGTTTCTGGAGATCCAAACCTATAAACCATATTCTTAATAAATTCAATTACCTGTTCTTGAGATACACTTTCAAAAGCTTGAGCCTCCACCCATTTAGTAAAGTAATCAGTGGCAACTAGAATGAACTTATCACCACTTCTAGAGGCAGGGTAGATCATGCCAATCATATCCATTGCCCAACCTCTAAATGGCCGAGGCTTAACTACATATTGCAACTCAGTAACAGGTAATCGCTTGAGAGGCCCTGTCTTTTGACAAGCTTGGCATCCTTTTGCATAATCAATACAATCTTTAAGGATAGTAGGCCAGTAATATTCATACCTTCGAATTAACCATCTCATTTTAATGCCTGCTTGATGAGCCCCACAAATACCTTCATGGACCTCTGCCATAATTCTAAAGGCGTCTACCTTGCCCAAACATTTAAGCAATAAACCATCTGCTCCTCTTTTGAACAGCTCTCCATTGTACATAATGTAATTTACAGATCTTAACCTTGTTGCTCTATCTGTTTTAGCATCAGGTTTTGTTAGATAATCTATCAGTGGGTGTCTCCAATCGTTCGAACTAGGAGAAGTAGTAATTTCGCATACTTCGAGATCAGTATATCTATGTTTAAGCATTGATAAGGATTTCCTTAAGGTCAACTGACAAAACTCTTTGCTTTCATCAGTGATAAACTTGAATCCTGATGCTCTTTGTGCTACTGCATCTGCTTCTTCATTAAAGAATCTCGGCACATAAGTGAAGGTAATCATACGAAATTGTTTAATTAACAGTTTCACATACTGATGATAAGGTTTTAAACCAACACTATGGCAACCAAATTCTCCCTTTACCTGGTTTATAACCAATTGAGAGTCTCCGAACACCTCAACTATATCAACCTTCAAAACAAGCAATAGCTCTAACCCCATGATTAAGGCTTCATATTCTGCTTGATTGTTGGTACATTCCCCCTCATTTATCCGAAACCCAAATTTGGTTTTCAAACCTTGAGGAGACTCCAAAACAACTCCAATTCCAGCCATTTGAGATGTTTTTGAACCATCGAACCACATCTTCCATGGTTTAATGGTTACAATGTCAATATCTGCTATTTCAGGAGTCTCTATTCCGTTTGGATGATCAGCCAAAAAATTAGCCAAAGCTTGTCCTTTAACTGATTTTTGAGGAACATACTCTAGATTGAATTCAATCAAAGATACAATCCATTTCCCAATTCTGCCACTAAGTACAGGTTGAGACAACATATACTTCATAACATCAGTCTGGGAAATTACATAAGTTACTCTAGGCATCATATAGTACCTGAGTTTCTTCGAAGCAAAAAACAAAGTTAAACATAACTTTTCTACTGCAGAATACCTACTTTCACAATCATTAAGAAACCTACTTAGATAATAGATAGCTTGCTCCTTTCCTTCTTCATTATCTTGAGCCAATAGAACTCCAATTGAGTCATGGTTTGCTGCCAAGTAGAGCTTAACAGGCTCTCCCTTTTTAGGTGGAACAAGAACTGGTGGATTGATCAAGTACTCCTTGATGGCCTTGAAAGCATCATCATGCTCTTTTATCCATTCGAAGTCCTCTCCATCCTTCAGTTTCAACAAAGAAGAAAAGACTTTAGTTTTCCCTGCAGTGTTAGATATAAACCTTCGAAGAAAATTCAATTGACCAAGAAATTTTTGAAGTTCTTTCTTGTTTGAAGGAGGTTTAGCTTCTAAAATAGCTTTAGCTTTATTTTTATCAACTTGAATACCTTTGCTATGGACCAAATACCCTAGAAAGTTTCCTGCCATTACTCCAAAAGCACATTTAGCAGGATTCAACTTCAATTGATAATGCTTCATCTTAGAAAAGGTTATCTTCAAATGCTCTACATGATCATCAATAGATTCTGATTTAACAATGATGTCATCTATGTAGCATTCCAGAAAACCCCCAACTATTTCATGGAAGATAGTGTTCATAGCCCTTTGATAAGTAGCACCAGCATTTTTCAATCCAAAAGGCATCTTGACCCACTCGAAGGTCCCAAGATTACCAGGGGCTCTAAATGCAGTTTTATGTACATCCTCTTTGGCTATACAAATTTGATTATACCCAGAATGACCATCCATAATAGACATAATTTTGTGGCCTGCAGAACTGTCCACCAACATGTCTACTACAGGCATTGGGTATTCATCTTTAGGGGTGGCAGTATTCAGATTTCTAAAGTCAATACACACCCTAATCTTCCCATTTTTCTTGATAACAGGAACAATATTTGATAACCATTCTACATATCTTGCTGTTCTGATAAAACCTGCATTCAAAAGGTTTTGAATCTCCTTTTTTACCAATAAAATGGTTTCAGGGGACATCTTTCTTGGAAGTTGTTTGAAAGGTTTGCAATTAGATTTAATAGGCAATTTATGTTCAACTAAATCTCTACTCAAACCTGTTAATTCTTTATAACTCCAAGCAAAGCATTCTTTGTTCTCCTTGAGCACTGTGATCAATTTGGCCTTCGAAACAGCATCGAGTTCTCTGTTGATCTGAACAGTGTTTTGAACAATTCCATCTCCCAATTCCACTTCCTCTAAAGGATCTTGGGAATCGACGTAGCCTAAAAAAGCTTCTTCGAATCCGGTTGGCTTCAACCCCCAGTCAGATTCTTCAGCCAATAAATCCTCCCAATCATTTGTTTCTTGTAACTTTTGCTCTATTTCTAGAGCCATGAATTTAACTAAAGCCAAGGAGTTGGCCTCTTCGAACTCTGTCTTGGACTCACATCCAAGCAGCCTCATCTGGTGAGTTGTCTGATTCATAATCAACTGCTTGTTTAAGCTTAGACTTCAACTCTGCCAATTCTCCAATTTCCAACACACTGGATGGAGGGGTGGCAGGTTGTGCAATTTCACTTAGAGGAATGATCTCAGGCTTATACATTTCAGCCTCTGCACAATTTGCTGAAGTACTGAAGGGATGTGGATCTGCTTTCACCTCTTCGACCCCTACTTCTTTCCCATTTTCATACTTCACAATCATTAAAGCTTGATGCATCGAAGATGGAATACAGCCATTGACATGAATCCAATCCCTACCAAGTAGAGCATTATACTTACTTGTAAAAGTATCTACCACAAAAAAGGCTGTATCAGTTTCCACTTGGCCAACTTTCAGGCGTATAGAAACAATTCCTTTAGGACTTTTACTTTCACCAGTAAAACCAGCAATGGATGTGCTTGTTGGGATCAATCGAACCTTTTCTTTCCCCAATTTCTTCAAAGTCCTAGAAGGTAAGATGTTCACTGCTGCACCATTATCTACCAAAACTCTGTTTAACAAAATCCCATCAAACAATGCAGATATGTATAATGGCTTTAAATGGTGCCTCATATCATTCGAAGGTGATTTGAAGGGATAAGAAAGATCAGCACAATTCAAATCCACAACCAAAGGATACTCAGCATTTATTTCTGTTTCTGGGACAAAAACTGCCCTTTCCTTAGAAGTCACTTCTGGTTCTTCTATAGCATTAGCCATAACCAGAAGCTCTTCTTCTTCTTCTTCTTCCTTTTGAATCTTGGATATCAAGGCTCCCCAACCATCATTCCAACCATTATCATACGTAAGGTTATACTCTTCATCACTTGATACATCAATGATTTCCATAGGAGCAACTGTTGGCTGTAGTGCCCTTCGAACTGGTGAACAGTCTGGTCCAAAAGGCCCAAAATCAAATGAAGGAGCAACCATGTTAATTTGAACCTCAGGCAAGGTCCCAAACTGAATGGTCCTTTTTTCCTGTACTGGTAATTCTGATCCACCCTCTATTGTGTCCATCTTCTCAGGAAACTCCACTGCAGAAGTCTCCATGGGGGACCATGTTTCAACAGGTGATGAATTCATTCCTCCACCTTCCTCCTGTTCCACTATCATGGCCTCTAATAAGCCAGATTGATAGCTTGCCAAGGAATTTGGTGAAGCTGGACTATTTCGAGGTACCTCACTGTCCATTCTTACAGCCAGACTTTCCAGTGTTACCCTCTCTGATTGAGTAAACCCCTTTCGAAGAGATTCTTCAGAGTCTTCCCTTCGAAGTCTGTTAAACCTTGGGTTAAACTTATCACCCCCATTATGATTATCCTTGGAAGCATAATCTTCCATTTGGAAGCTAGTATACCTCCTTTGCAACTTCCTCTTCTGAGTTCTTGTCAACATAGGAATCATTTGAGGTGTTTTGGTCTTTGGATCTCTAATTACTACCCATTGACCAGCAGGAGTGTTTGGAGGTTTAACCATCTTGTTTCCAACTTTAGAAGGGGTTTTATATCCTTGGAAGAGTTCTGGTTTAACTTTCTTTAAAAACCAATCAGGAACTCCTTTTACCAAGGTGAATTGTTCCCCTTCTCCTTTAGTTTCTTGGTCTATTAGGGCCTTTCCAGTGTTGACCTTCTTCAGAGGAGGATAATCCCTCTTCGAAGCTGGTGGAACTGGACTCGAAGGTACATTTCTCTTTGATACTGGCCAAGACTTCTCATTTCTTCCATGACTTGGGCTTATCCATGGTTTTCTTTCATTATTCTGGTCCAAAGCCTTCCTTTCCATCCTTTTTGGAAAGAAATCAACCCCCTGTCGATCCAAATCTTTGAAAATCAGATAATTAGCCCTGCATTCCATACATAAGCATTCCAGAAAGGATGCTTCAAGCATAGGAAGATGAGATTGCTTAAAACCCTTCTTAGAAGAACTTCCCTTTGCATAATCTTGCCGGTGAGTCTTCCCATCATTACTTCGAAGTTGGCCAACTTTTGGCTTTCCTCTTCCAAACTGAATAGAGTTCATCCCAACGTGAACTCGTCTGTTTTGCCATACCTCTTGAACTGTTTTGGCCAAAGAAGTTGGCACATTGATATTAGCAGTTACTTCTTCAATCTTTGGAAATGGATCTGTGTCTATTCCCATGGTCTTCTCTGGAAACATGATCCTTCCTTTCTTAATTTGCTCCTGAATCCTATCACGGAAGACATTACAATTCTTAGTTGAATGAGTCCTAGAAGCATGCCATTTGCAATAATTCTTTCCTTTTGTTTCTTCCAAAGTTGGAAGTTTAACATTTTCAGGAAGTTTGATAAACTTTTTCTTCAAAAGGTAATCAAAAATTTCATCTGCTTTTGACACATCAAATGAATACACTTTGCTAAATGCTTTCTTATTAGTCCTTGGTGCTATGGAAGAATCCTTTCGAACTAAACATTCACACACACAAGGATCATGCTCAACAATTTCAGCAGCATCAATTTTATAAGTAGAGTCTTTATAATAGGTTGAATAAGAAGAGTTGTTTCTATCAACATCTTCTTCTAACAAAGATTCATATCTAGAAGCTTTGTAAGTTAAATCAACCAAATCTCTAAACTCAGTAGAGTCGAACTTCTTCCTAAGTTCTCTATTCAAACCATCTTGTGCTATCCTCACAAATTCAACTTCTGGTAATTGAAGTTTACACTTGTTTCTAGCCTTTTTAAACCTAGCAATAAAGTGAGCAGCCTTTTCATCAGGCTTCTGCTTTAACCTTGCTAAATCAGCCATAGTGACTTCAGGTTCCGTTTGATAAAACTGTGCATGGAATAATTCTTCCATTCTTTGCCAATTTGGAACTGACTCTGGTGTCAAATTAGAGTACCATTCGAAGGCTGTTCCTGTCAAAGAGTTAGAAAATAATTTCAACTTAACAAACCCATTATTGCCTAATTCTTTGCATTGAGCTGTAAATCTAGCAATATGCTCAGTTGTTGATTGTTTTCCATCTCCATGGAATAAAGTAAAATCTGGAATTTTGAACCCCCTAGGGACTTCGAACTGCCTATCTATCCATTCTGGATAGGGCTTTCTATAAATTTGAGTTTGTATTCCTCGGTTTAAAGGTCCATATACCTCTTGCATGAGGCCTAATATCTCATCTCGAAGGGCTGGACGTTCTCCTAGAGGCACTCTTGTATTAACAGGTGGCTCCCAAGTAGCATTTCTAGGCATGTTATCTTCTGGAAACCTCTGAAAAGGATCATCAAAAGGCCTATGATGCTTAAAACCTCCTTCTTGCTTTGCAAGAGGTTCATATAAGTGGTTCGAATGTATCCTCCTCATTTCTGGTATTCCTGCATACTTAGGAATTCCAATCTCTGGATTATACCTTTTTGCATTGGTCCTATCTTTCTCATTAAAATGACTTCCAGGAGTGAATACATACTCATCAAACCCGTAATCATTGTTTCTAAAACCCTTATCCTCATTTACACCATCAAAGTTTGGTTCGAATGGGACATTAGTGTTCTGTTTGAACACTTTTTTAGGTTTAGGAGCTTGATAATCATGAGTTTTTGCAGGTTCATACCATGATTCTGGTATATCATCTACATCTATAGGCTCTTTTCCAGGCCTTGATTTAAATTTGCTTGTACTAGCCTCTCCTTTATCCTTCTCAAATGAAGGCAAAAGATCATGCCTAAGCCCTGATTGCTCTTCTAATTTTTGTAACATAAGCTTCTGGGTTTGAGCCAATTCTTTAAATGTGGCGATCATTTCAGCGAACTGACTAGATGACACATTTCCTCCAACTTTTGGATTCTTTGGGTCTTCCACATGTACCGTTCTGTTACTTCTAGTATTCATTCGAGAACTCTGGCCAATCCCTGCATTTAAGTCTTGACCAGTACGAGTCTCTGGTCCAATTTGTAGGCCTTCGACTTGTTCGTTCTCTTTAGAATTAACATTGTTCTCATCTTCTGGCGTTTGGCCAACCTGAGAATCATCCGCTTGCTTCCTAAGTTTTGGAGCCATTCCACACTTTCAGGGGTCCCACCGGGCGTGCCAAAAAATGTGTTTGGTTCTTTTTTACTTCTTTGCAATGGAAATAATTGTGTGCGAGCGTGCCAGAGAGAGTTTCAATCTCCTCCCTCAGATTAACTTTGGAAAAACCAAATCTAATCAGGCGATTGTGTTTTATTGGTTCAATTACCTCAATTAAGAGGATTTTTTCAACAAGTGAAGAAATATAAACCAACAAACTTAGGAAATCGAAGAACAAAAAGAAACAAGAAACTTTGATTACCAAACCAAAGGTAAACTTACTTCGAAATCGTCTCCAACTTCAGATACAAGAACTTCGAAAAGGGTGATTGTTACAAGAACAACCAAGATTAATCCTAACTACTTCCTAATCTACTTCCTAAACTACTTCGAACTGGGTTCGAAATCCTAAACTACTTTGCCAATGAACAAACCAAGCATCAGTTTTTTGATAGCTGTTTGTTGAAGATTTGTCCGGGGCTTTCACTTCTTCAATTTCTTCTATTTATAGACGTTGCTTGCAATTTGAACTTCCCGCTCAATGCATTTGAACATTGGCTTGCTTCGAACTTTAACTTCCACTCTTCATGTTGGCAGTTGATTCCTCCTCCACGTCTGAATTTGAATCCTTCTAATTCTTCCTTCAGAAGCTTTGATTTTGACTCTGTGCAATTGTTTCAACAAACTCAAATGATTAAACAATAAGATGAATAACTGCCTTTCGACAAATATTCCACGTGTTATAACTGCCAGTTTGCTTTGTTTCCCAAGTTCACACGTGGAGTTTACACGTTTAGCAGTTAAAATCATGGTTTCGAAACCATCCTTTACGTCAGCAATGGCTTGTAACTGCCAATAACTGCTTTTCATCTTTGGCTTCAATACGACATCGTATTTAATCATTTACATTCCTTTAATCCAGTGTGTTTTTATCAACATGTAATTGCCAACGTTTGGCATTTTCCATTACGTGTCAATTAATTATTGGATTTGTTAATTTTATATGTAAACAGTTGCTCAACAGGTAAAACTTTGCGGGGCTGCCCCGGGTGCTACCGAACTCCGATTTTGACGTGGTTTGAAGCATTGGAAAGCTTGTCAAGTGTACTTTCTAACCCAAGTGGTTTGGAATCCAGAAAATTTATACATCCAAATGTATGACCATTTTACCCTCAAACGGCTGGGAAAACAAGTCGTTTTAGCAACATTCGTGCATCTCTCTCATTTCAAAACGGATTGGGATGAATTATATATCAATAAAGAGGGTTTTGAATGTACTAGAAAATGGTGTAGGCTTGGGTTTGTTTTGAAGAGGTTTTTGGGTGGTTTTGCCAAGTTTCAAGCATTGTTCAAGCCTCGGGTAGCCACGATTGGTCCATTTCATCATCGGGAATGCTCGAGCGCATCCCGGGTTCAAAATCAGGGTGTCTACAGTAGCATTCTTTTAATGCTATTATAACGCTATTGAAGCCTGGGAACCAAGCAAGCGTTCTTCCACCAATAGCTAGCAAGAAAAGCAATGGAAACCTATAAAATCATAGTAGGTAAAAATCGATATCTAAGATATACAAATATAGCTTGCTAAAAATGCTATTGAAAGTCAAATCCTTTTTATAATGTCAGCTATATATGTTCATATGTTAGAAACATAGGACCAAATTCAGGCCATTGATATGCTTAAAGACAAACAAATTTATTCATATGTTGAAAATTATGACCAATTCAGGCCAAGAATACGAACAGATAAGTTCATATGTTGAAAATTAGGATAGTCAACTATATTGGTTACTTTTAAAGACAGATAAATTCAAATTGTGAAATATTGAACATGAAATTATTGAAGAGAGATAAACTTATCCGTTCAATTTTTCTACACTTTTGAACACATAAACTTAGATGTTCAATGCAAGATGCACAACACATAGAACTAATTAATTTATCTATTAATTATGATTTCTTTTGTTTGTCCCTTCAGTTATCGCTCTTTTCAACTCTATTTTTGTTAGTACTACTAGAGCCATCGTTGTCTCCATTAGTACTTCTACACTATTTTTTTTTTATTGGCAAAGAAAATTTCAATTGTCAAATGGTAAAAAAATAAAATCGGGTATAATAGGAAATGAAATGTATAAGAGAGCTTCGAAATGTATACATGTACTTGTCTAGAACTTCTATTCAAAAAATACGACCTACATCTCTTCCTCAATTTTAAGACAAAACAAGATGGCAAGATGCCCACTAAGTAAAAAGCTCTCTTCGCCCCTTTTTAAATGTGTTGCTTGGTAAATCCAACTTGCTAAAAATCATCATTATTACACCTTTCACATTAACTTTTACCTCCATATTAAAACCTCTCACATCAACTTTTGCCTCTACTTTTACCCATTAACTCTTTATCCATTAACTTTTCAAAAGAGTAAAAAAACTATTTTACAAATTTTTATCTATTAACTTTTTAAAACACACATTTATTAAGGGACAACACAAATGAAATGCTCCTTTTAGGGATAGAGGGAGTACTATAAAGAATACCTAATTTTCAACATATCAACTTATTTGTTCATTGTCATGACCTGAATTGGTCATAATTTTCAACATATGAACTTATAAGTTCATATTTATACTCGGCATACTCATATCCGTCGCCTGAGTTTGTCTTATTTTTCACCATATCAACTTAGTTGTTCATCTTAATTTTTAATATATCACCTTATTTGTTCATTGTCATGACCTAAATTGGTGCTAATTTTTAACATATGAACTTATTTATTCAAATATATGGCCTGAATTTGGTCTTAATGATCAATATATGACCTTATCTGTTCATATTTGTTCTTGATTTTCAACATATCAACTTATCTATTCATTGTCATGACCTGAATTGGTCCTAATTTTCCACATATCAACTTATCTGTTAATATTAATTTTCAACATATCAACTCATATATTCATTGTCATGCCTGAATTGGTCCTAATTTTCAACATATCAACTTATCTGGTCATCTTTATTTTCATCATATCAACTTATCTATTCATTGTCATGTCTGAATTGGTCGTAATTTTCAACATATCAACTTATCTGTTCATCTTAATTTTCATCATATCAACTTATATATTCATTGTCATGACCTAAAAAAGTTAAGGCTACGCCGGAGGGATGAAAAGAAGAGTAACTCCACTTTTTTCTTCCATTTTTTAAAATAGTGTCTGGTAGGAGAAGAAGACACATAAATGACAAATAAAGAAAAATAAAGAAGAGGAAGAAGGACAAAAGTAAATGCTAGCTATAGACAACACCTATCAATTTTTTTTTTGAAAAAAAGAAATAAATATTTAGTACTTTAATAAAGTATGGAGTAATATTACTATATTTTATTTTAAGATGAAAGAAAATATTTATATTTATATATAAACATATAAGTTCTTATGTTAGAAAAATAGGACCAAATTCAAGCCATTGGTACGCTTAAACACAAATAGATTAGTTTATTTGTTAAAAATTAGGACCAATTCAAGACATGAATATCAACAGATAAGTTTATATGTTGAAAATTAAGATAAAATTCAGGGCATGGATATGTATTAATACAAGCAGATCAGTTAATTTGTTGAAAATAAGAAAAAATTCAAGCCAGGAATACGGACAAATAAGTTCAAATGTTGAAAATTATATGGTCGTAATTTCAACAAATCAACTTATAAGTTCTTCTTAATTTTCAATATATCAACTTATAAACTTATCTCTTCAAATTCTATCAGTATTCCTATCCACTACAACTAATAGCTAAAGTTATCTTCTTATTTATATTACAAATTAGTCTTAAATTTTAAGATAAGGGCATTTTTGTCCTGTTAAAAGTGAATAGTGGACCTGAGGTCTTACATAATTCTTAATGGTGGACACGAGAGCTTATAAAAATAGGCGATGGACTGGGCCATCTACAAACACCTATAATGGACCTCTCACCAATTATTTAAAAAATTAATGATGATGTTTCTTTAATAAATTGGATTTACGAAGTAACACACTTAAAAGAGACGGAGGGAGTAGTAGTTTACCTCTGCAGGGTACTCATGTAGAATTGAGCAAGATTTTTGTAAAATTTGTGTGTTTTTTTGTTGGATAAACCGTATGGATCCTCACTAATTTCATTTATGCTTGGACCGCACCCTTGGCACGCCCGTACTGATTTCATTCTGCCGGCCTACGTGTTACTCCTTCAGAGAACAGTAATTGAGAACTCATTGACTTCCAATATTATATACTTGAAAGTTGGAGGGAGATCAATCTATTTTGATTTAAAATTTTCAAGTTTGGTTTTAGAAAAAGCAACGAAATTAAAACTATCAAGTTGACCTATCTTGTTGAATAATAGTAGGTTGTATCATTCCCAAAGATATTGATAGGTGCTGAAAGGTATCCGTTTAGCCTTGTAATTTACTTGGTCAATTTTTGTAGTTTTGTTGTGTTCATTGGCCTTGAAGGGTGTCGGACTATAAAGAGCTCAATTTGGAGTTGTTAGAAGAGCTGTACGTGCAAAAGAAACGTGTGTTGGACCTGCTGAGCAACACAGAAGGCATCCATATCCCTGGATCTATGAAATTCTCGTCCGGACGGTCGGGCCTAAGTCAGAATAGAAACATGCATTTTAAAGTAATTTTTAGGGTTTGTGGATAAATAGGGACCTGCTATGTACATGTTTGTAGGGACCTGCCATGTACATGATCAAATGGAATGATTTCTATTCTTTCAATCTATTGTGCATTTGTGTGTGTGATCTCAAATACCTAGTTAATCAACACTTTTTTTACTTAGGATCGTGCCACTGGATAGCCCGCGAAAGAGACAACTTGTGCCAGCAAGACAGTCCGTGCTATGAGATAACCCATGCCTGTTAACAACTCAATTATCTTCGTGACAGTTGCAATTCGAATAAAAACATAGCCTAGTTACGTGGTCGGGGTGGATTCCAAACCCTAAATCCTCCGTCCATTAATTTCAATCAAATTTATTATTGGTTGTTTAAATTTAGTAATTCACAACACCAATCAATCAATCTCTTTTCCGAATTAAATTAGAAACTAGTCAAAGTTAGTGTAATTTAGCCAATTCGTCCCTGCGGATAGACCTCGGACTTAACCGCTATTATCTGGAATAGGGGTTAATTCCTTAGTATTATAAATTTATTTTTGGTACAGTGCGACACGATCAGATATGTTGCATCATGTATTGGAATTTAAGCTATCAAGCAAGACTCTAACACACCGCGTAAGCTAGATCTGGAGTAGCCTCTAGATTATATTAACCAAGCTTGGGTGGCTTAGATCCCCCTCATGTGAAGCCCAGATGCACGTGGGGGTTCAAATTGAAGAGACGAGGCGATTTGACTCGGGCGACAGAGACCTGACCACATAAGGTGACGCCACCAAGACCTAGCTCAGATACCATGTTAAATTTCTTGGAGGGTTCCAACGTAAAACAAATTGGGAATAGGTGGAGTAGCCTCTAGATTATATTAGCCAAGTTTAGGTGGCTTAGGGTATCTCTAGTGCACTACCTAAAAGAGTATCTTAAAGTTCTCTAAAATGATCTCTAGTGCACAAAAATTGACTCTCTAAAATCCTAGGTGTCACCCCTCACTCCCTAAAGTGCCCTAAGTCACTACCTAAATTTGGGGAGAGACTTAAGGAGAGAGAAAAAGGAGAGAGAGAAAGATTTAAGGAGGGAGGGAGGAAAGAGAAAGGAAAGATTAAAAGATAATGAATATATGTATAGGTAGCTCATTAAAGTGCATTTTTCATTAGCTAACTAACTAGGTTTTTAGCACATAAAATAGGGCTCACATGTGCTTAGGTGTACACTTTAGTAAACATTTTTTAGGTAGTACATTAGAGATGGCCTTACATAGGTGATGTGTGATAAAGTCTAACAAGGACAATGCCTTGATTGCACGAATTCTATACAAATAACTGACAATATACTCTGTATAAGTGAATGAGTAAACACTTGAATTTCGAAACATTTGACTCTGTCTCCCAGCTTCCAGAAGTAGCCACTACCCTCGCAGAACCTTCCTCTTAATCTTGCTAAGGTCTATGCAAGTCCTCCAATTATTTTGAATGCTTCCAAATTCCCTTTCCGTGGTTCATAAGTTTGACTAAAAGTGTTTGACCAAGTCAAGTGGTTGTTCATATATATATATATATATATGCATGTGTAGTTATTCAATTTAAAACACAAGTATTCGACTGAGAGAGAGAGAGAGAGAGAGAGCGCGCGAGTGCACTAGAGAGAGAGACTATGGCAGACGAAGAAATCAATAGAAAAGAGAATTCATTTCACGAAGAAAATGAATTCATTATTGATACAGATCTGGTGATCAAATGTTCCGATTGGAATCCTTTACATGTGGCTGCATCACGTGGGCTACGAGGGCTTTTCAAAAGACTGTTGGCTGGCAATCCAGAGCTAGCCGAAGCTCTAGATTCCCTTATGGCTGCATCAGGTGAGCAACAAGAGCTTTTCAAAAAACTGTTGCACGGCAATCCAGAGCTAGCCGAAGCTCTAGATTCGCAACAACGATCACTCCTTCACCTGGCATCGGCTAAGGGGCACATTGACATTGCGAAAGCGTTAACAGAGGTGAGACCAGAGATGTGTCTAGCTCGTGATCGAGACGGTGCAAACCCTCTCCATGTTGCAGCTATGAGAGGAAAGGTCGAGGTCTTGGATGTGTTGTTTCAAGCTAACCCACATGCAGCTCGGGCTAGGGTAGACAGAGGAGAACGAGAGACTATCTTACATCTGTGCGTCAAATATAATAAGTTAGCGTTTTTGAAGCAACTGTTGGAGAAGTTTAAAAGCGACGAGTTTGTCAACGCAAAAGATGATGGTGGGAACACCATACTACACCTTGCTGTTTCAGATCAAAAATTTGAGGTACGCTCGGACTAATATATAGTTTTGAAGTAGGACAATTTGAGAACCAATTTGGTACTTTTTAATCAACTTATTGTCTTATAATGTATGCCTTCTTCTATTTCGGACTTGGAAAACAGTCCTCATCAGATTTGTCTCAACTTCTCCACATGCAGAATCAGGAAAAAAAATGAAAGTAGTTTAAAACAACTCTAAAAAGACACGAATTAGTCAAAATAACTAAATTGTTACGGTTAATTCTTTTTAAAATTTCAATATTCCTACTTAACCAATCTCCGGGCATTAGAAACTATCGAATCACAATCGACGCAAGATATACTTGGTGTCTAGTTGACAGATTGTGTGTAGTTGTGGACCCACCATGCATAAAAAGATTTGTGTATGATGCTAAAACTTTTGCTTGAAGAGCACATCTTGAATTTCTCACATCTATTGAATGTTTCAGATTATCGATCTTGTTCTCAAGAAAACAAAAATAGATGTGAACGCAACAAATGCAATCAAACAAACAGCGATGGGCATTCATTATCTAAGACAAGGAATAGAACCAGAAGGAGCAGACCGTGACATTGAAGACTTACTCCTAAAGTTCCATGCTAAAAGAGAAAAGGATACCATCGATCCTAAATGGATAACAGAGCAAAGAAATGCATTGATAATTGTTGCCGTACTATTGGCTACCATAGCTTTTCAAGCTGGGGTGACCCCTCCAGGAGGTGTCTGGGCAGAGGATTCAAAAGGAACACAGGAGTGGAGAAGCTGTGATGGCTCATAACCATCCAAATTTGTACCGGTACTTCCTTCGTTCTAATACAACCGGCTTTGTTGCATCTTTAAGCACAATATTGTTGCTCATTAGTGAATTTCCATTCACGAAAAGGCGTTATGTGTGGCTGTTGATTGTGATTATGTGCTTAACAATCACATCCATGGCACTCACCTATGCATATTGTATTTCCGTGATCACACCAAAACAGTACAGGGAAGCCCTCAGTCACACTATTCTCGTTGGAGTTCTAGTTTGGTGTAGCGTGATAGCAATTCTTGTCCTAGTGCACACTATTCGCTTGATAGCAAATAATGTTGGTGAGAGAAAGGGCAGATGTCAAGCCGTGAAGAGGCTTCACGCCATGGAGAGGCTTCACACATTGGGTCGTGCTATCACAGGAAGAGAACGAAAACCACTGTCGAACCAAGTTTCACCTACGTACGGTGGCTGATGTTTTATTTTTCTACGCTTATTGTGTGGATTTCCATATGCAATTTAGTAGTAATAGTCACCTTGTGTTTGATTTAAAAGTGTTGTCCCTTGTAGCATGGTTTGCAAGTAAGAAAATTGGATTGTTGAGTACTCCTCTACTTTTCATAACCTTTTGGTTGAAGTGTATGAAATTGAACTCTTATTTTTAATTTTTTTTATAAGCAAAAAGAAATTTTATTAAAATATAGGCCCAATGCACAGCTAATGAACCATATTCTGTTAACCCTAGAAACTTGAATGCTACATCCTCAACTCAGAAGCATTATCCAGTCCTGCTTCTTTCTTAGTGTTGCTTCTATATCCTCTGCCTTGATATATTTTCTTCAATGTCGCAAATCATTGTGACAACAGTGATTGTTAATTTGTTCAAGCCGTGCATCTATAAGTCGAAATGGGTTTGGAGCCCTGTTTCTATCATCATCCCATAACATAATTAAGAAATGAGCTTATAAACTGCTATGCAAGCCCTATTGGTGAAATTCAGAAAAGGCTATCCATTCTCTTCGCATCAAAGATCTATACAACCAGATTGAACCAAGCAAAATTCCTACCATTAAGCAGTAGATCAACGAGATCCAAATTCAAATCACAAAATCATTGAAGTTTCTCAGAGTAATAGTATATCGAACACACCCATTCCTTTAAGTGACCTGCTAAACACCTTGGCAATTGAAGCTACCGTCTTTTCAATTATATTCCCATAACTAGCGACAGTGTGGACGTCGACCCACACCGGATTTTAAAAACTTGTTTTGTAAAATGGAGTCGCCACCCGGGTTTTTAGAAAATGATTTAGGACCCGAGAAACCAATTTTGAAAATAATTTGAAAACCAGATATTCGTTTTGGATTCGGGAGTCAGATTACGAACGGAGAAGGGTTTTAATTTACCCCGCTCGCCCGATTAAAAATCGGTCTTTGCTAAATAGTTGTGGGATTTTTAGAAAATATTTGAATGCCGAACTTTAACGAATAAACAATTAATCATGCAAAGCAGATGATAATAATGAAAACAAGTAAACAACATAACAATTAATATTACAGCAAGTAATAAAACAGAAAACCAAATTTCCCAGACTGTTTTGTAAAGAAAATGATTCAACAATTTCGGATTTAGAAAAGAATGCTGTGCGACACTCTATTTGTACCATGCATCACAAACAGAGTGCCGTGCAACACTGTTCAAGCAGTAAACAGTTTTGAAAACTTGGTTTTGGAGGGAAAAACAGAACACATACACGATATGAAAAATTTATCAGAACAGAAAAACCATGTTTTAATATTTAAAATGTTTCTCCTAAATTCATTACACCTTATGATCCAATGATTTTACAGATAAGGTATATTCTTGGAGATTTTTTATTTAAGAAAGGAAGTTTTATCAAACTTTGCTAAAAATATGGATCCACCAGGCCCAAGGGAGGTATTAATGAACCACCTTGAATTTAGCTTTACCTCCCCTCAAAATATCAAAACAGTGGATTTTCGATTAAAGAGACCAAATTGTTACCTTCAGGCTAAACCGATTCGGAATGAATTCCAAGCTTCAACCTTCTGATTTCTAGCTTCAACTTCCTTCTGGGTCCCCGAACTTGCTCTGATCACAGCAACCAGATCACTTGGTTTTGGGTTTAACAGAATAGGTATTGGTTTGGACCGAAAACAGGGTATCGGGTAGTTTTGGGTTTTTGAAAGGGGTTTTTGTTTTTGGACGAATATTTGGGTGATTTTTGGGGAAGAAAAGTGATGGTAATGGATGAGCTAAAACATGGGTAGAGTTTTGGCAGAGATTTTAGAGGTTTTTCAAGGATTTTTGAATGATTTTCTCCTTGTCCTCCTACCTCCAACAGATCGGCATATGTATAGGGGAGAGATTGAGCTTGGCCATCAAGTTTACTTAGTGTGCACTCCAAATTAGTAGGCTACACGAAATCATCATGGCAGAGGAAGCAAAATTCAACATTCTGAGCTGTTGGGGATGCTGTAAAACTGGATTTGATGCTCGACAGTGCTGCGTGGCACTGCAACTCTACCGTGCAGTACAAAAACTGTGTTGCGCGACACAATTCCACCGCCAAAGTTCAAAAAGAGCACCATGGGTGACTGAGCAAGTGTTGCACATGAGAGATGAGTGCCGTGCGGCACTGTTGACCAAGTTGACTTGAAGGATTTCATTCCGAAAGGTTTTCCGAGTGTTTCTTTTCGTCATTGGGGAACAAAACGTGTACGAGAGTTCAATTTTGGGGTGTCTACAAACAGTCATATTCTTTTTCTTAGAACTCCATCAAGACACCTTATAAAATCCTTAATTGAGACATCCTTTGCCTCATATCTTTCTTTGATCCAGCTAGCAACTTTGAATCTTATCAACTCACATACCTTTCTTTCATCAGGGATTTCATTTCTAAAAACAACCCCAATTCCTCATTTTCCAAATGGACCATAACACTGCACTTCTTTTCGAAGTTTAAGAAACCTAACTAGATATTCATTAGAGACCTATGATCTTGAGGACAAACCCAAGTCCCCCTCCGGCCACCACCCCCCACAATTTCACACCATATGTTCCAAGCATAATTACACAATAATAGAAAATGTTGAGGAGATTCCATATGTTGAGAGCATAGAATACGGAGTAAGAGAGTATCCTGGTTTGCTTCGCATAAATGATACCTCTTGTAGCTCGGACACACCTGGTGGCAATGGCATTTTGGGATGCTAACAGATTGCAAACTTCTGTCTTCCATGCATGAAGGTCAAGCTTTCCCACTATGCATAAGCAGGCTTTACTAAATGGGATAATTCAGAATTCCATGCCCATTGCATTTCATCCTCACTAAAACTATCCATTGCCACTCAATGTACTTGCTGCATCAATAATTCTAATTTATCTCTCCACCCGTATGCTAATAGGATTCCATTACTCCTAATTCGTTCACTTTGCATTATTTGAAACTAACTGCAGTTGTGTTTGGATCATGAATGATAGGAAACCAACAAATAAGTTTGTTTACTTCACTACTTTCTATCTCCTTTTCCTTTATTTGTTTTTTGATTCGAGCATAAGACTTCATTCACTGATTTCAACTATCACAAAAATTAGCCACAACCAGCAAGACTGACTTTAGCAATGTTGTGAGAAACCTTGACTATTGTTCAATGGACCTTAACTATTGATAATGAAGTAAAATTATAATGAGCCAATAAAGTATCTGAAGTAACCGACTCCAACCAAACTTAATTATAAAGTTATTTGTTAAGTGTTGGTCTCTGTATTTCATAGGTATCGTTAACTGCTGAAGTAATCTATGAGATTATGTACTATGTACCATTTATAACTAAGGTTAGAATCGAGATTTGTCACCTTCCTATACCTTTTATCATTATTACATACCATTTTGACTTATATAAATCTAAGTATTTTTGGTACCTTGACCATATTTAGAACATTATGAGATAAAATATTATCTATCAACTTAGACTTCACAAAGTCACCAAATTACCCTAGGGGCTTTGAAAGTATGATTTTAAGACTAGAGTTTACTAAAGATAATTGATTTCCACACCAAAATTGATATCTACACACCCTTTTTTGTCTTTTAGTGAAATTTTAACAAAAGTTCACTAAAGACAAAAAACGAAGTGTGGATTACAGTTTGGAGGGTGTGGAAATCACTCCCTTTATTAAACTATCCCTAAACCTTGTTGAGTTATGAATGCACCCTTCTACTTATTTAACTTGCATTATAACCCACACACTTTGCTAAGTTACATTCCCTATGTTTTACTAATCTACACATTGATCCCATTTTTCTAAATTTCTAGATTACAAAGGGTTCACAAAATTATTGTCTAATCCCTAAAGAGTCAAAATTGTTAAAAGAAATTTATGTGCTAAATGACAATATACCCAAAAGACACATGGACCAATCCCGAACAAGTTATGTGATTTACATGTATGTTACCAACTGTTGTATCATTCGTTTCATTTTGTTTTACTGCAACTCGTTGATGTTGATTAACACTAGAGGGGACCCTAACATGTGATGCATTCACACAGACATTGTTTAGCTAAAGGATAAATTGGAAAAGTGGAAGTATGATATGTTGGATTGTGGATATGAGCTGTTGCAATGGCTAGGCCTACCAAGTGGACCTTGATTGACGACTGGTTACCAAATGGGCCGAAATGTGATATTGTGGAGATTGTGTTTTGACCCTAATGGATGATACGCTATGGGAGAACTCTACATTGCCCGCGTCCTCTTGTTGTGATCTCTTGTGAATCCATGTTAAGCATATCACTTGGGTGTATTCACGTTGGACCATAGTGCAGGACGAATAAGAGGGGAGTGGTCCCAGGACACGGTTAGGCTTAATGGATATGAGAGGAGGATACTTATGGAAATGATCCATAGAATTTTTTGAGTTAATGATTAGTAATCGAACGGACAACATGTTATACTTTTGCTCTTTTATTTGATGTTGAACTGTTATATGAATTCTTTATAACGCAAGAGCTAGTGGGTAGGAATTAGCTAATGCATGATTATTTGCTTATAGTGCTATTGTTGACCATGGCATATTACGACAGCTATCACAGGAAAAAAAGAGTAGTAGTACTACCAAGAGGAAGGACTCATCGTTGATTAGGCACCCATTGAAGATTGAACCTTGACCTTTAGAGTGCTCTGTCCTTTAGCACTTTATTTTGGAAAGTAACGATAATCAAGTATCTTGTTTGCTTTGCTTTTAGAAACCCCAACTGCCATTTGCTAAAAGCATGCATCTATATGATTTTGGCAACTGGCTTCTACTTCACCAAAAGAAGTATGTGAGAGAAAATTTGGTTTTAGCAACTTAGCTTTTAGCAAATGGAAAATAAAAGTGATTTTAGCAACTAATTAGGTAAACTCAACTGTTATGAAAAACCCATTTTAGCAAATGGGAAACAATGCCTAAGTATTTAGTGATGTTGTAATCAAATTAAGTATTTGGATGCCTAATTTGATATTTCCGCTGAAATCAAAATTAATTATTTCAGATTATCAAACTCTTTTTCGAATTAAATAATTTAAATATTGTTTCCGAAATTCAGGGCGTTACACTAATTATAGCTTATATGGTTACAAGAGAAAGCACCCACAAAAACCATAATTTTGTTGGAAAACGTGTATCCTCACATTCTCAATTGACCTGAACGCTGCCCGAATCAAGTTGTATCAGACTGACCTGATCATGGTCCTAATCGTCTTGACCGATACACAGCTTTAGGATTCCAGTTTTCTCTTCACGACGATTCGGATAGAATTCACCACGATCCAGACCGGACATACTGAAATCGAACATGACTTCACGTCTCAACAGTAGTTTTTTTAAAAAATAATCCATATTGGTTTAGATATTGGTTTACCGATAAAAATAAAATAAACACAAGTTAAAAACATAACTCAACTCAAATGTGTCCATACCCTTTTAGGTCTTGTTCTTGAATGGATTTTATGAGATAAAATTTAATTTTGATAAAATGTAGTTTTGTTTAGAGGTGTGATAAAATGACATTGTTTTCCCAATGGATTAAATCTAGGGTTCATAAAGGTGCTTTTGTAAATGATTTTGTGAGATAAAATCTAATTTTGCTAATACTCGATAAGAATGTTGGATTTTATCAAAACTAGATTTTATGAGATAAAATCTATTCAAGAATAAGACCTTAATGTATGTGGATCCACATAAATTGAAGGATTAAATACGCTTATGTCTGTGTTCTAAAATTAATCCGAGACCATTTGAATTCGACATGAGAAGACCATGGAACAAGTTCACTAAAATAAATAAAATTAAAAAAAAAAGTAGTACGGAAAGATCGGTCCAAGTAATCAATCAATACACGTTTTCCAAAATTATAAACAGAACTTTATAAATTAGTAAAAACAACACGGTTATTTGTGAAGTCTTTCCTTGACTGAATAAAAAAAACTCTTCTGAACGTGCCAGAAATTATGGGTTCAGTTCATATTCAGTGAAGTGAAGGCACTGATTAATCAATCGAAAAAATCGTAGGCATCGTCCCTTACACATATTTTACGCAAATACCCAGCCATAAATAATGAGGTGTTAAAAAAAAGTAATTAACAACCGGAGTTTGTTACACCCTCACCCTGGTAGATGATCAAGATCCAAATTATATGTGCTTAACTTGTGATTGAGATGATTTAAACCTTCTCCACGCTCTAGCCGCGAGACCGGCTAAAAAAAAAAAAAAACAGGTTTGCTCTAGCTTGGTCGTGGATGTGTTGTTTATATACATTAGGTTTCGGAATTACCTTCTAAAATAGAAAAAAAATTATATTTCTATCTTTTTTTCATTTGTGGGTAAAGTAAGTAGAAATATTTCCCGAATCCTTTTAATGAAGCCAAACTAGAAGATTAATTGGGTCGTCGAATTCATAAGTTCTAAGCGTATTTTCTAAGTATGTAGTGGCGCTGCTGCGTCAAATCAATTGTCTGGAACTCGTGCCAAGAATCATCATTCGAACGTCATATTTGGAAAAGGATATGAACACAGCAAAGGATAGGTGAGGGAACTCATTGACTTCCAATATAGTCTATCCTCGGATAGGACCTTTAAAATGAAGGTATATTACTATTAGCTATAGATGTGTCTTTTAATCAATTTAAAATCCTTAGACACCTCGCAAGCTCTTTAATTTAAACCAAAGCGGAAAATCCAGGGGTACCGACCCCGTGCTACAAATCAGGTACTGACCGGTGCCGGGGACCCCCTTGTGGGTCCCATACGGTCGATCTAAGCCGTCCATTCATCCCAGAATCAAATTCCGAGGGGGGCCTTGTGGAAATCACCTCAATCGGACGTTTCTAAGTGCTCAACCCAAAGTTACTCTATTTCGTGCAAAAAATTTTGGACTTTAAAAAATAACTGTGTTTGGTTGATAATTTTGAGAAGAATATTTTGAAAAATATTTTGGAGATAGTGTTTGGATGAGTTTTTGGAAAAAGTAATAATTAGAGAGAAGTGTAATAATTGGAGAGAGATATAGAGAGAAATGAGAATAATAATTGGAAAGAGGAGTATGAGTAGAGAGAGAAATGTGATTAATGATTGGAGAGATGAGAGATGAGGAAAGAATCTTTTTGAATTTTTTTTTGGAAATGTGAAGTGAACAAAGTGTAAATACTTTTGAAATTACTTTTTAAATATTTTTGCACCATTCAAAAAGATCTCAACGAGTACTTTTGAATAGTGTAAAAATTTTTGAAAAAAAATATTTAGAAATACATTTTCAAGGATTTTTGAATGATTTTTTCCTTGTACTCCTACCTCCAACCGATCGGCATATATATAGGGGACTGATTGAGCTTGGCCATCAAGTTTACTTAGTGTGCACTCCAAATTAGTAGGCTACACGAAATCATCATGGCAGAGGAAGCAAAATTCAACATTCTGAGCTATTGGGGATGCTGTAAAAGTGGATTTGATGCCTGACAGTGCCGCGTGGCACTGTAACTCTACCGTGCAGTACAGAAACTGTGTTGCACGGCACAATTCCACCGCCAAAGTTCAAAAAGAGCACCATGGGTGACTGAGCAAGTGTTGCACATGAGAGATGAGTGCCGTGCGACACTGTTGACCAAGTTGACTTGAAGGATTTCATTCCGAAAGGTTTTCCGAGTGTTTCTTTTCGTCATTGGGGAACAAAACGCGTACGAGAGTTCAATTTTGGGGTGTCTACAAACAGTCATATCCTTATTCTTACAACTCCATCAAGACACCTTATAAAATCCTTAATTGAGACATCCTTTGCCTCATATCTTTCATTGATCCAGCAAGCAACTTTCAATTTTATCAACTCATATACCTTTCTTTCATCAGGGATTTCATTTCTAAAAACAACCCCAATTCCTCATTTTCCAAATGGACCGTAACACTGCACTTCTTTTCAAACTTTAAGAAACCTAACTAGATATTCATTAAAGACCTATGATCTTGAGGACACACCCAAGTCCCCCTCCGCCCGCCCCCCCCCCCCCCCCCCCCCCCCCCCCCCCCCCCCAACAATTTCACACCATATGTTCCAAGCATAATTACACAATAATAGAAAATGTTGAGGAGATTCCATATGTTGAGAGCGTAGAAGACAGAGTAAGAGAGTATCCTAATTCGCTTTGCATAAATGATACCTCTTGTAGCTCGGACACACCTGGTGGCAATGGCATTTTGGGATGCTAACAGATTGCAAACTTCTGTCTACCATGCATGAAGGTCAAGCTTTCCCACTATGCATAAGCAGGCTTTGCTAAATGGGTTAATTCAGAATTCCATGCCCATTGCATTTCATCCTCACTAAAACTATCCATTGCCACTCAATGTACTTGCTGCATCAATAATTCTAATTTATCTCTCCACCCCTATGCTAACAGGATTCCATTACTCCTAATTCGTTCACTTTGCATTATCTGAAACTAACTGCAGTTGTGTTTGGATCATGAATGATAGGAAACCAACAAATAAGTTTGTTTACTTCACTACTTTCTATCTCCTTTTCCTTTATTTGTTTTTTGATTCGAGCATAAGACTTCATTCACTGATTTCAACTATCACAAAAATTAGCCACAACCAGCAAGAGTGGCTTTAGCAATGTTGTGAGAAACCTTGACTATTGTTCAATGGACCTTAACTATTGATAACGAAGTAAAATTACAATGAGCCAATAAAGTATCTGAAGTAACCAACTCCAACCAAACTTATAAAGTTATTTGTTAAGTATTGGTCTCTGTATTTCATAGGTATCGTTAACTGCTAAAGTAATCTATGAGATTATGTACTACGTACCATTTATAACTAAGGTTAGAATCGAGATTTATCACCTTCATATACCTTTTATCATTATTACATACCATTTTGACTTATATAAATCTAAGTATTTTTGGTACATTGACCATATTTAGAACATTATGAGATAAAATATTATCTATCAACTTAGACTTCACAAAGTCACCAAATTACCCTAGGGGCTTTGAAAGTATGATTTTAAGACTAGTAGAGTTTACTAAAGATAATTGATTTCCACACCAAAATTGATATATCTACTCACCCTTTTTTTTTGTCTTTTAGTGAAATTTTAACAAAAGTTCACTAAAGACAAAAAACGAAGTGTGGATAACAGTTTGGAGGGTGTGGAAATCACTCCCTTTATTAAACTATCCCTAAACCTTGTCGAGTTATGAAAGCACCCTTCTACTTATTTAACTTGCATTATAACCCACACACTTTGCTAAGTTACATTCCCTATGTTTTACTAATCTACACATTGATCCCATTTTTCTAAATTTCTAGATTACAAAGGGTTCACAAAATTATTGTCTAATCCCTAAAGAGTCTAAATTGTTAAAAGAAATTTATGTGCTAAATGACAATAAACCCAAAAGACACATGGACCAATCCCGAACAAGTTATGTGATTTACATGTATGTTACCAACTGTTGTATCATTCGTTTCATTTTGTTTTACTGCAACTCGTTGATGTTGATTAACACTAGAGCGGACCCTTACATGTGATGCATTCACATAGACATTGTTTAGCTAAAGGATAAATTGGAAAAGTGGAAGTATGATATGTTGGATTGTGGATATGAGTTATTGCAATGGCTAGGCTTACCAAGTGGACCTTGATTGATGATTGGCTACCAAATGGGCCGAAATGTGATATTGTGGAGATTGTGTTTTGACCCTAATGGATGATACGCTATGGGAGAACTCTACACTGCCGACGTCCTCTTGTGATGATCTCTTGTGAATCCATGTTAAGCATATCACTTGGGTGTATTCATGTTGGACCATAGTGCAGGACGAATAAGAGGGGAGTGGTCCCATGACACGGTTAGGCTTAATGGATATGAGAGGAGGATACTTATGGAAATGATCCATAAAATTTTTTGAGTTTATGATTAGTAATGGAACGGACAACATGTTATACTTTTGCTCTTTTCTTTGATATTGAACTGTTATATGAATTCTTTATAACGCAAGAGCTAGTGGGTAGGAATTAGCTACTGCATGATTATTTGCTTATAGTGCTATTGTTGACCATGGCATATTACGACAGCTATCATAGGAAAAAAAGAGGAGTAGTACTACCAAGAGGAAGGACTCATTGTTGATCAGGCACCCGTTGAAGATTGAACCTTGACCTTTAGAGTGCTCTGTCCTTTAGCACTTTATTTTTGAAAGTAACGATAATCAAGTATCTTGTTTGCTTTGCTTTTAGAAACCCCAACTGCCATTTGCTAAAAGCATGCATCTATATGATTTTTGCAACTTGCTTTTACTTCAGCAAAAGAAGTATGTGAGAGAAAATTTGGTTTTAGCAACTTAGCTTTTAACAAATGGAAAATAAAAGTGATTTTAGCAACTAATTAGGTAAACTCAACTTTTATGAAAAACCCATTTTAGCAAATGGGAAACAATGCCTAAGTATTTAGTGATGTTGTAATCAAATTAAGTATTTGGATGCCTAATTTGATATTTCCGCTGAAATCAAAATTAATTATTTCAGATTATCAAACTCTTTTTCAAATTAAATAATTTAAATATTGTTTCCAAAATTCAGGGCGGTACACTAATTATAGCTTATATAGTTACAAGAGAACGCACCCACAAAAACCTTAATTTTGTTGGGAAACGTGTATCCTCGCATTTTCAACTGTCTGGAACAACCTGAATACTGCCCGAATCAAGTTGTATAAGACTGACCTGATCATGGTCCTAATCGTCTTGACCGAAGATACAAAGCTTTAGGATTCCAGTTTTCTCTTCACGACGATTCGGATAGAATTCTCCACGATCCAGATCAGACATACTGAAATCGAACATGACTTCACGTCTCAACAGTAGTTTTTTTAAAAAATAATCCATATTGGTTTAGATTTTGCAAGTATCAGTATTAGAATCTTTTATCTTTGTGATAACGAAACTTTCTTTTACCGATAAAAATAAAATAAACACAAGTTAAAAACATAACTCAACTCAAATGTGTCCATACCCTTTTAGGTCTTGTTCTTGAATGGATTTTATAAGATAAAATTTAATTTTGATAAAATGTAGTTTTGGTTAGAGGTGTGATAAAATGATTAAATCTTGAGTTGATAAAGGTATTTTGTAAATGATTTTGTGAGATGAAATTTAGTGTTGATAAAATCTAATTTTGTTGAAAATCCGATGAGAATGTTAGATTTTATCAAAACTAAATTTTATGAGATAAAATCCATTAAAAAACAAGGCCTTAATGTATGTGGATCCACATAAATTGAACGATTCTAAATACGCTTATGTCTGTGTTTTAAAATTAATCCGAGACCTTTTGAATTCGACATGAGAAGACCATGGAACAAGTTCACTTAAATAAATAAAATTAAAAAAAAAAGTAGTACGGAAAGATCGGTCCAAGGAATCAATCAATACACGTTTTCCAAAATTATAAACAGAACTTTATAAATTAGTAAAAACAACACGTTTATTTGTGAAGTCTTTCCTTGACTGAATAAAAAAACTCTTCTGAACGTGCCAGAAATTATGGGTTCAGTTCATATTCAGTGAAGTGAAGGCACTGATTAATCATTCGAAAAAATCGTAGGCATCGTCTATTACACATATTTTACGCAAATACCCAGCCATAAATTATGAGGTGTTAAAAAAAAGTAATTAACAACCGGAGTTTGTTACACCCTGGTAGATGATCAAGATCCAAATTATATGTGCTTAACTTGTGATTGAGATGATTTAAATCTTCTCCACGCTCCAGCCGCGAGGCCGGCTAAAATAGGAAAAAAAAAAAAAAAGGTTTGCTCTAGCTTGGTCGTGGAAGTGTTGTTTATATACATTAGGTTTCGGAATTGCCTTCTAAAATAGAAAAAAATTATATTTCTATCTTTTTTTCATTTGTGGGTAAAGTAAGTAGAAATATTTCACGAATCCTTTTGATGAAGCCAAACTAGAAGATTAATTGGGTCGTCGAATTCATAAGTTCTGAGTGTATTTTCTAAGTATGTAGTGGTGCGGCTGCGTCAAATCAATTATCTGGAACTCGTGCCAAGAATCATCATTCGAACGTCATATTTGGAAAATGATATGAACACAGCAAAGAATAGGTAAGAGAACTCATTGACTTTCCAATAGTCTATCCTCGGATAGGACCTTTAAAATGAAGGTATATAAGCTATAGATGTGTCTTTTAATCAATTTAAAATCTTTAGACACCTCGCAAGCTCTTTAATTTGAACCAAAGCGGAAAATCCAGGGGTACCGACCCCGTGATACAAATCATGTACTGACCGGTGCCGGGAACCCCCTTGTGGGTCCCATACGGTAGATCTGAGCTGTCCATTCATCCCAGAATCAAATTCCAAGGGGGCCTTGTGGAAATCACCTCAATCGGACGTTTCTAAGTGCTCAACCCAAAATTACCCCATTTCGTGTAAAAAAAATTTGGACTTTAAAAAATAAAATACTTTCGAAATTACTTTTTAAATATTTTTTGCGCCATTCAAAAAGATCTCAACGAGTACTTTTAAATAGTGTAAAAATTTTTGAAAAAAAATATTTAGATATACATTTTCTTTTAAAGTCAAAATGACACGACTTTACGTAGGGAACATTTAAAATGGAACGGAGGTAGTATCACTTTTTCAAATGACAAGCGGTAAAAGGAATTACATTCAAATAGTTATAATAACGAGACATATGATTTATGAAGCACAATATGTAACGATACGTAACAATTCAAGAAATAGCCCCAGGAGTAAAAACAAATATGGCCTTTGGGATTTTATTTTGTCTTTTTCAAGTTGATCGCTTATCAATCTCTTTAGAGGCATTTGTGGCATATGAATTACTAGCATCAAACCCGTGCTATGCACGGGGCGAATCCAAGTGCACACGCTTAATCAAAATTCAAACCAAACAAACTTCGACATATTTTAAATTGTCACAATTCATGTAGAATTCATAACATATACTCACACTCCGGTAGAAGTAAACTAAACAAAAATGTCGGAGAAAACTTCATGTGTTGTTTGATTTCTTAATTAATTTTGTGGAAGATGAAGAAGATGAGATTTTATAGGAAAATAGTAAAAGGGATATGCGGGGTTCACGCAATAGTTTAATTCTTTTCTGATTTGGAGGGTGATTAGCCAATACTTAATTTCTTTTTTCCATCTAATCAGAGTACTTCCATTTTCAAAATTAAATTTACCCCCCCAAAAAAGTAGAACTTCCATTTCCTTCGTAGTATTTTTCTTCTTTGTTTCATGTACGATCTTAATTTCCTAACAAATTAAAAAATTCCCTCCATCCTTCTAAAATGGCATGCAGAACACATTGTAGAATTTAGGGTAAATATGAAACTTATGGAAAACAAAAGAAAATCAAGGTGAAGGAAATAATTTTCTCTCCTATTGTTGGTTCGGAGAGAAAGAGTGATGAAAATAATAAATCCAAATTTTGTGATTAGGAGTGAAATATTCCTCCCATTTCCCCCTCTTTTCTTTTCTTTTATTTTCCTCAAGTTCGAAAGCAAGGTTTTTTAATTTTTTTGTTTTAGCTACCCAAAAAACCCGTGTTAAAGAATTAAACCCTGAAAAATTAACAAAGCAATGAAGTAAAGAAAAGTATCGAAATCAAAGATAAAAGGACCCATGCTATGATAATGGGTTGCGTTGAGGTTTTTTTCAAATAAAAGAAAAAACAAAGATATAATTAAAAATATGAAATAAAACCCCCCAAATTTATCAGTCAACAACCTCAAAGTAAAAATATCGTTCGTAATTTTATTATTTTTTTGTTTTAGCTACCCAAAAACCCATGCTAAAGAATTCAACGTTTGTCTGATAAACTTGGAGGTTTTTGTCAAATTTAATCGTTAATGCTAAATATGCAACATTTATCCAAAGATTTACCTTTCAAACAACGGATTAGGAATCGAAGCTGCTACCCGTACTATCTCTGATCTTCCCCTGGAGATGGTCTCTACCAAATGGTTGGCTACTATTCTCTAATTTTTAACCACGTAATTATAAAAATAATGTTTAAGAATGTTTTTCAAGAATACGAAAAATGAAACCATAATACAGGAAAAGTAATGAAATATCCTTACCATAAGTTTAAGAATGTTTTTAAACCGTAGAATGTGATTTTGATCCTTACCAATAGACTTTCGGTTATTTACTTACCAATAGAAAGTAATGCTCTACTTACCAAGAAAGTAATAGAAAGTAATGATCTACTTACCAATAGCAAGTATTGATCCTTACCAATGGAAAGTAATGATCTACTTACCAAGAAGAATAAGAATGTGATCCTTTCCAATAGACTTTCGGTTATTTTTGGCTTTTGATTACGGTATTTCCTTTTCTTAATTTAGATTAGGGCGTTTCCTTTTTTATTTCTCGTTTACTTTATTGGTATTGATCATAACTTTCTTTTGTTGAAATTGAATTATTACTTTCCTTTAACTCCGGAAGAATTAAATTCCGAAAGTCTATTGGAATTGATCATTCCTTTTAACTCCGAAAGTCTCCTAAATTATTACTTTCCTTTCATTAGTTTCCTTTAACTCCGGAATTGATCATTATTCTGTTTTTGGATCATTATTCTGTTCTTGGATTTTAGAAATAACCATTTAAGATTTTGCTAATTGCGTAAAAAGTGCAGGAAATTGGGGGACACGTGGCAAGCTCTGAGAGCTCTATTCACCAAAAGTCATTCTGCAATACTAATACTTTAAATTGGGAACAAATAACGTATTTGTAGCAATATTTCGAATGTATTATCAGCAAGGTTACCGTTAATCCCTTTCTTTTTCTCTTAATTTACATGGGTTCACATGTGACGAATAGTTATATTTTAAACAGAAAATTGGTGTAAAGGCCCAATTTAGTAGTTAAATGGGCTAGAAGACCAACCTAGTTTTTTTTAATGGGCCGAATCCATTGTATTAGAAATAGTGCTGCCGAAGGTCCATATATGGACAAAATTGCCCTTATGATAGCGAGTATAAAATGCTGGGTTTTCAAAATCGATTTGCAGAGATTTATCAGTACATTTCTCGCGTACGTTCCTCGCATGTCGCGCCGTCTCTCTCTCTCTCTCGTTGCGATTTTCCGGCGACTACTTCATTCTCTCTGCTGCGATCAGCTCCGGCGATCTTCTCCAGTGATCTTCTCCGGCGATCTTCTCCAGTGATCTTCTCCGGCGATCTCTGTTCTCGCCGTTTCTTTGTGCGCGATTTTTGCTGCGTTCAGATCTGTTTTGCTTGTGAGATCTCTCTCTCTCTCTCTCTCTCTCTGTCTCTCTCTGTGTGTGTACTGTTGTTGTTTTTGGATGATAATAGAGGGATTTCAGCAAACATTGATTCGAGATTTTAGGCTTAGCTACTGTTTTTCTGGTCTATGTACTGTTGTGTTTTTTGAAGAAGATAGTGTATATTGATTCAGATTATGCAATCTACTGTTCTTTTGTTTGGAATATAATGCAGATTAATCTAGATTATGTTGTTTGTTGCTGTTATTGAGGCAGATTATGCAATCTACTGTTATTTTGTTTGGAATATAATGCAGATTAACCTAGATTATGTTATTTGTTGCTGTTATTGGGGCAGATTATGCAATCTACTGTTGTTTTGTTTGAATTATGATGCATTTTATTATAGATTATGTTATCTAATGTTGTTTTCATTTGAAGTAATCTACTATTGTTTTCATTTTTGCAGTGAAATTTTGTTTACATTTGATAATGGAACCTAGTATTCTTCTTCTTTGCAAGTATGGATCATTCACTGTTGTTATTACTGTGACAAGAGATTTTCAATTTGATGATCTTGTGCAAAGTATTTGTAAGAAGTGGCAGGATTTAGTTTTGCAGAGATTTCAGCTGTTATATGCTGTGTCTGATCACCATAATTGTCACTTAGATAATAATGATGATTTTGCCAATATGTTTGCGTTGGCTGGGGCCTATGGTGTTAGTTGTGTGGATGTAGGTGCTGAAGTGCTTTCTTCTTGTTCAGTTGAAAGTCGTGAATTGGAAAGAACTTTTGATGTTAGTGAAAGTAGTATTGTACATAGAGTGGAAGAGGATCCGCTTGAGAAATTTTGTCCACACCACGAGACTGTTCGTCTTTCTTCTGGCTGGGCTAAGTTGATTAGTTATGTCGGACAAGAGTTTAGAGGTGGCGTAGATGACTTTAGGAGTTGTTTGGCAAAGTTTGCTATTGAAGTTGGTTTCGTGTATACTTTTTTGAAGAATGACAAGACTAGGGTAACATCGGTGTGTTCAAAGAAGGGGGAATCTGGTTGTGAATGGTTTATTCATGCAACATTGAACAGAGCAAATGGTTTCTTTCGTATTAGGGAGTTTGTTAAAGAACACATTTGTGTTGGTGTTTTTGCTAGTTCCAAGAATCCTCGAATGAGTTCAAAATTAGTTGCGCAAGAGATTAGGGAGGAAGTTCGTAGTAAGAAATTGTATGCACCGATACAAGCTGTGAAATTTTTTGAGAAGTATTATGGGAGTAAAATCAGTTACAATCACGCTTGGCTTGGCGTTGAGAAAGCCGGTGAGGAGTTGTATGGAGACTACGCATTGTCTTTTGACCAGCTCCGGTGGTATGCTGAGGTTGTAAAGGAGGAAAACCCAGGAAGCGTCATTGATGTTGAGTATTGTGAGACGACTCATTGTTTTCGAAGAATATTTGTTGCGTTTGATGCATGTATCAAAGGTTTTAACTACTGCCGCCCTTTGTTGGCACTTGATGGTACTTTTCTGAAGGGGAGATACACAAGAACTCTTCTGGGGGCCACAGGAAAAGATGGCAACCAAGGTTAGTTTTTTATTTTTTTTAGTTTTTATTGACAGATATATATGTATATTATGTAATCTGTTATTGTTGCCTTCACGAAACAGAGACCAAATGGTCAAAGATTACCATATGTGTCTGATTTGTTTGCATTGTATAGAGTCCAGATCATTACATATTTGGTAATCTGTTATTGTTGCCTTCATGATTCAGAGGCCAGATGGCAAAAGATTACCATATATGTTAGCTTTAAATGCATGATACTGATTGCTGATCTGTACATATTTGGTAATCTGCTTATTTTGTTAAGAGACAACATTTTTCTAATGTTGTTTTTGTGTTATTTTTTGTGGATTAGGATTATTTCCTGTGGCATTTGGTGTTGTTGATTCAGAGGATGACGAGAATTGGCTTTGGTTTTTGAGGAAGTTGTCGGGAATTCTATCGCCTCGTCCAATTACATTCATTACTGATCGGCATTCCGGCCTTTTGAAAGGTATTCCGGAGGTTTTCCCCAACGGACATTATGCGTATTGTTTGCAACATTTGAAGAATAACTTGAGGGATAAGCTTACCGGCCGATTGTCGAATGGCTTTAGGGAGCAAGTGATAAGTTTGTTTTCTGACTGTGCATATGCACCAATGCTGTTAGACTTTGAGGAAGCTATACAAGAACTCTATACAGTTGGCGGGGCAAAGACGAAAAACTTTGTTGAATCATTGCCGAGAGAGAATTGGGCGCATGCTTATTTCAAGGGCAAAAGATATGGAGAGATGTGTTCAAATGCAGCTGAGTCTTTTAATAAGTGGATTTTAGAGGCACGTCACCTTCCCATATTGAGTGCAATCGACAAGATAAGGATTCAATTGATGACACAAATGTGTGACCGGAGACAGAAGTCGACGAAAATGAATGGGATTGTGTGTCCTGAAATGGATGCTAGGTTAGTTGAAGCTTTTAGCAAGGGGAAGGTGTGGACCATTGCACAGTCAAGTGAAGAGGTGTTTGAAGTTTTCTCTCTCCCGACGGTGGTTGTTGATCTTCAAAATCAGCATTGTACATGCTCTCGATGGCAGATCAACAGTTTCCCGTGTATGCATGCAATCACGGCCATTCAAAAGTTTGGAAATCAAGTTACAAATTACTTAGATCCGTTTTACTTTGTTGATGCATATCGATTCAGCTATGAGCTCTCAATAAATCCTATCCCAACGCTTGGAGCTCCAAATGTGCCGAAAGAGTTCCGTATCATTCTTCCACCGAAAACAAGGAGGCCTCGGGGCAGACCAAAGATTCAAAGGATACGATCAAGGGGAGAAAAGGTGAGGCAAATGAGGTGTTCAAGGTGTAAGAAATTGGGGAAACACAATAGAAAGACTTGTAAAGAGGCAGTTGGTTGATTTTCCAATTTTTTTCATATGAATTTGAACATTTGTCAATAGATTGTTACTTTACTTGTTGAAATGGAGAGAATAAAATTTCAATACTTTTTTTTGTTTTGTTTTGTTTGCTTCAAAAAGAGGACAGGTCCCAACAGAGTAGGGTATATGTCTGTAGATCTGCTTTTATCAGAGTACTGATCTTTACATATTATGTAATCTTTTTAATTTTTGGAATGTAACATCTTTACATATTATGCAATCTTTTTCATTTTTGGAATGTAACAGAAAGTAGATTAAAACAGACTACCATATATGTGTGGAGAAATCTGTTCTTATCAGAGTACTGATGTTTAGATATTATGTAATCTTTTTCATTTGTTTGGAATGTAAAAGAAAGCAGATGCCAACAGACTACCATATATATGTGGAAGAATATCTTTGTTCAGAATACTATATTGAAATATTATGTAATCTGTCAGTGTTGTTGAGCAGAATCAGAGAATGGAATGTAACAGACTACCATATATGTCAGCAAATGTGGCAAAAAACAGAGTGCAGATAATAACATATTATGTAATCAGCACCTTAAAAGAAGCAAAAAGTAATTACAACGAACCATCCTATGATTACATTCTGCAAAAAGTAATTACAACGAAGCATCCTACGATTACAATTCACCAAAAAGTAATTAAAACCGCACAGAAGTAGCATCCTACAATTAGACCTACCAACATTTTGTTCCTACAGTTGTGTCAAAACAAGAGAAACTGTTCTACACAAAATTCTGCACAAACACAAACGAACCAAAAGAATTTCGGTCAAATTTTCAGTCATGTCGATTTGCTTGTTCTCTTCACAAGATTTTCAGTCAGGTAGATGCGCTTGGATTTCTCTGGAGTTCCAGTCTGCAATTGACCAAGATCTTGGTGGATCGTTCAAGAAGACGTGTACCAAATGAACTCTGAATTCAGAAACATCATCTTTACTGACTGACGGAGGAATTGGCTCATGATTTGCTAATTTCCCCATTATGTAGCACACAATGATTCCACAATCAACCCTGCAGGTTTTTTTTTTTGTAGATAGCAGTTAATAAGCGATGATTATATAGGACATCTTTTTGTTGGTTGTATTAGGTTAAGAAATTACACTAAGTGGAACTTACGTTGTTGCAAATTGCTGTGGTGCATCTTGAGCCGAGGTGATTGGAGCATTAAAATCATGGCTTTGGAAGAGGGTTGTGGGAGATGAAAAGAGGTTGAAGGATGGTTGCTTTGTTTTATCGCCATGCCTATGCCTCATGAATTCTTCAACATATTTTTTCTGCGTTTCCAAAACAAAACATTAGTGTTTGTGTTATTGTTCAAATACGGATTTATGAGATTTTTCAATAAATGTAAATGCATTTTACCACTGTGATTGCATCTTGTAGATGTGGATCTGCCCCGTTTCTCTTCCTCAACGAATTGTAGTGTTTCCATTGCTGCTCATTAACGTCATAAAAGAGAATCGTCCAGTGGTACGGATTCGAATTTTTAACTCGAGGCCTGTTTCCCAAGGAATCCATAGGGAAAACCAAGAACCGGTAGTAGTCGCTGCCATATCTCTCCATGTTGTCAAACACATGTTGTAGTTTTTTGTTGAGGAGAAATTGCCTGAGTTCAGGATTTTCCGAGTGGATTAAAGTCTGTGGAATGACAGTTGGTTAGTTATTTTCTCTCCAATACTAATATGGAACGAGAGATTCGTAAAATCAAATGGAAAATGAAAAATAACAGGGAATCCATTTACCCAGCATGTGGACAAGAAATAAACATTGTTTCCTCTCGTCTTTTGTAGAGCTTCCTGCATGTTCTCAAGGACCAATGCAAAGCCATCGATTACCGAGTTTGAGACATCTCCATCATCCAAGAGTTTAATTATGTCACTCAATGCCACGGTATCACTCGATGATCTGTTTGTCCAGACAGTGACGTTGCATTGGGTAAAAGAAAACATCATGCACAGAAAATAGATTACATAATATGTATATATCAGTACTATGTGTAATGCCAGATTTTAGACATATATGGTAGTCTTTTGAAAACTGGACTTTGATTCATGTCAAGAACACTAAAAGATTACATAATATGTTCATATCAGTACATTTGATAATGCCAGATTTTATGACATATATGGTAGTCTGTTGAAATCTAGGCTCTAGTTTATGCCAAGAACACTAAAAGATTACATAATATGTTTATATCAGGACTGAAAAATGAAAGATTTTATGACATAAAAGCAACATTGTTTTGGTGATTTTATGCAATGGGAGTGCAGTAATGTGGTTGTACTTACTTTGGATCATCATTCTCACAATCACACAGCTGATCCAATGACTCCACGTCTTCTGCCGACATCAGTTTATACAACTTCGACATATCAGGCCTCCATTCTTTCTTCTTGGTTGGTTTCTTCTTGTTTCCTTTCTTGTCATCAGGGTAGACGAAGTCCTCCAACCTCTTTTCTGTTCTTGTGGTTGTTTTCTTAACACCCTTGACAAGTGAAGATGGGTCACCTTGTGCCTTCTTACCCTTTTCTGTCGCCAGATTGTCATCACCAAGTATTTCCGTGTATGCTCCAATCGTTGTTCTCTCCACTTCTTCATCTGGAACCATTTCGTCCTGAAGTCCACCTTGTTTTTTCTCTTCTTCCTCCTCTCCAACATCTTGATTTTTCTGTTTTATCGAAACAATGCAAACTGGTAAGTCATCTATGTTGTTCCTATAGACGAAAAGGGAAAAGAAACGAGCATTACACAAGGAAGTATGTCCAGTGTACCTTGTATTCTTGCGTAACATTGTGTGTCTCCAAGTCATCAATATTGTCCAACAACTCCGATTTTTTCTTCTTTCTCTTCCACTTGCTCTTTCAAAATGTCGTTAACAACCAAGAAGGTTCCGATCTCTGATTCCCTGTTGATAATCTCACTCTGCAACACCTGTTTCTCACTCTGCAAGACTTGCTTCTCAACGTGCACGGTCTCGACTTCAAATCCAAGGTCAGCAATCGTGTCATTCTCAAATGCACGTTGCTGAAAGCTATCATCCCTCTGCTGTTCAAGCATTGATATTGTTTTCCGAAGCTCAGCATTCTCTTCCTTCAACCTCTTGACTTCATTTCGGAGCATTTGATTTTCTGCCTGTAGCTCCGAATAGGCATCCGTAGGATGCTCCTTGTTTTCCACCTTCTGCTCCATGCTTGGCTCCTTGTCAGCCGGCTTTACAGCCTCCTCGTCATCATCCGACTCTGGTTTCACAACCTCAACAAATTGCAACAATTTTTGCTCTTCATCAGTTGGCCCCAACTCAGACTCTATCACCTGTAATGAAAATACGTCAAACACCATGATATTTGAATAGAAAGTACTTAATGCAGGAATAAGCTTACATTTTCCGGTTCAAGAGACTGCAAAGGAGTCTTTGCCAGCAACTCAGTTACATCACTTAGCCTCCATTTGTTAAATCTTGGGAAGTCTGCCGGTGCTCCTTTCTTCACCAGAGTTGTATGCTCACAAAGCCAATACTGTTTTTAATGAAAATATAAATTAATTTGACATTCAAAATTGCCAATAAAACCAGTGATACAGAATTACTGATCAAAAACACCAAAGATATTCTAGTCTTTCACAATCACTGATCAAAAACTGCAAAAGATATGGTAGTCTTTCACAAATACTGAATACAAAAAGCAAAAGATATGGTAGTCTTTCACAATTACCGGACACAAAAAGCAAAAGATATGGTAGTCTTTCACAATTTCTGATCACAAACTGCAAAAGATATGGTAGTCCTTCACAGTTACTGGACACAAAAGGCAAAAGATACGGTAGTCTTTCACAATTACCAGACACAAAAGGCAAAAGATATGGTAGTCTTTCACAATTTCTGATCACAAACTGCAAAAGATATGGAAGTCTTTCACAATTTCTGATCAAAAACTGCAAAAGATATGGTAGTCTTTCACAGTTACTGGACACAAAATGCAAAAGTATGGTAGTCTTTCACAATTACTGGACACAAACTGCAAAAGATATGGTAGTCTTTCAGACTTGCAGATCACAGATAGCAAAAGATTGTCTAATCTAATCATCAAACATCACAAGTAATAATATCCAGATATGGTAATGTTGCAGGTTCCAGATTAGTAATACCGACAAACAGATGGCCAAAAATTATCTAATTTGTACGTATGATATGAGAAAGGATAGAGATTATTACCAGAAGTCCCACAACACATCCGCCAACATTTTTTGGTTCCTTGGTGTCGAGTTCATTAATCAAATATTCTTTAATGTACGTCGACCACGCGTACGATGTGCTGGCCTCCAAGTCTTCAACAAATTCTAAGTAATTCCAATTTAACCTTGATGTGGTGTGTGGGCAAAAAACTGTAGCTAGGAGGTATAGAGTGAGCACACGTGCCACATCCTTTGCATCTTGTGGCGTATTCTTCTTCACAACTTTATCAAAGCAATCCCTCAGACTACCAATGTTTATAATCCTATTAGTCTTGGCACAAATTCGGTCAGCAAACTTTGTATTTGGTTTCTTTGGTTTTGGAGACAATCTGATCCTGTTGGGGCCGGATTGTAGTCCAAATATAAGGGTCATCTCTTTTTCTGTTATCTTAACAGTTTTGTTCCCCAGTTTGAACCTTCCACCATGGCCTTGACACCGACTCACCAATTTCAGAGTCTTGAAATCACTCTTCTTCATGTAGCTCTCATCCATCATCTTCTCAATAACACAAAGAAGAAGATTACCAAAAGGTGATTTTCTAATCTCCTCTTTTTGCAATTTCGAGAATTCTATTCCCCTTACAAGTTTTACCAAACTAACAAGGTTGGATCTGCAAGAAATTTGCACTGAAAAACAGTAAGCAAAATGCAAGTTATTTCAGACTAAGTACGTTAGGACTGCAACAGACTACCATATATGTTCATTGTACAGAGTAGTAATGTAGTCATATTTGGTAATCTGTTTGTTTTGAAAATCATGAAATAGAACCCAGCTTCCAAAAGATTACCAAATATGTTTCAAAATTTTGTAAAGATATATGGCAATCTATTGATTTCATTGGCACAAAAATGACGCAGATTGCAGAAAAACTACATCATATAGTTGATTAAGTGGAATTATACAAGGTACGGAAACAATGCTAACCTGTACTGAACACCACCTTCTTTGATGTTCACTTCTTGAACCTCCTCTTATTCGATAACAGCTTTCTTTTTCTTTTGCTTCTTCACCTCTTTCTCCTTCACTTCTTCACTTTGTTTTTCAAATTTTTTTGGCTTCTTCCCCTTTGGTGTTTGAATAGGACTTGGACGCTTCCTCTTTTCACCCTTTGTTTTACTCACACCCTCCATCGCGTCTGATTTTCGTTTCTCATTTTGTTTCTTCTTTTCTATAGGAGTAGGGCTTTTTGCACTAGACCTGCATGGATTTGCAGTTTTCAGATTTCAAAATAAGACAGATAATGTAATTTGTAGGTATTTTGGCAATGATACAATTAGAGTTAACAAACCTTTGTTTTGAACGGGCGGACTTTTTTGTCTTAGCTGTCATCTTGTAACGGTAACCATATTGTTCTTCTTGCTGCTTTTCTTCCTCTTCTTCTTCCTCTTCTTCTTCTTCTTCCTCTTCTTCCTCTTGCTCCTCATTCGTCACTTCCTCCTCCGTCTCATCCTTGTCCTCCTCCTCATCTTCTTCATCCTCTATTTCCTTTTCTTTTGCCTTGAAACTGCGCCTCGGCAATTGTTTTGCAGGTTTTTTTGCAAATGGTGATGCCTTAGCCTTCTTCTCAGCCTTCTTTTTTGGACTTTGCAAGGCTTCCTTTCTGGTGGCAGATCTTGTTCTTTTGGACGGACTCAATTGTTCTTCTTTTTCTTTTGCGGCCCTGTTCCTTGGACTCTGAACGGGACTCGACTCTTCTTCTTTGTCTTTTGCAGCCCTCTTCCTTGGACTCTGGACATCTTCGGTTTGCTTTTCCATTTTCTCCGTTCTTGCTCTCTTCTTTGGACTCTTCTTTTCAGGTTTTTGGTCTGCTTTCTTCGTCTTGATCTTAACCTTTTTAGCAGGCAATTCTGTGGTTTTTTTCCTTACTCTTCTCGTTTTTGACGGAATAGGAGGAACTGCTGCTAACGGCTTACTTGTATCATATTGAGAAGGTACCAATTCCAGACCTTTGGGTTCCGTTGTTTCTTTTGCCACTTCACGGCTTGTTGATTTACTTGATTCTTCTGCCATTTGCTGAAATTACAAAATAAGATATTAATTTCCTGAATCCACAGATTTGTGAACACAAACAACAAAAGATATGGTAGTCTTTCACAATTACTGAGCACAAACAGCAAAAGATATGGTAGTCTTTCACTATTACTGAACACAAAAAGCAAAAGATATGGTAGTCTTTCACAATTACTGAACACAAACAGCAAAAGATATGATAGTCTTTCACAATTTGTGAACACAAACAGCAAAAGATATGGTAGTCTTTCCCTATTACTGAACACAAACAGCAAAAGATATGGTAGTTTTTCACAATTTCTGAACACAAACAGCAAAAGATAGTGTACTCTTTCAATATTACTGAACATAAACAGCCAAAGATATGGCGGTCTTTCACTATTACTGAACACAAAAAGCAAAAGATATGGTAGTCTTTCACAAGTACTGAAGACAAACATCAAAAGATATGGTACTCTTTCAATATTACTGAACACAAACAGCCAAAGATATGGTACTCTTTCAATATTACTGAACATAAACAGCCAAAGATATGGTAGTCTTTCAAAAACAACAAATAATATGATAGTCTTTCAATATTTCTGAACACAAACAACAACAGATATTGTAGTCTTTCACAATATTTCTGAACACAATTTCTGAACCAGGAAAAAATTACTAGTGCAACCCTAATCAGTAGAAATAGAGTAGAAAAATCCACAAAACAAGTAATGAAGAGAAAAAACCAAAGAAAAACCATAGAGAAACCCTAATCAGTAGAAATAGAGTAGAAAAAAACAAAGAACAAGCAATGAACAGTAATCTAGTGGATAGAGATGAAAGGAAAACCCTAATCAGTTGGAAAATCAGTCGGAAAACGAAAACAGAACGGGAAATCATGTAGATCGTACAAATTAGATCCCCAAGTTGGTACCAATAGAGTACAGGAAAAGCCCTAACTTACCGGAAATGGTGAAGACGACGGGAATGACGACGACGAAAGCGAGTAAGAGCAAGGATGCGACGACGACGGCGACTACGACGGCTACTACGACGACGACGAGCGCGAAGAACACTGGAAACGATGGAGGAAACAGTTTCGCCTTGTTCTCTCTCTCTTTCTCTCTTCTGGTTCGAAAATCGAAACTGGCGCAATGAAAAGTGACGGTTCAACTTCATCCACGTTTTTATATGACAGTTTGGGGGTATTTTTGGAAGCCGGGTACAATTTGTCCTGTTGGCAGTACGTAAAAAGTTAATGTCCTTATTACATTAAAGATCCCTTTAGTATGTCCTTCCAAAAAACGGACCCTATTTTAAATCCATGTATTATAATCAATATGTTTTTTTTTTTATGATCATCTTGCAAGCACGATCTCTTAATTTAGTAATTTTTGCTATTTTAGGTAATAATTAAATTACGTATTACTCTTAACATGTAATTCCGTTTTCGTTGTTTCCAGTTGGAAATTTCTTATTTTTCTTTCTAGTTTTCAATTTTGGAAGTTTCCCCAAATTTCGGGATACTTTATTTTTTGGTAAGTTTTTGCTAGGGTTTGCTAGTTTTCCTTATAAAATGGCATGTAACCTCTATTATTATTCAACTTTTAATCAAATATAATTCAGAGTTATTTCTCTTTCTTCTTGTGGATTCAAAAACCTCGTGGATTCGAGATCTATTTTCGTTTGAACTTGTACGCAACTAGTTTCTCGTGAATTTCGCTGCGTCACTGGTAGATGATCAAGATCCAAATTATATGTGCTTAATTAACTTGCGATTGAGATGATTTAAACCTTCTCCACGCTCCAGCCGCGAGGCCGGCTAAAAAAAAAAAAAAAAAGGTTTGCTCTAGCTTGGTCGTGGATGTGTTGTTTATATACATTAGGTTTCGGAATTACCTTATAAAATAGAAAAAAAAATATATTTCTCTCTTTTTTTCATTTGTGGGTAAAGTAAGCAGAAATATTTTACGTATCCTTTTTAATGAAGTCAAACTAGAAGATTGGGTCGTCGAATTCATAAGTTCTGAGTGTATTTTCTAAGTACGTAGTGGTGCTACTGTGCGAAATCAATTATCTCGAACTCGTGCCAACAATCATCATTCGAATTTCATATTTGGAAAAGGAGATGAACACAGCAAAGAATAGGTAAGAGAACTCATTGACTTTCCAATAGTCTATATCCTCGGATAGGACCTTTAAAATGAAGGTACATTAGCTGTACGTAGATGTGTCTTTTAATTAAACAATTTAAAATCCTTACCTAGCAAACTCTTTAATTTAGCATTTTCAGTACCATCTCATGCGTTGCCGATGTACGTCGGTGGTACTTTGAGATATATAGGGGCCATTGAACCAATGTATTGAACCATTGCATAAATGTGGTCATTTAACCATTGCTCTTAATAAAATGAAACAATATTACATCATCCACTACTGAAATAATTCATCACAAATTTTTAAAAATAAAGCACTTCTGTACAATAAATTTTCATACTTTTTGCACCAATTTAAACATCTAAAATTATATCATTACATTGGTGCATATTCTCATTATTTTCAAGATGACACCATTTTTTTCGCAACATAGTATCACTTTTTCAAATGTCAAGCGGTTAAAAGAATTACATTCAAATAGTTATAATAACGACACACTAGAACAATCGTGTAAGGTTTGAAACAACCAAATGAAGCACAATACATGACAATTCAAGAAATAGCCCCAGGAGTAAAAACAAATATGGCCTTTGGGATTTTATTTTGTCTTTTTCAAGTTGATCGCTTATCAATCTCTTTAGGGGCGTTTGTGGCATATGAATTATTGGGAACAAATAACATATTTGTAGCAATAATTTCTAATGTATTATCAGCTAGGTTACCGTTAATCCCGCTCTTTTTCTCTTAATTTACATGGGTTCACATGTGATGAATAGTTAGTCAAATAAGACTATATTTTAAAATCCATGCATTATAATCAATATGTATTTTTTTTATGATCATGATCTTGCAAGCACGATCTCCGCCCTTAAATTATTTTGGCACCTCCGAATTGCCTGTTCACATTTGATTAATTAGTACGACGTGTATTACCTTAAACAAAGACTTGAAATACTTAAATCCATCACAGAAAGAAATTTCGCAGCTTGTTCCTTGGCGCATATCATATATTTGTATGTGCGTGTAGCCACTTGGTAAGAAACACAAGCCTTCAATTTAGAGAGAGAGAGAGAGAGAGAGAGAGAGAGAGAGAGAATGGGGGAGAGACAAGAAATCAATGCAAACTTAAATTTCTTGCATGAAGGAAAAGCATTCGATGCTAATGGAGCTGTGACGAAATGTTTCAATTGGAATGCACTACATGAGGCTGCATCCAGTGGGGATGTCCATTTCAAAACACTGTTGGACAGCAATCCAAAGCTTGTCGACGCTCTAGACTCGCAACAACGATCGCTCCTTCACTTGGCAGCGGCTAATGGACACGTTGATATTGTGAGAATATTAACCAAGGTGAGACCACAGATGTGCCTAGCTCGTGATCGCGACGGTTTGAACCCACTCCATGTTGCAGCCACGATGGGAAGGGTCGAGGTATTCGATGAGTTGGTTAAAGCTAACCCACTTGCAGCTCGAGCTAGGGTGGACAGAGGAGAAAGAGAGACTATCTTACACCTGTGCGTCAAATATAATCAGTTACCATTTTTGAAGCTACTTCTGGGCGAGTTTCGAAGTGAGGAGTTTGCCAATTCCAAAGATGATGATGGAAACACCATACTACACCTTGCTGTTGCAGGTCGACTAACCGAGGTACGTTGGGGCCACAATCTGTGCTTTACTACATTTGAAGTATGATAATTCAAGACAACATTTGGTACAAAATAGCTTAATTTTGCTTAATATTGTATTTTTTTTTTTTTGTGCTTTTCAGACCTAGAAAAAGGTCATAGTCAAATCCGTCTCAACTACTCCACGAGTGGTTTGAGAAACGAAAATGACTGAAGCACCGAAAATGACTGAAAAACAAATCAGAAATGAACATGAAAACCTGTTCATTTTCATGTTTTCTTTTCATGTAATGTATCATGGCTCATTTTACAATCTAGTAGCTTTACATGAATATCATATGTACACAGATTTGGATTTGTATTTGTTTACTAATTGCTTTTCGTTGTACATACTTGTTTTTTATTTGTATATGTACCTTCGCTATTATTCAATAATTTCATGTGAATGGTCTTTTCTCTTACTTATATATATCTGTAAATGCAAAATATGAGTGTTTTTTTAAAAACAAATTGAGCTAAAAAATTGCACTTAAAGATGAATCATATCAAAAATGAGTTTAAAATTTTTTTGGGAAAGTATTTTTTTCTGAAAAAGCCCGAGTTTTGGATTTCGGCCTCAAGGCTACACGAAGAAGAATACTTTTAGAGAGATAATTGCCAGATAGCTTAAATTTTTTCCTTCTTTCAAGAATGCTGCATTAAATGACATTTTCGCGTAAACCACCTCTCTTCAAACATGTTAATCAAAAGGGGAAGTTAAAAAGAGTATGCTTTGATGTCTAGGAGACATATTATGTGTTTTTGGAGCCACTTAGGAAGATTTGCATATGATGCTGAAACTATTATATATTTGTAAAGCAAACCATGAATTTCCCGCATCTAATGGATGTTTCAGATTATCAAGTATGTTCTCGAGATCAGGACAATAGATGTAAACGCAAAAAACGCAAGGAAAAAAACAGCAATGGACATTCTACTTCCTGCAGAAAGCCGAGAATCAAAACGAGAAGAAATTATTGAATACTTCAGACAATGCTTCCAATGTAAAAGAGGAAGCAGAAAATCCGAAGGAGAAGATAGTGACATTGAAGTCTTACTTCGAAGCTATCATGCTGCAACAGCCAAGGAAACCATGGATCCTAAGTGGTTAGGTAAGAAAAGAAATGCATTGACAATTGTTGCGGTACTAATGGCGACCATTGCTTTTCAAGCTGGGGTGACTCCTCCAGGCGGTGTTTGGCCAGACAATAAAGATGGACACAGAGGTGGAGAAGCTGTGATGGCTTATAATTATCCAAATTTGTACCGGTACTTTCTCCGTTCCAATACAATTGGCTTTGTTGCGTCTCTAAGCACAATCTTGTTACTCATCAGCGGAGTGCCCTTCAGGAAAAGGATTTATGTGTGGATGTTGGTTGCGATTATGTGCTTAACAATCACATCCATGGCTTTTACGTATGCATTTTCTATTGCCGTGATAACACCAAAGTGGGAACGGGAGGCCCTCAGTCACACTATTGGAGTTGCAGTTGTAGTATGGTCCAGCGTGACAGCAATTGTTCTCCTAGTGCACACAATTCGATCAACAACTATCTTTCTCAAGAAGTGGCTTACAAAAAACCCAAACCCAAACCCAAACCCAAAACCAAAACCAAAACCAAAACCAAATTCAAATCCAGTTTGAGGCTAATGTTTGATTTTCTGTGTTTCTTGTATGGGATTTCACGGGTGATTCATAATTATTGCAATGTTTGATGTAATATTGTTGTCCCTTAATGCGAGCTTTGCACGTTATAATAAAATTGTAATGCGAGTTTTCCTCGACTTTCCCTCCTTCCACGGGAATATAAGGAATAGCCTCCTTTTGATTTGGTACTTCCTTTACCTTGTTTTTAACAGCTAATGACGAGTAATATGTAGAAATTGAAGAGAGGCAGGAAAAAAAGCATTAATGCAAACATCCAAACAAACATTAATTGGCACCCTCCCTCGGAGCAAATCACGTTCCCCTAGACATCAAATTAAAGTGGCCATGATAAGAGTTCAACCCACAATAGAAATACAAAGAGATAATCACAATATTAAGGTTGTTGGGATTCCACCCCATGTGGGCCAGATGGGCTTAGGCTCAGAGGGAGTAGATTAGGTTTTTTTTTTTTTTGTTGTATCTCTATAAATACTCAATTTGCCTAGTTTATTGATGTGTGGTAGCACAATGTAGAGAGAGAGAGGCAAAGAGAGTGTGTGTGTGTGTGGGGGGGGGGGGGGGGGGGGGGGGGGGGGGGGGGGGGGGCTCCCCGAAGAGTGAGATACACGAGAGAACTTGTGAGGATTTCATTATTGTGGGATTGAGTGTGAGTGTGTAACACAAGAACACGGATTGTCTCTGGATTATAGTGAAACCCCCCTCCCCGTGGATGTAGGTCCGATTTGGCTGAACCACGTGTATTATGTGTCGTGCTTTCTCTTGTTTTTCTGTTCCTGTGCGTGTGGTGCGTTGTTTGGAATCCTAACAATTGGTATCAGAGCTTTCGTTGAAGCACCGGAGAGCGCAGAGCAGTCTGAAAATCACTCGGAGGCCATTGGAGCACTGTTTGAAGCTTTGGTCAGACAAAACAGGTGACGAAACTTGTTTTTGATTAGAGGGAAAGGTGCTACTCTCAGGGACAAGTCCAACGGAGTGCTCATGGTCAATTTTTGTCACCGGAGGAAGGAAGACGGTCGGCTTGAACACCTACGAACGGAGGCGAGTGGTTGTGTGCGATGGGGCCAGATAAAAAGTGATCGGATTCAAAGTTTGAGACCACGGTTGTGTAGTGTTTTGCGAGACGATCACGGAACGACGCCGGAAACGACCCAGGGACGCCACACGCGCCAGTCAAAGGCGGAGCGTGCAAAGCGAGTTAGATCCACTCGCACGGTAAACTACACGCGCGGCAACGTGAAAAAGGTCCTAGGGCTGATGTAAGCAAGGCCAGACGAGTCAAGCCGGAGGTCCAAAAGGTTCACAAGGTTCAACCAAACATGTCCAAAAGGTCAAGGTTCAGGTCAAAAGGGTCAAAGTTCAGGTCAAAAGGGTAAAAAGGATTAGAGGTCAGGTCAAAAGGGCCAGACCGGCGGTCAAAGGAGTCAAATCGGTTTAGACTGGCGGTTTAGAGTATTGTCAGATTGGGTTCAGACTGGGATCAAACCAAATAACGGTTCGGAGCAGACCAGATTGTGTTTTTTGACCGGTTCAGTGTTTTTTTTGACTGGTTCTTGACCGGTTCGGACCGGTTCCTAACTTGGTTCGATGTTTCGGATCCAACCATGCGCTCTGTTTTTCGTGAAGAGGCTTGGAAGTAGATTTTGTTGCTGGATTGAGCCGAATTTGAGTGTTTTGAGGCATTTTGGGTTGTGAAGAGACTTGTTCTTAGCTAATTGGACGATTCCGGATTCAATGGTGGCCTTGGTTTTGTGTGATTCAGGTCGAATTTTGCAATCCTAGATACATTCGGAGCGATTGAGGAGGATCCGATGCGGTCAGGTCAATCAGATAGGATGATGTTGAGTCGGAGGCAAGTTATGGGAGATCCGATGGGAGTCCAAGGGGTGCTAGGGAGGCCGGGGAATGGAACATGAATGAACTTGAGTGACGGAGAGGTGACAAAAAGGTGATCAGAGTTGGAAAAGCTACACACCAGGAGTATTGGGCAGCCTTTGCAGAGATCGGAGGTTGACCGGAGCAATCAGGTGATTGCGGATTCGCGGCGTTTGAGCCGTGGTGATCAGTCGGAGAAGCTAGTGAGCAAGGATACATTCTTTCGAGTGTTGCATTTCTGTTTGGTGGGTGTGGATACGCTTGATTGGTTGATGGCACAAGCGCTTACTAGCGTGACAGGTCGGAGTGGGTCAGCAATGATCGGAGGCAGTCTGGTTCAATCGGATTCAAAGACCCATTATCAGGATTTGTAGTTGTGATTCGAGCTGCATTGGATTGGATGATGGGCCACCATACAGGCTTGTGGGAGTGCAGTGGCAGATGGAGCTGATGTCAGGCATGGTCAGGCAGTATGGGTGTTTTGTGACGCGAGCAGGGATGACGACAGTTGCGGATGCACACAGGATAGGGGCGGGATTGTACCAAGGAGTCATGACCGAATGGTACTGGATGCGCTGGGAGTCGAATTAGGAGTGTGCTGGATGTTGGCCAGCAACGATGATGCAACTGGTTGTTCAAGATATGTTCACGGGAGCTCCGGACAGAGGGATTGAGATGGAGATCACATGATACATCATGGTATACTCTTTCTTTTGTGTTTTTGTGGTGGATTATCTTTCCAGTTATGAGCTCATGTTGGTGTGGAAAGATGGAGTCACGGATTATGTCCTGTGATTGGGCATGAGCATTTGGGTTTTTGATGCCCGGATGCGGACACTCCGATTAAGGGGTGCAGGATTGTGATCAACCGCGAAAGATTTGGCTTGCAGGGATACATTCATTCTAGTGGTGTGCCCGGTTAGGGTGCGGAGATGCTTGTTTGGGAATGACACAGGCGCTTATCAAAGCGGTAGATCAGTTTGAGCCACGGAGATCTAGCAGAATTTGTTCACATCCCGGATTCACAAGAGGTGTATCCCAGTTTTTTTGGGGGTGCGGAGGTGCTCGGTGGGGGATGCAGTGTCAGAGAAGGAGTCAGCCTCATCGCAGATGGTTTGTGAGATTATTTGGAGGAGTGAGCCTCTGGTGCGGGCGGAGGATAGCAGCATTCTCTTGACAGGACAGGATGCTAGAGTGGCAGAGCACAGCGATGAAGCTGTGGGCACTTGATGAGGGGGTGCGGGCACCTTAGTTGAGGGGTGCAAGTGCTTCTGTTGGTGAGCGCGGGCGCTTCTGTTGGTGAGCGCATATATCTCGAGTTTGAGATGTGCGAGTGGAGGCATCCTAGTTGAGGGGCTGTGGTACTCGAACCAATGTAGGCATTCTTTTAAGGGGGTGCGGTACTCGGATTTTCTAATTGGCTGCGGATGGTTTTGCAAAGATACACTCTTTCGGGTTTTGTGTACTCTGTTTGGTGGTGCATGAATGCTCGACTGGTTAGTGACACAGGCGCTTGCCAGAGTTAGCTAATTGGAGGAGGCGACATGGGGGTGTTGCAGACGACTTTGCCCACTCGGTGTGGAGGGGGTGATTGTTGGGATTCCACCCCATGTGGGCCAGATGGGCTTAGGCCCAGAGGGAGTAGATTAGGATTTTTTTGTTGTATCTTTATAAATACTCAATGAGCCTAGTTTATTGATGTGTGGTAGCACAATGTAGAGAGAGAGAGGCAAACAGTGTGAGAGGGGGGGGGGGGGGGGGTGGCTCCCCGGAGAGAGAGAAACATGAGAGAACTTGTGAGGATTTCATTATTGTGAGATTTAGTGTGAGTGTGTAACACAAGAACACGGATTGTCTTCGGATTATAGTAAAACCCCCCTCCCTGTGGATGTAGTCCGATTTGGCCAAACCATGTATATTGTGTGTTGTGCTTTCTCTTGTTTTACTGCTTCTGTGCATGTGGTGCGTTGTTTGGAATCCTAACAAAGGTAAATCCAAGCAACTATGTAACAACCCAAAACCGGCCTTAAATATCGTGACCGGCCAAACGGGTATAAATTAAGCTGCCAAAGACCTGCTATAAACTAGTTTAGGAATTTCCAACATCATTCATGTTACAAACTCCATGGCACAAAGTAAATGGAAGCGTAAAATTGTTGACATAAACCCTAGAGTTTCAATTCGAATAATATGTAGAAATTGAAGAGAGGAAGGAAAAAAGGCATTAATGAGATAGCCCATGCCTGTTAACAACTCAATCATCTTTGTGACAGTTGCAATTCGAATAAAAACATAGCCTAGTTATGTGGTCGGGGTGGATTCCAAACCCTAGATCCTCCGTCCATTAATTTCATTCAAATTTATTATTGCTTGTTTAAATTTAGTAATTCACAACACCAATCAATCAATCTCTTTTTCCAAATTAAATTAGAAACTAATCAAAGTTAGCGTAATTTAGCCAATTCGTCCCTGCGGATAGACCTCGGACTTCACCACTATTATCTGGAGGTTAATTCCTTAATATTATAAATTTATTTTTGGTATAGTGCGACACAGTCAGATATGTTGCATCATGTATTGGAATTTAAGCTATCAAGCAAGACTCTAACACACTGCGTAAGCTAGATCTGGAGTAGCCTCTAGATTATATTAACCAAGCTTTGGTGGCTTAGATAGGCGACGTGGGATAAAGTCTAACACTCCCCCTCACGAGAAGCCCAAATGCACGTGGGGGTACGAATTGAGGAGACGAGGCAATTTGACTCGGGCGACAGAGATTTGACCACATAAGGTGACGCCACCAAGACCTACTTCAGATACCATGTTAGATTTTTTGGATGGTCCCAACGTAAAACAAATTGGGAATAAGTGGAGCAGCCTCTAGATTATATTAACTAAGTTTAGGTGGCTTAAGGCATCTCTAGTGCACTACCTAAAAGAGTACCCTAAAGTTCTCTAACCAGTTAGCTAAGAAAAACTCCAAAAATGATCTCTAGTGCACAAAAATTGACTCTCTAAAATCCTAGGTGTCACCCCTCACTCCCTAAAGCGCCCTAAGTCACTACCTAAATTTGGGGAGAGACTTAAGGAGAGAGAAAAAGGAGAGAGAGAGAAAGACTTTAAGGAGAGAGGGAGGAAAGAGAAAGGAAAGATTAAAAGATAATGAATATATGTATAGGTAGCCCATTAAAGTGCATTTTTATTAGGGCATCCTCATTTGGCTCCCTATTTTAACTTTTAAGTTAAAATAGGGAGCCGAACTCCTAAAAACCCCTAATATCAGCCTCTCTATACTCCCTCTTCAAATTATTTTTGCTACAGTACCGCACCAAATTTGGTGGGTATTGTTCACGCACCAAACAATTTTTTATTATTTTTGGTTTAGGTGGCTGCGTCAGAACCAGCAGAAGAGGGGAGGAAAAAAAAAGGGGGGGGGGGGGGGGGGGGGCCTCATGACACGTGGTCCATGCAACACTTTTTGGGACCGAAATATCTCCCCTGCCTGGGAGATTGGGGAGAATTTTTTTTTTTTTTTTATAGATTTGAGGGGAATAGTTTAATATAATAAAGTTAAAATAGAGAGTTTGATTTTGTGAGTTTTTGATAAAGTGACTTGCTAATTTATAAAAGGTGTTTTTGAAGTTAAATTTGGTGAAAATTTTGGTGCTCTAGATAAGGATGCTCTAAATAGCTAACTAAGTTTTTAGCACATAAAATAGGGTCTCACATGTGCTTAGGAGTACACTTTAACAAATATTTTTTAGATAGTGCACTAGAGATGGCCTTAGATAGGCGATGTGTGATAAATTCTAACAAGGACAATGTCATGATTGCAAGTATTCTATACAAATAACTGACGATATACTCCGTATAAGTGAATGATTAAACACTTGAATTTCGAAACATTTGACTCTGTCTTCCAGCTTCCTAAAGTAGCCACTAGGGGTGCTCACGGTCCGGATCGGTCCGGATTGGTATGAATCCAATCCTAATCCGCGAGTCACGGTTTTTTGAAAATACAATCCGTGTCCGATCCAAAAGTCTCACGGTTCGGTTCCAATCCGAACCGTGAGTCACGGATCAGTTCCGGATTAATCCGCGGATTTTCAACTTATTCGGAAAAAACAACAAACAAAGGCAGTAAGGTACTAGCAAGTAGCAAATGCACTAAATAGAAAGTTCAAAGTTGGAAATCCCAATAAAAAACAACAAAGGCAGTTAGGCAAATAGTTATATAACTGAACAAATAAAGGCACAAACTTATATTACCACAAAGATAGCAGATAGTTACTTCCGGTTCACTCACAAAGACAATAACAAATAGTTACTTCCAGTTCACTCACAAATAGAGAGTATATATAGTAGCACTTATAATACTTTACCCCGCTAGATTTTATAGAGATAACAATATTCGCACCATAACTCCTACAACAGTACAACCAAACCGTAAGCCTACTAAATTAACAATATCTATATAACTATAATTATAAAAGTGATAAAATTATATATAATAAAAATCTCACGGTCCGGATCGGTTAATCCACAGTTTCAAAATCAAAATCCATGTCCGATCCAAAAGTCACGGTTTTTTATTTTTTGAATCCGTGTCCGGACCATTAATCCACGGTTAAAATCCAAAAGGTACGGATCGGTTCGGTCCGGACCGGATTCACGGTTCACCGGTTTTTTTTGAGCAGCCCTAGTAGCCACTACCCTTGCATGAACCTTGCTCTCAATCTTGCTAAGGTCTATGTAAGTCCTCCAATTATTTTGAACGCTTCCAAATTCCCTTTCCACATTCGGTTCATAAGTTAACTAAAAGTGTTTGACCAGTCGTGTGGTTGTTCATATATATATATATATATATATATATATATATATATATATATATATATAGGAAGCCGATCTATTGAGGGAGTCCTCAAACAAAATTCCGTGCGGACCTCCCCTTTTTTTCGACTTTCCGAATCAAATTTTGACGATCCGAACCGCTCAATGTTTTTAAAATGCATTTTCCAAGGTCCACGCGAAAAATTTTCAAAAAAAAATACCCGGAAGGGCTTGATCCACACAGTTTTTGTTAAAAACGCTATATATAGCGTTTTTAACAAAAACTGTGTGGATCAAGCCCTTCCGGGTATTTTTTTTTGAAGATTTTCGGCGTAGACCCTTAAAAATGCATTTTAAAAACATTGAGCGATTCGGATCGTCAAAATTTGATCGGGAAAGGTGAGGTCCGCACGAAATTTTGTTTGAGGGAGTCCTCAATGGATCGCCATCCTATATGTATATATATGTATATATATATATATATATATATGCGTGTGTAGTTATTCAATGTAAAACACAAGCATTCAACTGAGAGAGAGAGTGCGCGAGTGCACTAGAGAGAGAGACAATGGCGGACGAAGAAATCAATGGAAAAGAGAATTCATTTCACGAAGAAAATGATTTCATTCCTGATATAGATTTGGTGATCAAATGTTCCGATTGGAATCCTTTACATGTGGCTGCATCACGTGGGCTACGAGGGCTGTTCAAAAGACTGTTGGCTAGCAATCCAGAGCTAGCCGAAGCTCTAGATTCCCTTGTGGCTGCACCAGGTGAGCAACAAGAGCTTTTCAAAAAACTGTTGCATGGCAATCCAGAGCTAGCCGAAGCTCTAGATTCGCAACAATGATCACTCCTTCACCTGGCATCGGCTAAGGGGCACATTGACATTGTGAAAGCGTTAACAGAGGTGAGACCAGAGATGTGTCTAGCTCGTGATCGAGACAGTGCAAACCCTTTCCGTGTTGCAACTATGAGAGGAAAGGTCAAGATCTTGGATGTGTTGTTTCAAGCTAACCCACATGCAGCTCGGGCTAGGGTAGACAGAGGAGAACGAGAGATTGTGTGTAGTTGTGGACCAACAATGCATACAAAGATTTTTGTACGATGCTAAAACTTTTGCTTGAAAAACACATCTTGAGTTTCTCACATCTATTGAATGTTTCAGATTATCGATCTTGTTCTCAACAAAACAAAAATAGATGTGAACGCAACAAATGCAATCAAACAAACAGCGATGGACATTCATTTTCTTAGACAAGGAACAGAACCAGAAGGAGCAGACCGTGACATTGAAGACTTACTCCTAAAGTTCCATGCTAAAAGAGAAAAGGATACCATTGATCCTAAATGGATAACAGATCAAAGAAATGCATTGATAATTGTTGCGGTACTATTGGCTACCATAGCTTTTCAAGCTGGGGTGACCCCTCCAGGAGGTGTCTAGGCAGAGGATTCAAAGGAACACAGGAGTGGAGAATCTGTGATGGCTCATAACCATCCTAATTTGTACCGGTACTTCCTCCATTCTAATACAACCGGCTTTGTTGCATCTTTAAGCACAATATTGCTGCTCATTAGTGAATTTCCATTCACGAAAAGGTGTTATGTGTGGCTGTTGCTTGGGATTATGTGCTTAACAATCACATCCATGGCACTCACCTATGCATATTGTATTTCCGTGATCACACCAAAACAGTACAGGGAAGCCCTCAGTCACACTATTCTCGTTGGAGTTCTAGTTTGGTGCAGCGTGATAGCAATTCTTGTCCTAGTGCACACCATTCGCTTGATAGCAAATAATGTTGGTGAGAAAAAGGGCAGATGTCAAGCCCTGAAGAGGCTTCATGCCATGGAGAGGCTTCACACTTTGGGTCGTGCTATCACAGGAAGAGAATGAAAACCATTGTCGAACCAAGTTTCACCAACTTACGGTGGCTGATATTTTATTTTTCTACGCTTACTGTGAGGATTTCCATCGGCAATTTAGTAGTAATAGTCACATTGTGTTTGATTTAAAAGTGTTGTCCCTTGTAGCATGGTTTGCAAGTAAGAAATTGGATTGTTGAGTACTGCTTTACTCACTACAAGAAAAAACACATTTGGTGACTAAGAATTTAGTCACTAAAAGGCCATATTTTGTCACCAAAGGTCTACCGTGACCAATAATAATTTAGTCACCTATCCCTGGTCACAGAAAGGTATTGGTGACCCAATTTTCCCTGGTCACAAAAGCATAACATTCAATGACTAAAACTTGGTCACAGTTGTATTCTTTTATTGACCACCAGAATTTGTTCACTGAAAAGTGGTGGTCACTAAATGGTACCTCTTGTTGACCACTTGAATTTTGTAAGGACCCGTAATTTTGCATAATTTTCCGGAAATAATGTTGGGCAAATGTGAGGAAATGAAAACTTAGTTAAATGGGTCATTGTGAGAGCATTAGATTGCATTTGGATCTTTTTAAAACACATTTGAAACATGAGGGGTGTAAGTGTTAAGTGGGAGATGTATATACACACGTGTGTATACAAAACATAACAAAAATCAACCCTCTCCCTCTCATTTTGCAGCTGCCTCTCTCTTTCTCTCTCCCTCTCTCAACTTTCCTCCATTGTTACACTTCAAAGCTCAACCAAAACCAAATTCCTTCAAGGTTCTACCATAAAATCTTCTCCTCTACATGATTTCAAGCTTGGGTGGTGTTGGTTTTAGCTTGGAAGGGGGTATTTCGGGTTTGGAAGCTCAAGCTCTTAGGTTTTGTTTTCTAATCATATTTGAAGCATCAATCTTGAGGTAGAAAGACAAATTCTACTCTCTCTAGTTGCATTTATGTGATGTGTTGCATATATCTTGCTATTGGTCTTTAATCTTCTCAAAATCATGATTCTCTCTCATAGATGGGTTTGTTCCATTTGATTTTGTGATCTATGATATGGATTGTTGTTTGATGAAATTGATTGTTGTTTTACCCTCCCTTGATGTTCATTGGTTGCTCTACATTTTTCAATTTTTGGCCTAAAACATCAAAATTTGACTTTGGAATGAGTTTGGGAACATTTGGAGCTTGTGAGCAAAATCTGTCAAATTTTTGCACAATCTGATCCGATAGTCCGGACGGGAATTTGGTAGTCCGGACCTTGCGATCTGTCAATTTTTTTTGTACATTTTGACCCGATAGTCCGGACGGGGGTTTTGGTGGTTCGGACTATGCCCTCAACAAAGAAAAAAAATTTGTTCCTTGATGCCCGTTTGGCCCCCGATTGTCAATTCCTTCGCGTTTTTGACCCGAACCACCGTTTTGAACCTCGAATTCACTTTGAAATCATAAAACCAAACTTTTGTCACGCAAATTAACAAATCACTTGGTCATACATGTCGGATACGCGTCGATTGACACATTTGGCAAAAATAGCGAATTTTTGGAACAAATGGGACATATGGAAGTTTTTGAAAGACAAATTGTTTTGAGATGATATAATTTGATAATGTGAATTCTAGGGATCACCTGTTCGGTGTCCCTAGCCATGGTGTACGGAGCCCACGAATCCGGCATGGGTGCATAGAACCCATGAAATCCGGCAGAGGGATAATTCCCTATTAAATTGATTAATGTTTTCTTGAGAAATGTTGGAAATGATATATTTGGATTGACTTTGGAGTATTTGGCGAAAATTGATTTTTTTGTGTGTACAATTATGAAAATTTGGCAAATGCTTGGACCTTGTTGGACACTTAAATTTGTTTTGGGGTACTTGGATACTTTGGGGGACACTTGGACACACTCTTGGGTTACTTGGTGGCCGAATTTCATTCGTTTGTTCCTTCTAATCACATACATGGATGATCTCACTCATTATACCCCATCAGTCATGCATGTATCATGTTTATACACCTAGCGCTAGTAGAATAGTTTTCCTACTGGGCTAGTGAGCTCAACCTATCAATTTTCAGGTACTCAGCATAGAGCATGAGATGGAATGCTTGTGAAGTGATGCATACATGGAGCTCATACGTGCATGAAGTTATTTTCCCATTTTTGTCTAATATTTTTTTGAAAGATGGATTTGTAACTTCTATTTGTAAATCTTTTGACTATTTGGCCAATGTAATGATTCTTTAAACTTGGTATTTATGCTTTTGGGATTTGGTATCTCGTTACTAGAACTTGTAGACTATTTATGGTGAGAATGTAATATTTTGACTTTGACTATTCAAAGAGGTAAATAGTAAGACTTTAACTTGTTCCACGTGGATATTCACTATATTTGGTTTATTAAATTTGAGGGTGTGACAAATTTGGTCACCGAAAACTGATAGTCACTAAATGTTGCACTTTATCCCACCAAAATAGTGGTCATTAAAAGATAGTTTTTGTGACCAGCTTATAACAATATATAGGTGACCAACCTTTAGTCACAAAATCTTTTAGTTTCTTTAAAAAAAAAAATTGATTCAACATGCATTTAGTTTGTGCAACATATGCATTCAAACAACATCAAAATCAATTATTCAAGAACCAAATTCAATAACAAAAAAAAAAATGACAATTCCAGCTTACAATAGTTCTGTTAACCTTTACAACTGAAATAAATAAATAAATAAATAAAAATTCCCATTACACCAAGAGTTGCAATATACAACCATACACCCTCAAAAGTTAATGTATTTGACAACAAGAACCCATAAACAATCAAAGGCCCACATGCCAGCGAGTCCACTGTTGTATATCTGTGAAAAGAGAAGCAGAACCATGAATATGGACATGCCCAAAGGTTCAACCCTAGCTAATATACTAAACTATACTCACTATGTGATGTGTTGTAGTTGAATGTATTGTAGCTACATGACTATGACACAATCTTGACGATCAAGACCATAGATTTCATTGTCCTAGTTGATTCAACGCTCCATGTAAAATTTTGGCTAGATCGGGTCTAGAGAGCCCTTTCATTGGACGCAATTAATAGTAAAAAGTCTTGTGTAGTAGTTAAATGCATAGTAGCTACACGAATGCAACATAATCATGACGATCAAGATCATTGATTTCGTTGTGGCTTTTGATTAAATCATTCATGTAAAATTTTAACTTCATCGGGCTTAGAAAGCCCCTTCATCGGGATGCAATTGATAGTAACCTAAGTCTTATGCCGTAATTGAATGTATAATAGCCACACAATTATGACAATCATAATGATCGAGATCGTTGATTTCGTTGTACTTGTTGATTAAATCATTCATGTAAATTTTTGGCTCAATCAGGTTTAAAAAATCTCCTAATCAGCCACAAATTCATTAGGAAAATAATATTTCCTCCAAAAAGTGGCACTAAACAAAATATATTCAGTGACCACCCGTTTTTTAGTCACCAAACTAATCCACCAATTATTCAGTGACCAAATAAATTGGTGGTCACAAAATATTCTTCCAATAGTGAGTAAATTTTTTGTTAGTCACTGAAAGTACTATTATTAGCGACCAGATTATGGTTAGTCACAGAATGGTTTGAACATTTGGTGATCAAATGTGACGTGGTCACTAATTGTTCAAGATTTCGTGACCAAAGTATTTTTGGGTGGTGTTGGTTTTAGCTTGGAAGGGGGTATTTCGGGTTTGGAAGCTCAAGCTCTTAGGTTTTGTTTTCTAATCATATTTGAAGCATCAATCTTGAGGTAGAAAGACAAATTCTACTCTCTCTAGTTGCATTTATGTGATGTGTTGCATATATCTTGCTATTGGTCTTTAATCTTCTCAAAATCATGATTCTCTCTCATAGATGGGTTTGTTCCATTTGATTTTGTGATCTATGATATGGATTGTTGTTTGATGAAATTGATTGTTGTTTTACCCTCCCTTGATGTTCATTGGTTGCTCTACATTTTCAATTTTTGGCCTGAAACATCAAAATTTGACTTTGGAATGAGTTTGGGAACATTTGGAGCTTGTGAGCAAAATCTGTCAAATTTTTGCACAATCTGATCCGATAGTCCGGACGGGAATTTGGTAGTCCGGACCTTGCGATCTGTCAATTTTTTTTTGTACATTTTGACCCGATAGTCCGGACGGGGGTTTTGGTGGTTCGGACTATGCCCTCAACAAAGAAAAAAAATTTGTTCCTTGATGCCCGTTTGGCCCCCGATTGTCAATTCCTTCGCGTTTTTGACCCGTACCACCGTTTTGAACCTCGAATTCACTTTGAAATCATAAAACCAACCTTTTGTCACGCAAATTAACAAATCACTTGGTCATACATGTCGGATACGCGTCGATTGACACATTTGGCAAAAATAGCGAATTTTTGGAACAAATGGGACATATGGAAGTTTTTGAAAGACAAATTGTTTTGAGATGATATAATTTGATAATATGAATTCTAGGGATCACCTGTTCGGTGTCCCTAGCCATGGTGTACGGAGCCCACGAATCCGGCATGGGTGCACAGAACCCATGAAATCCGGCAGAGGGATAATTCCCTATTAAATTGATTAATGTTTTCTTGAGAAATGTTGGAAATGATATATTTGGATTGACTTTGGAGTATTTGGCGAAAATTGATTTTTTGTGTGTACAATTATGAAAATTTGGCAAATGCTTGGACCTTGTTGGACACTTAAATTTGTTTTGGGGTACTTGGATACTTTGGGGGACACTTGGACACACTCTTGGGTTACTTGGTGGCCGAATTTCATTCGTTTGTTCCTTCTAATCACATACATGGATGATCTCACTCATTATACCCCATCAGTCATGCATGTATCATGTTTATACACCTAGCGCTAGTAGAATAGTTTTCCTACTGGGCTAGTGAGCTCAACCTATCAATTTTCAGGTACTCATGTAGTGTGGAACATCCAAGAGCTCTACCGCATGAGCTAGCAACCACTGGCAGACTATAAGTTAATGACCGAACACTCTATAACACTCTGTATAAGACTATAAGTCAATGACTTTGAATTTCGAAGGGTTGATCATTTTCGGTTAAAAAAGAAGCAAAAGGAAACAATTATACATAAGTTCGTGGCTGGATGACCCTGTTTCACAACTTCCTTAAGTTCGTGGATGACTGTGTCTCACCAAAGACGTAACTGTGCAAGTGCTATGGTGATATGCAGCTGAATACACACATCACATCAAACAAAGGGGACCGTCCACGTGGCAGCTAAGGAGGCAGTTGACGTGTAACGGTGAGCTGAGAAGTTGGGATTCCGTTATGACGCGTTGAGAAGAGAAGATAAATTCTGTTACGGCAAGGGAGCATTTAACTCTGTGAAATCTTCTTTTCAATTGTAAAAATTGGGGACGAAAGCTCCTTGCAATTCTTGTAATTGAATAAACTCATTCTTCTTCATTCTTCCACTTTTCATTTCCATTTTCTGCTACCAACGTATCAGTGGTATCAGAGCCTTCTTTCCTTGGATTTTCCCACCATTCCACCATGGCTGACAACACGAGATCACAAGAACAAAGGCGTAATGAGGAGTCCATTCATTTACTCTAGCAGAGTTCTTAGAAACATGAAAATTCCATAAAGGAAATCAAGGATCTCCTCATAGCTATGAGTATCAAATACGGCAAGATGGCATCAAGAAACCCCAATTCAACTAGAGATCGAGAAGAGACGTCTCAGACATTCCAAGAAAATCTGTCTTCTTCCTCAAATTCTGTCCATACTCGTTATACCAAGATCGATTTCCCCAAATTTTCTGGCGAAGATCCTGCGTCATGGGCATGGGTTTACAAGTGAGAGGTTTTTTGAGTTCAACCACATTGGGGAAGAATAGAAGGTGAAACTGGCTGTAATGCATTTGGATGAAAAGGCCATCCAATGGTATCAATGGTTTGAAAAAACACAGGCATCTCTGGCGTGGAGTGACTTTGTGTATGGAATAACAGTCCGATTTGGCCCAAATGTCTTCTAAGATGCCACTGGTGAATTAACTAAGCTTAGAAAATGGTCAACAGTTAGGGCCTACCAAGAAAGATTTGAGGAGTTGGCGAATAGAACCAAGGGTTTAACGCAAGAATTCTTTTTAAGCTATTTTGTGAGTGGTTTAAGAGAAGACATCAAGGCAGGAGTTTAGATGTTTGGGCCTCAAACATCTCTCAAGCCATTGGGTTGGCGCGACTTCAAGAAGAAAGTATTGCGGCTATGGCTAGGACGTCAAGTCTCCAACCAAAACCAACAGCAAGCAGTTGGAATCCAACCCCCAATTTGGCTATGCCAAGGGGCTCTATTGCAGTTGGGGTAAGAACTGATAACAAATCTTTTATTCCTTCTTCACGTCCAACCTCAACTCTTCCTAATCCCAGTCAAAATACCCAATTTCCTATCAAAAAGTTAACTACTAGAGAAATGGATCTTCGAAGGGAAAAGGTTGTGTTTTAATTGTGATGAAAAATATGTGAGAGGGCATAGGTTCCAAAAGAGACAGTTGTTTTTGTTAATTGGAGATGATGAAGTTGAACAGGAGTTAGGTGAACTAGAGCCTCAGAAAATTGTGGCGACCCCCCCTTGAGGAGGACATGCAGATTTCTATGCACGCCTTGTCTGGTTGTAATTCTTTCAGAACTATGAGAATGCGAGGAAAACTGAAGGGCAAACCCATAACAATCTTAATCGATTTCGGAAGTACCCACAATTTTATTGAACTTGGCATGGCCAAGCATTCAAGATGTATGATTGAGGCAACTCCAGAATTATCAGTAGGCTGTGGATGATGGAACCAAGTTGTGTAGCAAGGCGATATGTAAGGGGTTAAAATGGGAAATGTAGGGTATTACCTTTGCTGCTGAAGTAAGGTTACTTCCCTTAGGGGGTTGTGATATGGTTTTGGGAATCCAATGGTTGTCTACTCTCGGGCCAATTCTCTCGAACTTCAAGAATCTGAATATGCAGTTTCAATGGGAAGGGATAACACTAAACCTTAAGGGGGATAACCAATTCAAAATTGAGCAGGTGTCTCCCAAGCAAATAAGCAAAACAATGCAAACTTCCAATCAGGGATTCATTGCTCAATTGTGTTGCTTAGCTATTGAAGAAGTGGTCTCACAGGTACTTCCTGAAATTACTGTACTATTAGAAAGCTTTTCACTGTACTATTAGAAAGCTTTTCTGATATCTTTGATGAACCAAAAACTTTACCTCCTCAAAGAGATGCTGACCACAAGATACCACTTAAAGCAGGTTGTGAACCTGTACATGTTAAGCCATATAGATATCCTTATGTCCAAAAAAATGAAATTGAGAAATTGGTTAAGGAAATGCTGCAGTCGGGAATAATTAGACCTAGTGTCAGCCCTTTTTCATCTCCTGTCCTCTTGGTTAAGAAGAAGGATAACACTTGGCGTATGTGCGTGGATTATAGAGAACTCAATAAACTTACAATTAAGGACAAGTTCCCTATCCCCATCATCGATGAGCTATTGGATGAGTTGCATGGTGCCAAAATCTTTTCTAAATTGGATTTAAGGGCTAGTTACCATCAGATAAGAGTTTTTCCTAGTGACATAGAAAAAACTGCTTTTCGTACCCATGAGGGGCATTATGAGTTCCTGGTTATGCCTTTTGGACTAACAAATGCTCCCTCCACCTTCTAAAGCCTCATGAACAACATTTTCAAGCCCCATCTACGGAAGTTTGTCTTGGTTTTCTTCGATGATAGTTTGATATATAGTCATTCCTTGAAAGAGCACTTGGAGCATTACTTGTTACATTTTCAATTCTGAGGTCCAATTAGTTATTTGTAAAAAAATCCAAATGTGCCTTTGGTCAACAAAGTTTGGAATACCTGGGGCATATAATTTCTGATATGGGGGTTTTTACTGATCCAGTCAAACTAGATTGTATGAGGAATTGGCCTAGGCCTACTACCATTAAGTCCTTAAGAGGATTTTTGGGTATCACGGGTTATTACAGAAGGTTCATTCAAGGTTATGGTAAGATTTGTCAACCTTTGACTAATTTGCTCAGAAGAGATGCCTTCAATAGGTCAGAAGCTGCAGAAGAAGCCTTCCTAATGCTTAAGGCTGCAATGGTTTTAGCACCAGTCTTAGCTCTTCCAAACTATGACAAGCAATTTGTCATTAAATGTGATGCTTCAGGTGTGGGATTGGGGGCAGTATTAATGCAAGAGGGCCATCCCATTGCTTTTATTAGCAAGGCCCTAGCCCCAAAACATTTGGGTCTGTCTACTTATGAGAAGGAATTATTGGCAGTGGATTATGCAGTTCATAAGTGGGGACATTACCTCTTGGGAAGACATTTCATCATCAAAACTAATCACGTAAGTCTCAAATATATACTTGACTAGAAAATTTCTACTTTGATGCAACAGAAATGGCTTACTAAGTTGTTGGGTTTTGACTATGAAATTGTGTATAAGATTGGACAGGAAAATAAGGTTGTTGATGCTTTATCAAGGCAGGGTATTGACAATACTACCAGCATAACAACTTTATCCATTGTACAAACTGATTGGCCTGTGGCTCTTAGAAATTCTTGGGAATCCAACCCAGAATTGCAGACTTTGATTAAAGCTTTGGTTGATAACCCCAGTGATCATGAAGGTTATTCTTGGGAACATGGCAATCTCACTTACCATGGACGGTTGGTTGTTGAGTCTATAGGTTCCCTCAAACTTATGATCATGCAGGAGATGCATGGCAGCTCAGTTGGGGGACATTCTGGTACTAACAAGACCTATACAAGGATTAAAAGATCCTTTTTCTGGAAAGGAATGAAAAAAGAAGTGTTTAAGTTTGTAGCTGAGTTTGATGTATGTCAACGTAACAAGACAGAAACTGTAGCTAGCCCAGGGTTGCTTCAACCTTTACCAATACCTGATAGGCTCCACATAGACATTTCTATGGATTTTATTGAAGGCTTGCCTTTATCAGAAGGCAAATCTGTCATTTTTGTGGTTGTGGATAGGCTTTCAAAGTATGTACAATTTATGCCCTTGGCACATCGCAGATGTCGCCAAAGTCTTCATGGACAATGTCTTCAAATTGCATGGAATGCCAGCTTCCATTGTCTCTGACAGAGATGCAGTGTTCACTAGCACATTCTGGCAAGAGCTCTTTCGTTTGCAGGGAACCATTCTGAGTTTAAGTACGGCCTACCACCCACAAACAGTTGGACAAACCGAAGTGGTGACTCAATGTTTAGAGGTCTATTTAAGATGCATTACGGGGGACAGACCAAAAGCTTGGGTTCAATGGCTCTCCTTGGCTGAATGGTGGTTTAATACCGCTTACCACTCCTCTACCCAATTAACCCCCTACCAAGCTGTGTATGGCCAAACACCACCTTCTCTTATCCATTACATTCCTGGTTCTTCTAAGGTTGCAACCGTGGATAAATGGGGCATGGATAGGGAATCAGCTCTTAAGTTGCTCAAAAATCATTTGGTACAAGCTCAACACAGGATGAAGCAGTTGGCAGATAAGCATAGATCTGAGAGGGCATTTCAAATTGGGGATTGGGTTTATTTACGTCTACAACCATATAAGCAAAGCACGGTCCAGTTTAGGGCTAATTTCAAGTTAGCACCCAAGTTTTATGGCCCTTATCAAATACTGCAGAAAATTGGGGTTGTAGCTTACAAATTGGCCTTGCCACACACCTCCAAGATACACCCAGTCTTTCATGTATCCCTCCTCAAAAAGAAACTAGGGCAGTCTATGGTGTCTCATACTGATTTGTCTCCAGTCAATGGGGCAGGGGTTCTGGAGCCTAGGCCGCTAAAGGTTTTAGATAGACGCCTGGTGAAGCATAAGGGATGTCCAGCTGCTCAACTTTTGGTTTAGTGGACAAATGTATTTCCAGAAGATGCCACTTGGGAGTTTAATTCTCAGCTGCAAACCAGATTTCTAGATTTTCTGCCTTGTGGTCAAGGCTCAAATCAAGGGGATGGCAATGATACGCAGCTGAATACACACATCACATCAAACAAAGGGGACCATCCACGTGGCAGCTAAGGAGGCAGTTAGCGTGTAACGGTGAGCTGAGAAGTTGGGATTCCGTTATGACGCGTTGAGAAGAGAAGATAAATTCTGTTACAGCAAGGGAGCGTTTAATTCTGTTGATAGTGGAAAGTATAAGTACGTTTTTCATTGAGTAGTTAGGGAGGTTTTGTTTCAATTGTAAAATTGGGGACGAGAGCTCCTCTGTGAAATCTTCTTTTCAATTGTAAAAATTGGGGACGAGAGCTCCTTGCAATTCTTGTAATTGAATAAACTCGTTCTTCTTCATTCTTCCACTTTTCATTTCCATTTTCTGCTACCTACGTATCGGGGGGGCCTTGGCCTCCCCCTAATAAAAAAAATATGGTACTGAAATATAGTATATAAGTATAACCCACGTTGATCTGCCACTGTTTTTGTTGCTTTTTGAGGGATGTTTATCATTATGCTGCTATGCTCTAGTTCTTGATCGAGATTCTATCTTGGCGTTTCCTCTCGAAGTTTAGGTTTGTACATTCTATTTTTGCTACTCCCCCCGTTCCATATTGTTTGCCCCCTATGGAAGTGCGTGCATTTTGCACGCAAAAAATAATGTACAAGCATTAATTTTTTTTTTAACAAACTTTACACTAATTCAAAGATCTCATTGAGAAGAAAAAATTGGTGTAATTCTCTTTTTTAGAAAAAAGTTCTCATAAACACGTTATTTTTTGTGTGCAAAATAACTCCCGTAGGGGCAAACAATATGGAACCGAGGGAGTATAATTTATCTTCTATTTGCTGATTAAAAAAGAGACCTAGACTCTGTGTTTTGTTATGGGACGTTTCAAGGTATTTAAAATGGACCCGACTTGGGGTACAGAAACCTAGGGCCAGAAAATGTACTGAGCTGCTTGGGGGACCCACTTTTGGGTCCCACACGAGCGATCCGAACCGTTTATTATTCTTAAAACATTTTTTCGAGGGGCCCCACAAAATTCAGCTCAATTGGACGGTTAGAAGTGCTTAAACCAAAGCCTCACCGTTTCAATAAAAAATTTTGGATTGAAACGGTGAGGCTTTGGTTTAAGCACTTATAACCGTCCGATTGAGCTGAAATTTTGTGGGGCCCCTCGGAAAAATATTTTAAGAATAATGAACGGTTCGGATCGCTCATGTGTGACCCAAAAGTGGGTCCCCTCAGCAGATCAGTACATTTTCTGGCCCTAAGTTTCTGTACCCGTAGGTTTTTCCATTTAAAATCCCGTTATTCATGCGGCCCCCTCGTAGATGAAATCCTAGTTCCGTCCCTGCATAAGTTGCAGGTGAGAGTTAACAAACATTAGTAACTCCCCAATGTTCACCTGACGAGGTGATCAATAGTCAAGCAGGAGTAATGACCTTGAAAATGAAATTCAATGAAAAGTGAGGGGAAAATGTACTATTAAAACGAAAACATTAAACTTAATCAAATAAAAACGCCAATGAAAAAAAAATAAAAAAAAAATAAAAAAATGAACGAACAAACTCCACCGCAAAATTAAACTGCATATAGTTGGTGACGTGGGAGCTTTGTTAGGTTGAAATCAATGGATTGCTCGTGGAATTGAATCTAAGGAGGACTAGTCATACGTTGAGTCCGGCAGAGACAATCATTGGTAACAGAAATTCCTGGTACCAGAAATTCCTTTCATGATAAGATATGCAGAAATTGAAGCGTCAGCTTCTTTCAGAGGAAATGAGGAAGAACAACTTGAAAACTCAATTTCTAACTTCGTAGCCGTGAGATTATGATATTGAGCCCGCAGTGTATTGAAGTCAGGGCCTTAAAGTTTTCGGTCACTGTGTTGAAGCTTGCGGCAACACTGTCAAAGCTTCCGGTCACAATGTCTAAGCTTGTGGCCACGGTGTCTAAGTTTGCGGTCACAGTCAGGGACAAATCTAAATGGGGGCACGTGCCCCCACTCAAAAATGAAAAAAAAAAATTATTTACATTTCTTGCCACTGGAGTTCACTACTTCACTGTAAGCCAGATGCCTTGCGTTCAACTCCCGCAGCAATACCTTGGCATACGGAAAACATACAAAAAAAAGGATGGTCTCTATTTACAAAAATCGGGTCTTAGTTGAAAACTTACGAAGAATGGGATTGGCCATCCTTCGCTATTTCAACTTGTGCACAATTCAGATTGATTGGACCACAACGCTAGCTTTAGGGAGACGAATATACATATCAAATTCATAGGTGATGTAAGCCATGAGATCATTTGTCAATTATTTGGTTGTGGGGCTTTCAGATTAAGTGAAAGCAAAGGCTCTGCCACTTCCCACAAGTCTTAGATAAGGAATGTCTGGCAAATTAAGGAAAAAAACTGCGGTTGCTTTCACACAGAGGAAGTATGGGTTTTCTCTAAGAATACCATATGGTTTATTTTTCACTTGGAAGAAGTAAATAATGGTTAGTTTCACCTCTTTGTATTCTTCTACAAGGATTGAGCTAAAAGGGGGGCCACTAGGGGGCGGTTGCCCTTGCAGGAAAAAAAAAAAAAAACCTGCAAGAATATATAGCCCCCACTTCTATTCCAACCCTAATTCTATTATAGCCTGAATACCCATAATGCCCTTATAGCACCATACCGTACCGGGGGGGGGCGCGTAGGGGGGGCCGTAGCCCCCCGCACCCCCCCAAACCTTCGGGCCTACAGCCAGACCCAAATAGCTGAATCTGCGATGGGCCAGTGCCTCGCTCCGCTCCGTTCGGTCGCTTCGCTCAGCACTGGTCTTTTACGAGAATTTCTCAGTATCTCTCATACACATCATATGAGTCACAAGTTCCAACAACCTGCAACCTATTTGACTCTTCTGCGCAAGTTGGCTAGGAGTCATTATTCAGTGTTGATGGGGCACTGCCATGTGATTACCAATATGTATATATATGTAATCCGTAATACGATGGGTACGGATCGATTTTGTACAAGATTTGCGCAAGTCGCATGCCCTAACAAATAATAGAGCTACAAGGATGATTGTTTGACTGATTGGAAAAAGCTAACGAGACCGCTTACATGCATTCATTTCCACCTCAAAGACCGTTATGTTAAGGTTTAGTGCCATTTTTAAAGATCTCTGAGAGCCCATAGAAGCTCTTAAGGATAGCTCAATAGCATGGTTCCTACCATATTAGCCAAGTTTAGGAAGGGAGTTGGGAGCGAGGAGAAGAGAAGGAGAAGAGGAGGGGGGAAATGAGAGACCCATGTCCATTTTCGTGTGCATAACATAGTGTAGGAGCCAATTTTACTTCACACTCCTAAATTAGCAATTCTTAATACACAGACTTGGACCCCATTTCTACTTATGTGTCTACTTTAAGAAACATTTTAGGAGTCAAATTTACTGTGGTTACATCAAGCCTCGGTGTACAGTAACCTGGGAAAACAACACAACAAAAACTGTGCGAGTGGAGATATTTTCAAGGGTAATAAACCATCCACACTAGCTTCAATTATCCATCATTTCCGTGTCAAATTTAAACCTGCTAGGAAAAAAGCCGGAGTTAGGTACCAAAGTTTTTCTCACCTGCCAAAATTCTCACCCGCTAGCTAGGCGAATATTTGGATCCAGCTGGCTCCTCTCCAGTTGGGAAAAAACCTTGGACAGTCCAATTTTTCCTTGTCTGGCGTTTTCCGACGTACTTTAACTAGTGCATGTCCGTGTCCATGCCTAAAGGTACAACTTGATCAATCGACTCACGTGCTTATACCCGTGTCCATTCTTTATGATCCTTCGAATTTCATAGAGGGGAAAGAGAGGAGGTAGTGAAAGAGGATGTTGTTTGAAATTTCAAAAAGTGAGGAGAGAGAGAATATTGTTTGAAATTTTGGGTGTGGTTGGCCGGTGGAGAAAAATGGCAGAAAGAGAGAGGGAGTGAGTTTGCAGAGAAAGAAATAAAATCCAATGTGATGAGTGAGACAAAAAATAAGACTGAGACAAAAACTGTTTTATATAGTAATATAGGTATAAATAATTGGAACCTTTATTTTGAAAGCTTGTTGAGAAATTAAACCACGCGAAAATGAAGATCCGATACGGATTTCCACCATACGTTTATCCTAAGAAAAAGTCCACTGAAAATCAATATCGAATTATTTCACATTATCTGTTCCCATCATTACCTTGTCAACATCTGATAAACTTGGTGGTTCAAATTCCCCATTACTTTAACAAAATGAATGATTTATATTACTGCTACATACTCCTATTAAAGTGGGTCAAAAGAGTTGAAGTTTTTCTTTTCCTAGTAGACTAGAAAGGATCGTCTTCCTAAACGTACAATCTACTGGAAATGCTAAGTGCCCAGATCTGTACCCATAAATTACCCAAAAATTGTAATACCCATTTCAGTTTTCTGGGTAATTCCTAGTTAAAGTTTTTGGATATGTAGCACTGCTGCAAATAAATATATAGTGGATGAAACTTGATAAAACACAGAGAGAGAGAGAGAGAGAGAGAGAGAGAGCGAGCGAGCATCTTTCCAAGCTGCCATTCATGGACCCAAGTATTACAAGGCTAGGGGTTTCACTACAGGTGCCCAATATCCAGGAGCTGGTGGCAAAGGAGCCTCTCACCACTTTACCACCAAGGTATGTCCGTTCTGATCAACACCCTCCTCTACCATATAGGGATTCTTTACCACAGGTTCCAGTTATCAACTTGCATAGCCTACTTTGTGGAGATGAGACCAATTCAGAGCTGGAGAAGCTTCACCATGCTTGCAAAAACTGGGGATTCTTTCAGGTACCTACACATATCTGATATAGGGGCAGGGCCTGAATTTTTTTCTATTCGTTAATCTAAATAAATACTGTAATTAAACAAGAGATTAATTATAAGACAGATATCCGCAGATATATAAATGTAATTTTAGTTAACAATTGGTCTTAGAGACTAGTATTATACTTTATATTAGTGAAGTAAGTTGAGGGAATTTAGAAGTATTTTGTAAGATCAAAAATTTTACTGCAAACTATCAAATGTAAGTAGTTGTGAAAGTTGGATTGATTGAGATTAGCGAGCCACTTATTTTAAATTCTGGGTAATTTCTAAATGCATTTTATGGGCATATAGCACTACTGTTTGGTGAGTGGGAAGGGTAGGAATCGTATGACTGAAAAAACAAAAAAAAAAGAATGGGGGCAAATTAGCAATCAATTGTAGCAGGTCGAAGAAACCCCCAAATGATGGTCTCAACTCTTACGTATCAAAATCACCAATTACTCTCTTCGTTTCCATTAGTTTCAGTTAACACCTTTTGTTGTCCTAAAACAATTGTCCCACTTCAAAACTAAATGAGTAAAATAAATTTGGTTTGTTAACCTTGCATATTTAAATTAGTAGTACCAAAAAAGTACGGAAAAAAATGATTAAAGCGTAAAATGAGAAAAACACATTTTAAAAAATGCAATGATTAGGTTCCCTTATTTAGTTGGAATTCCCACAAAAGACTATTAATAAATGGAGACAAATGGAGCATATGGTAAGTAAAGGGATATTATAGCTATCTGCCAATATTCTTCCTCAGACATTAATTTTTAGAGGTACTTATATCCACTTCACCCAAGAGCAAGCCTTTACATTCATTTTTTTAAAGGGCAAGGGCAATTTACATTGTTTGGGGAGGAGTGGAAGGGTAAGTATCATGTATATTTAAATAGTCTCTTTCTTAATAGACTTAATTTTTTTTTTTTTTTGATATGTTATCGTGACCACGTCTAGTTACCACATTTTGGCTAACATGCAATGTGTCATCGTTGCATTGGTAGAGTGTGCTCTACTTCATGACATACAAGGCACATTCTACCAATAAATTAGTGACACATCTCATGATACCCAAATTAAATATGGTACCTAAATGTGGTTGCAAAAATATTCGTGCATAAATATATAATGTACATCATTGTTAGTTTTTCTAAGGGCCAGACTGGCTTGATTTTGAGAAGTAATCCCAAGCTCATCCTAGTAGCTAAATGGGCTCAAATAACTCAACTCAAACCCAGCCCTATGAGACAACCTTAGTACATATTCCAAACTGTTTAAAAAACTAAATGAATAAAATGGGCTAGTCAGTTTGCACCCTAAAGATGAGTAACCAACCATAGCAATCAACCTTGGACATAATAATCCTTAAAAGGTCCTTAGCCACACAGGACCCAATATTCAAGTACAGACAATAGATGCCATAGTCAGTCCCATTGACCAATACTATCAACATGTGAGATTTCTTGTACAGTGAATAGTACTGTGACATAGCATCACTATTACTATTTAACATTACACCAACTCATAAACGTCAAACGGATATATTGTCAGTTGCATTTCGCAAAACTATGTTAAAAGAGATAACGAAGAAATTTATTATAGTTGATACACCATGGAGTGAGCTTTTCATTGGTGGACAAAGTGAAGTTACAGATTCAAGAATTTTTCAAACTGCCAGTGGAAGAGAAAAAGAACCTATGGCAACAACCAGGAGACCTAGAGGGATTTGGACAAACCTTCATTGTATCTGAGGAGCAGAAGCTTGATTGGGCTGACCTTTTTAACATGGTCACCCTCCCAACTCATCTCAGAAAACCTCATCTATTTTCCAAACTCCCTCTCCATTTCAGGTCATCTCTCTCTCTCTCTCTCTCTCTCTCTCTCTCTCTCTCTGTGTGTGGAAGTTATCACCATCTGAATAGTGGATATTGATTTTGATGCCCATAATTGATTGTATCGGCCATTACGTAAGGATTTCTTAGCCTCCCGGTGTTGTTACACCCCAGTATACTAGTGAGGTAACAATATCGGGAGGCTAAAAATTGCATTTGTATCAGCCAATTCCCAATGTATCGTTTCATTTTCGATTCACAACCGATACTTGACCGTTAATGGTAATGTAGAAAATAAAAATTTCTTGTGGTAAAAAATGATTTCCTAAAAATTCACTACAACGACAACCGATTCCCTTTATGTATCGTTCCAAACTATTGATTCCATTACATAGCGACTATTATCGTTACGTGTCCCGAAGCAGTTTTTTTTTTTTTTTTAACTTTTCTTTTGGAAGTGAATCGAGTGATCAACTAATTTAGGATTTGATAACTATAAATAAGTACTGTTGTCAACCTGCATTCTGTGGTCCATTGTATAATGGATTATGTGCCCATACCCCATTGTTCTAAATTGAAAATCAAGTACATAATGGCAATGGTATATCAGGCTGTATCAACGAAGATACAAGTAAATATTGATAAGTCCCAATTCCCAAATCCTGCAGATGTATAGGTCGATATTTAAAAAGGTTTTCTACAAATTGCATTAGAAAACTCCTAGTTTCAAAAAAGACACTTTCTTCCCACGCAGAGACACCATTGAAGCATACTCTCTAGAACTAAAAAACCTTGCCATGAAGATACTTAGCCTTATGGCGAAGGCACTAAAGATGAAGGATGAAGATTTGAGGAATCTATTTGAGGATGGGATGCAATCCATGAGGATGAACTACTACCCTCCATGCCCACAACCGGAGCTAGCCATAGGTCTGTCCCCTCACTCCGATGGTTCTGGCCTCACCATCCTCCTTCAAGTCAATGAAATGGAAGGCTTGCAGATAAGGAAAGATGGAATTTGGATTCCTGTTGTACCACTACCTAGTGCTTTTATTGTCAACATTGGAGACATGTTAGAGGTAATGTGGCTCTCTTTGCTAGTATCATGTCTGTCTATTCCAACATACTTCGAGCATGGTTACTTGAAATGCAATTTTGGATTTTTTAATTTTATTTTATGGTAAAGACTACTTTAAAGATTCCAAATTAAAAGTCCATATTATACACCCTTTGGAAACTACACCACTTTAGTTCTTTACTAACGTCCCAAAAGATCATAACAAAGAAAATACAGACACTCAAAACAAAGTTAATTAAAAACAAAGCAAAACAAAGATAATGTAGAGACTCAACTTTTTCACCACCAAGTCATATAACAAAATGTTAAAAATATGATCCCATATCCTCTTAACTCAATGTTAATTTGCTATACTGTGTACATCTTCCAAGCTATACCACAATGGTTCGTAACTATAACAACTTTCCTTCTTTTGTATATCAAAGGTAACACCAGGTTAACTATTGACATTAAGGTTAATGGACGCAATTACATCCACCCCTCACTCTAATTATGAGATTTTTCAGCATCAAAACGATCATGATTATTGGTGGGATGGAATCTAGTTACTACTTTTACTAAGAATATCAAGGAGCCTTATTGTTCACAATGGCATAGGATAGGATACCCGCTCTTTCTTTTAGGGTCCATTTTTTTTTTTTTTTACCATTTCGTTTTCTAACTGAAATCGGAGAGCAGTTAGTAGAACTAACAATCCACAATTGGAATGACCTAACAATCCATAATTGGAATGAGCCAAGGAACCTAAGTCATAATCTACATTTGACTACTGTATCAATTATGTGGCCATATGTCCAATTCCATCAACCCACAATTGGAATGAGCTAAATATTTATGACTTCTAAGTTATGATATATACTTATGATTTAAACTATTTATTGATTATAATGTTATCCTAGGATCCCCGGATTCACCTCAATTTATTTTCCATGTAGTACCCTTCTAAACTGGAACATACTTGCTCCTAGCCTCAACACAGTAAATGTTCACTCACTTTCTTTTGACAGATTGTGACCAACGGAATTTACCAGAGCATTGAACATCGAGCAACTGTTAACTCCGAGAAAGAAAGGCTCTCCATAGCCACATTTCTTGGTCTGAAACTCGATGGAGAATTGGGTCCCATGCCTAGCCTTATCACTCCAGAAAATCCAGCATTGTTTAGAAGAGTGACTGTTGCAGACTTCTTGAGAGGGTTATTTTCTCGTGAACTCCGCGGGAAGTCCAATGTTGATACCATGAGGATTCAAAATGAAGTAGGCCTTATATGATACTAAACACATACTATTTCAAAGCTGTATTCAAATAAATAGCATACTAGAATTAAAGACTAGATTGTTGGAACTACGACAAGAGAGTTTCAGGAATTTAATGTAACTAAAGATCATAAATTTTGCACTTCGGCATTTTGCTACTTGTACAACAGTACAACCGTAAGGGTAACCAGTACCCGGACATTGGTAAGTTGGTCCAATCCATGGTGTTTTACTCCATTTGCTAAGCCTTCAATTTACAGTGAATTTTCATATTGACTAAGAAACACCCTCCTGATGATTATGCAATCTAACTCCTTGCAACATAAAAAAACAATACCATGAATTCAGATCCACTCTGGCACAAGTGCCCCTAGTTTTATATAGAGATCTTGTGCAGTTTTACAGAAAGATCTCGTACTGTTCTCCATTCTCGCAATTCCATGAACTTAAGGTCTCAATGGCTCTGACCAAGAATGAAGAGAGTATAATTGGGAAAGTATATATAACTCTTAGACGACTTTCTGTATTTGGGAAAACATCGAGTCCCATTTTGATTATTCGTTGAACTATTTTCATTTTGAGTTCATAGATGATTAAATGATTAAATTAACCAGGAAAATATTTTTTTGTTAAATTATTATTATTATTTTGAAGATGGTTAATTAATACAACACTATTTTTTACTATTACTGCTTTTTTTTTTGGATGTAGGCCACCTCCGGATTTTAATGTTGGCTCTGTCCCTGATACAAATTTCTATAAACAGGGGTGAAAAATAATCCATGTGCAGGTGGGATTCGTGGGATGGACCGAAGCAGTACGGTGGGGTGTCAACGACTCGACGGTCATCCCTAACTTCTTAACCAAGAAGTAAGAACACAAAAATTTAATTAAAGAACTAAATAAACATGTACACATCATTAAATATTAAAAACATTGGATACATCAGTGGAAAACATTTTTGTATTCAAATTCTATTCATAGATAGATACTCCTAACAAAAACTATTCCTGTATCCTCTCTTTATTCGAGATGTACTCTTATTTCTAAATAATATTCTATTTAGATTTCAATTATGTTTTGCTAAAACATGATACGCATCCATAAGGCAGATTCCGCCAACATTTTTGTTGCAATTCAAGAGAGGTCGAATTATGTTTTTTTGTCCTCTTCCACCCTATTTACAACCCTATCGCCCTGTTTGTTAAAAGGATATGTATATGAGGGAAGAGAGATATAATAAGAGGAGGATATAGGGATGGACATAGTTGGAGGGGTATTATTTTAGAAGGGAAGATTAAAAGTTATTGTGTTTGTTTTGTTGTTGTATAAGAGGGATATGAGAGGTTGGATAATCTGAAATTTCCATTTTCTCCCAAATAAATAAATCAAAAAAAAAAAAGGCGATTGGTGGGGTGGGGCATGTGGCAGTGGCAGACTATGGCCTCACCTTTTCCTCTCTCTCTCTCTCTCTCTCTCTCTCTCTCTCTCTCTCTCTCTCTCTCTGCGTCAGGTGTGGGGCAGCAGTGGGGCCATGGGTTAATGGGTAAATGGGAGCCGGATTATTTATAGATGGGGGGTGGGTGTGTCTAAACCATATCCCTTTGTGAGGAGATATAAATATCCCATCCTTATTTTATCCGGTTTTCCAAATGCAAACAAACACTGGATATAGAACTCCCGGATCTCTATATCCAAGCAATCCTTATATCCCACCTCTATATCATGCAAACAAACAGGCCGTATGGGTTGTTATTAATATTTTCCTCTACACAATGAGTATGCCATTTTATAGCAATTTGTATCAGCGACGGAGCCAACATTAGAAATGGTAGATTCATTGCCCATAAGAAAATATTAATACAACCAATGGGGAATAAGGGGGGAAGAGGACAAAAAATACAGTTTCGATGTGTTAAAGTGTTTTGAAAAGTGTTAAAGGTGCATCAGAAACTTTGTTTTTTTTTTTTTGTCATTTTCATCATTTATGATTTTATTTACAACCCAATGGGTTGTTAATAGCATTTCCCGACAAATAAATTACTTTCATTCATAATTTTTGTAATTTTTTTGCACTAAATTAAAAAATTAGTCGAGATCTTTAATTTGGTACAAAGAAACTCGACAAAACGTGCACAGAAATACTTTTTTTTAATTTGACAATTACACGTCTTTTTCGTAAGAAACTACAATCAACATGGGATGGAGAGAGTAGTATTTTACATTCAAGATCTAGTCTTGGTGTACAGTAATTTGGTGAAACACCACCACAAAAAGATGCGAGTGGCGAGATTTCAAGGGCAATAATCCACGTGTGTCAATCATTGTGTTCTTGGGAAAATCATACTCCTATATAATATCGAACGATACAACCTCTGCAACAAAAACTGTTAGTTTTGTTGGCATTTTCCGGGTTATGTCAAGCCTTTCGGAGTATGTAATTTTGTTATTGGGGTTTTGGGAGTTAGAGTTTTAGGATTTGTGTCTAGATGCTCCACTCTTGTGCTCAAGCTTCATTGTCAAGTTGATGCCGCACCAAACACTTCGAGGCCTATCCGAAAAGGTATAATCATGCATGATCATTCACGCATTTAGATCATTCGAATGTCTCATTTTATTGTGCATGGTTTTGGATTAACTTGGGCATTGATTTTCCTTTAAAATACCATGTTTTTAGTGTGAGTTTATGGCGTTCCATTGGCTGCATTTGCATGAGTCTGCAGACGCTTGTTCATCTAGTGGCATCCCTTGACACGTGTTTTAATCTTGACCATTGAGATCATTTTAATAGCGTTTCAAGCGTCTGCAGATGCGTGTATGTGGACAGCCCTTATCGTGCCAAGTGTCTTAATCCTATCGGAGCGTCTGCGTGCGTCTACACGCATCTTCCAGACTCCTTAAGTGGCCACATGTCATGTTTTGAGTGGCTGTTTGGGGAGCACGAAAATGGGCACTATAAAAAGCCATTTTTCCTTCATTTTCACACACCAACTTGAGAGAAAATCAGCCCTTTTTTAGAGAGAGAAAGTCTCGTCTCTTCTTTTTTTGTGAACTTGATGTTCTTGATGATTTGAGCTTGCTCTTTTCATCTATCTTTAATCTAGAGTCTTCCTTTCCATGGATCCACTCTAGGTTGATTTTAGTCTTCAAAAACTTTCATAAAAATCATATCTTTTACACATCATGCATTGTTGCCTACAAATCTACGTGGCCGGATGATCCGGAGCAGTCTTTGATATGGAGATCGAGGGGTGTTGAACTCGTGGAGGCTATGGAATCAAGAAGGGGCTCGGGGAGCTATATCAAAGAGTGGAGTTAGGTGTAGCTTGGGGCAAGTTGGTAATTTCTAATCCTGTAACTCTTGATTAAACCTTTGATTTATAGCAATTGATAGATTAGGCTGTGGTTTTATGCTTAGGGTATTTAGATCCTAAGTAGTTTCCACGTATATCCTCGTGTTTGTGTTCTTTCGCTTATTGCTATATTTCTTTATGTTGTGGTTTTAATTGTCTCACCATTGAAAATGATTAATTAGATTAAAATTGGGCTAATTAATTTTTAATTTGGTTTTCCAATTCACCCCCCCTCCTGGACTTGTAGTGCTTTGCATAATTTCAATTGGTATCAGAGCCCGTGTGCTCTTTGTTGGTTTAATTACCTGAGTTGATGTTGTTTGCACTTTTGATTGTGTTTGTCCTATGGAGGGTGTCCTGAAATTTCATCGTCCTTACTTTGACACTAGTGACATTGATGAGAGCCCGTTTGGACAGCGTATTTGTTTTGGGTGGATTAAATAGTAAGGGGGATAAAATAGTTAGGATGATTAAATAAGAAAGGTGGGCCCACATTGATGTGACAGTTAAGAAGGGGGATAAAATAGTACGTGGTTTGGATGGATGATTAAATAAGGGGGATAAGGAGGGTGGATGATGTAAAAACCTATCAAAAGACTATTTTGCCCTTGTGAATATCCATTTTAGATTATGCATTTAAATAATTATACAAATAAAAAAATTAATTATTTTGTTATATTTGTCAACAATGAAGTTTCGATGCTTCATTTTACTATATTTTCATATAAATTAAGAATATTAAATTTTGAAATTTTTTTTTCCTCTAATAGACGAACTCCATATCAATACACTTTTTTTAACTGAGATCCATACCAATACACTTGCCAGACGTTGGACTCCATACTCCCATACACCTGCCACACCGAATAAATTCCCCCCTCTACTTCGTTGTTTACAAGGAAAACAGTAATCAGTTCATCTTCCTCATTTCATCTTTCCCACTTTTCATCCAGTCCACCCCCTTTCTCTCTCCGGCAGTGGTTACAGATTCTGGCGGGTTTCACTTCAGATTTCTCAGGTACGGTGATCCAACCCACCTCATATCTCTCAAAGTTCCCAAGATTTTCAATTTCTTAGAGTTTTTTTTTTCCAATTAATTTTTTCTATGTACTGTTGTTTGTGTTTTTCTGAGATTTGGAAGTTTTTAGAGAGAAGGGAGTGGGGGTAGGGAGGTAAAACTGCACTAGATATCAGCCATGACTAAATATGAGCACCCCCTCTGGTGCTTATATTTAGTCAGGCTTTGCCCTGACTATTCGGAGAACAAGGATGAGTGATCAGGGGAGGTTTTGGCCAGCCAAACGATGGACTATTCAGAGAACCAAGACTATTTAGCCCAAGCCAGTCATCCCTCTTCTACAACCGCCATCCAAACGAGCCCTAAAGAGCTTGGCTTGTTGGTTAAGAAATATAAGAGGTTTGTGGTTTGTGGCTTGTAGGAAACCTAGTGACCTAGGTAAATCTTCCAATCCTTCAAATGGTGTCGAGATAAAATCGGAAAAGGGTTTTAAGGTCACTTCAGAAGTTAATAGTGAAGATGAGGCTAGTGATAGTGGTGCCCATAAGGCTTGTGAGGGTGATTCTAGCATCTCCAAGTTAGTTACTACCGTCGATTTTTCTGTTACTCCTAAATCCTTGTCTGAATCTTTTTCTTGTAGTATTGGGAGCGATCTTGTGTTTTCTCGTACCTTCGTTGATGACATTGGTTTTGGCCCTATTCATGAGAGACATACCAATCTCTTTTGGGAAAAAAATGTCCCTTGTCTCTCAAGTGAGTCGATCCACTTGTGTGAAAGATTTGAGTACGGAGTTTGGCTTAATTAAGGCTTTTATGACTAGAATCCTCATGGGGAACGAGTGTCAAGATTGCCAAGAACTCCGGGAGAGTGAGTGTTGACCCTATTCTTTGTATGAGTACTATATCCTTTGGGTCATGGCTCTCTCGTGGTATGAAAGATGACTTAGCCGCTTTTTCGGATATTGATTGGGGTGGATGTATAGTTGATTACTTTGTTCGTGACCTCGTAAAAGGTGGTGTCATTACTCTTGTGTTCTTTCCCCCTTTTCAACTCTACGTGTTGATCTTCATTAAACCCTTGGATTCCATTAGGTTCAAGTACCTTAGGGAGTCTATGGGATTAACATCTATTGTTTGAGTTTGGTGGGGTTTGCATGTCATTCTTGTGTGCTTCATGTCATCTTTTGAGTCTAGAGTGTTCATGTGTTTTTATTTAGTGTTTGGATTGATTTTCATTTTGTCTTTTGCTTTCATTTGTTGCATGCATTTAGGGTCATGTCTTGGTTATTTTGTTTGTATGCTTGCTTGTCGAATGCTTGTGTGCGTGTCAATTGAATACTTCCTTCATCGTGCATGAGAATGAATATGGAAATCTTGTTGGTCGAGCATTAAGATTTGAGAATATCCATTGGGATCATTGATTGGTGCATTCATGCTAATATCATAAGGGGTTCCTTGTTTTATGTGAATCTCATGCTCTCCTCTTTTTGCACACACTCTCTTGGGGCTTGATCCTTGTGGTGTCTAAGGGTTCTCATTCTTATCTTGGTTACATTCTACTTGATTGAATTTTTTATTGATCAAATGCTTGAGTTCACCTTTAGATCCTTTGGTGCATAAAAGAGTGACATCCTTGCTCAAAAGATAACATGTTCTTGTTGAAAAGACCCCAATCATGAAAAATAATAATAAAAGGGGTTTAATTCTAGATTTGGGGTTGTTGCTCTAGTGCACCCCCTCCTTGTTGATCTCGCACCTTAGGCGAATGGCTACCTAATCATTGCACCATCATAGATTTGTGTCCCTCTTGGGTCATAGAAATCAAAATGGGGTTTGTGCATGAAGTCTTTAGGTCCAAGTGCCTTATGGTTTGACTTCACTCATCCTTCATGTGTCGATTTTCTCGGGATTTGGGTGGGTGTCCCTTGGCATTCTTGGGGTTCTTGAACCATTCTATAAGAGTTCACCCACTCACTTTGATAGTAGAGAGCATGAAATTCACTTGTAGCTTGTGGTAACTCATGGTATTGTCATGCTAGCATTGCTCTTGCTATCTCGGATGTGTTTAAATTCGTATCTCATAGCAAGCCTTTTCATGTCTTGTTCTTGTCCTTCATGTGAGAAAGTCCGCATTGTTTAATGCTTGATTTTGTGCGTACCTTTGGATGCTTGCATGTGCGTGATCTCGTTAGAGTGCATCTTGGAAGGAGGAGTGTTGATTTTTAAGAAGCCTTGGTTCTATAGAGAATTTTAGTGTTGAGTGGTTGTTCTCTTCATATAAGCTTTTTGTGAGGGGGAGAAGTGATTTTAGGTGCTTGTGATTTTGATGTTTTTTATTTTTGATGACTATGCGTGCTTGAATAGTGTACACTCAAATTAAGTGCATTTGGTGAGGGGGAGTTTTTGAAAATATGTGAGTCGTTATTTTGGAAGGGAGTCTCATTTGTGTGTTCATTTAATGATCATTTCAATCTTTGTGTGTTCATTTATGGGGGAGCTGCATTTGCTTAGGGGGAGCATTGTTTTTTATATGAGAGAGTGTGTTTTGGTGTTCATTGCTTAGGCTTTTTGATGAACTGTTGTGTAGTTGGAAGTTTGTTCTTGAGAGGTAGTATCACTGTCTTAGCATATTTTTGGTTTGGTGTGTTTGAGTTGGGTGAGCCTCTAATGCCTTAGTAAATTTTTGAGGGGTTGGGTGTGGGCTTTTTGTCAACAGGTGTAGTGTTATTTTGTGAACAAATTTGTTCTTTACCTGTTGTGCAAAAATTTTGTGTGGTTTTGTGCATAGATTCAGAGAGCTTGCGTTTGTAGAGCGTCTACACGCGTCTATGGCTGGTTTTCACGAGCTAGTCACGTGCCTTTTAAATATTTCATTCGTCCTTTGTCTTGCCCCACGTGGCGTCATCACACGGGGTTTGTAATCTAATCTCCACCGTCCATTGCTAAGGTAACCATTGTCCGGGCTTCTCTCTTTCTTCACACACGATAATTCCATTCTCTCTCTACCCACGCTCATAGCTATGGCGATTTAGAAGATTAGGGTTTCTCCCAACATCATCCATTCTGAAATCCATCTCTCTCTCGACTCGATCCCCTCCATGGGTTAGACGATGTAGCACCACGCGATCTCTCCCTGTTCAGCCATTGCGAGATTCAGTTGCTCGGCTCTTGTAGCACATCGTCTATGGAGTTCGGATTTGGTTCGCTCCTTGTTTCTGTACGATTCTTCGAGCAGAGCAACCTCTTGGTTCGTTTTAGGGCTCGGTTCCTCCGGAATATCGATTTTGCAGCTTCTGGGTTCTCGACGAGTGGTTTGAGAAAATAAAACATACGAAGATGATTGAAAAACAAATAAGAAAAGATAGGAAGTAGTACTCAAATTAACTAATTTTTTTGCCTTATTGCTATTTTTTATGAATGATAAATTAAGAACGGTAAGTTAACAACTTCTAAAGACAACATGAAAAACATTGATTTTTGTCTTTAATTACTTGTGCTGTGTGTATATTTTACATTAAAATTTATAAAAAGTGGAGTGCCAGAATCATTATCCGCTAGTAATTAGTAATGAATGGTAATTAAGAACTTCGATTAAATATTCCTGAAGTTTTAGTGGATAATCTATCCAAAGATCAACGTTTTTCATATTTCATGTCTTAATCTCTCTCGAAAACACATGGGGATTTCATATTACGGCGTAAAATGTGATAGTATACATACAGGTCTTGTAAGTCAACTCTATTAAGTAGGCAACTGAATTATCAAGAGAGTCTAGTACAAGACCTTTGTGCTCTGACATTTTCCAATTGCGCTACGTGAATTTACTGTATGTACATGAGGGCAAGTGCACATATATGCAAGACAAGCTTCTACTGGAGAAATTTTTTTACTTAATGCCTATTTTCACGTCATGAACTGATATGCTAATAAGTTGTTATGAAAACTATCGTATATTTATCTTACTTACATTTTCGCGTAAACCACCTCTCTTCAAACATGTTAATCAAAAGGGGAAGTTAAAAAGAGTATGCTTTGATGTCTAGGAGACATATTATGTGTTTTTGGAGCCACTTAGGCAGATTTGCATATGATGCCGAAACTATTATATATTTCCGCATGTAATGGATGTTTCAGATTATCAAGTATGTTCTCGAGAAGACGACAATAGATGTAAACGCAAAAAACGCATGGAAAAAAACAGCAATGGACATTCTACTTCCTGCAGAAAGCCGAGTATCAAAACCAAAAGAAATTATTGAATCCTTCCGTCATTACTTCCTATGTAAAAGTGCAAGTAAAAAATCCAAAGGAGAACATAGTGACATTGAAGTCTTACTTCGAAGCTATCATGCTGCAACAGCCAAGGATACCATGGATCCTAAGTGGTTAAGTAAGAAAAGAAATTCATTGACGATCGTGGCGGTACTAATGGCGACCATTGCTTTTCAAGCTGGGGTGACTCCTCCAAGCGGTGTTTGGCCAAACAATGCAGATGAACACACAGGCGGAGAAGCTGTGATGGCTTATAATTATCCAAATTTGTACCAGTACTTTCTCCGTTCCAATACAATCGGTTTTGTTGCGTCTCTAAGCACAATCTTGGTACTCATCAGCGGAGTGCCCAGGGGCGACTCCACATGGCTGAGAGGGGGTCAGCCGACCCCACGGCAAAAAAAATAATAATAATATTACTATTTTATTGAAAATTTTGAAAATTTTTGAAAAATTCATAAATGAACCCCCTAAATTTGGTAGTGACACCATTGGATAACTCCTAAAAGTTCATAAAAGTTACTTATTTGTGTAGTTTGTTTGAATCTTAGTCATTCGCTTTGTTCTTTTAACAATGAGATGTTGATCTGTCTTGCTAGGTTGAGCTTTAAATGTGATTTTTGTTGGAATAAGATTTTTAGTTGCCATTATTGTGATTTTCTCTTTGATTTATGATTGGTAAAAGTCTTTGATGTTTATGAATGACCCCACGCTTCCGAACTTCTGGAGTCGCCACTGGGAGTGCCCTTCACGGAAAGGATTTTTGTGTGGATGTTGGTTGCGATTATGTGCTTAACAATCACATCCATGGCTTTGACGTATGCATTTTCTATTGCCGTGATAACACCACACTGGGAATAGGAGGCCCTTAGTCACACTATTGGAGTTGCAGTTGTAGTACGGTCCAGCATGACGGCAATTGTTCTCCTAGTGCACACAATTTGATCAACAACTATCTTTCTCAAGAAGTTGCTTAACCCAAACCCAAAACCAAAACAAAAATCAAAACCAAACCCAAAACCAAATTCAAATCCAGTTTGAGGCTAATGTTTGATTTTCTGTGTTTATTGTATGGGTTTTCACGAGTGATTTCATAATTATTGCAATGTTTGATGTAATATTGTTGTCCCTTAATGCGAGCTTTGCACGTTATAATAAAATTGTAATGCGAGTTTTCCTCGACTTTCCCTCCTTCCACGGGAATATAAGGAATAGCCTCCTGTTGATTTGGTACTTCCTTTACCTTGTTTTTAACAGCTAATGACGAGTAATATGTAGAAATTGAAGAGAGGCAGGAAAAAAGGCATTAACGCAAACATCCAAACAAACATTAATTGGCACCCTCTCTCGGAGCAAATCACCTGCCCCTAGACATCAACAGGCCCTGCCCTGAAATTTTCGTGGCTCCATACAATAATATAAATTAGGGCCCTATGTTTTTCTAGAGAAAAAATTAATGAACCAATATTTATTTCAAATGATAAATACCGTGTTCCATATTTTGTCTTTTTTGTAATTCGTGTCTTCATGTTAATAAAAAATAGTTTTCGGTCATAATTGTCTATTCTTATTGCAAGGATTAGAAAATCAATTGAAATGAGCAATGCGAACATTTTATGAATACGCACAAAGTGTTTTATTTTTTTTTCCCTAATTACTACACCGGCAATTTTTTTTAAAAAAAAGTCAACAAATGATAAGGATGTAGTGGAAAAGGGGGAAAAAAAAAAAAAAGGGAAGAGAATGTAGAAACTAACTATGGTAAGAAAAAAAGAAAATGGAAGAGAAGGTAAAAAAGGAAAAGAAAGGCCCATGGGAATTGAACCTTGGCATTTACTAGGAATAACACAAACCTTTCCACTATGCCAAATGCTACTCCATTTCTTTTAGTGCAACATTATATATTTATTACTTGCTATGAACATATATATACCTAATTGGGGTCCTAAAATGGGTTATTTTTTGTGGGCCCCAGACCTAGGCCTACCCAACCTGACCACAGGACCAGCCCTGGACATCAAGTTAAATTGGCCATGATAACAGTTCAACCCACATTAGAAATACAAAGGTATAATCACAATATTAGGCCCCGATTTGGTGGAGGATAATTATTTCCGGAGGGATAAGATAAGAGGGGGTATTTTTTTTTTGGAGGGTTAGTCTACATTGATGTGATGGGGGATAAAAAAGTAGATGGCTTGAATGAGAGATTAAACAAAGGGGATAACTTTTCATTTGGTTCGGATGTTTCATAAAATGGGGTGGATAAGAGGGGCGAATGATGGAAAAAACTGTCAAATGACTCGTTTGCCCTTGTGCAGTGTTAAACTTGATTATGTATGAAATTAATTATATAATTGCAAAACTTAATCTAATTAATTAATTTTGGACAATTTGAAGCTATATTAATTTATTTCATTGAAAATTTAATTTTTTGTAATAAATTTATTTAAAAACGTTTTTTTTAAATATGTACATTTTAATGGTTGGTTGTCATAAAAAAAAAATTATTGTGTTTTTATTACTTCTTGGCCTATGTATTGTGTTTTTACTATTACCCCAACACAATGATTACTAAATGAACAAATTGACAAATTTAACAAGTGCTTTGTCATACAAGAAAGAAATTTTATTTAACTCTCAAATAATTGTACAAATATATTTGAGATATAATTACAAGAGCTTAAAAAAAACGATTTATTCAAGTCTTGAATAAATACACTAATTTATTTGAGATTAATTACAAGGATAGTAAAGTACACAACTACGAATTTATTTAATAAACTTCCACCAATTTCGATCTACTAACGTTCAAAGCAAAAGCTTCATCGTCGAACAAGGAAAATTGTTTGTCTTTGATGTTCCTAGCAAAAGAGGGGAAAAATTAGAAGTAGTAAAAAAATTTAGCAAAACTTAAACCAACTATGTTATAACTTACTTGGATATAGTCAGTCCATATTTCATTTTCCACAATAACCATTTTTTTATTTGCATCCCAAGAAAAGCCTTCATGCATAAGGATCTGATGAACTATGGTGTAATAAGTAGACTTACATATCTTTATCTTACCTTCAATGTGATTTTCCATGATACCACCTTCAGGGTAAGACTCAGTCATTTGATTTTTCAACAAGCCTAGCTAATCAGGACGAAAACTGTAATCTGATTGCGAAAGTTTCATTTGTACAAGGCCTGAAAGGCATTGTACTAAAGTCTGCTCCTCGTCGAAGCTCCAAGTCTGGTGTGGCTTGCTCGAAATCCGTCGTGGCATTTACATGATGCAAAGCAAAATACCTTCGTATGTAAAAGAAGTTGCAATGATAGAATGAATTGAGAGAGAGCCCTATTTATAGATATTATTTTTACTTGCCCTTCAACTTGGAAACATACTAGTTTACATTCAAAATTTGACAATTGGGTACATGCCATTTCACTTTCCACACACCTAAAAAGTATAGATTCCAACATGCTACTTACCATTTAATAGGACCATAGAAAAAGTTAGAGTTTTACAAGTCAAATAAAGGCACATTAATAGGTCCATAGAAATTCATACATATTCCAAAGTATGAAATTACAACCATTCATTACTGTTAGTAATATTTGATCTTGATTATGTTTTTTGACAAAATTGATTTGTTAATATATGTTAAAATGTGTTATTATCCAACTAATAACACAAGATCAGCCCTAAGAAAATGGATTTTCTAAAAGTTCCATTTTTATTCCAAACTTGTACAACAGTGTACAAGAGAGAATTTCCCCTGACTCACTACCATTCTTTCAACGTGATATTTAAAGATAAATCTTATTAATCTTTGGCCCATGTCATTTTCAATTTAACAATTAATCTTTTGGTTGTACTAGTTGGCACCTTTGTGCACGCACGGAGTCTCATGTTCATTATTATTTAGCATTTTTAACTTAGTTTTTTTTTCCTCATCTTTTTAAAAAGTGATTGTTTATATTTGGCATTCCTTACGAATTTTTGGTACAAGAAATAGGTAATTACAATTGGTTGTGTGCTCCTTACATGTATTTTTGCTCCGCAAGTCATCCCAATGACTTATTATATTTTGATTTGAAAATAACGTGCGATAACCTCATCGAATATCAATCAATACATGATCCAACCAAATATATCTTGAAATAAATAGGTTTCATTTCAGGGTGCAGCTTGTTTTCTTTTCAATATAGATTTATTTTGAAATAGCACTTATCGACCTGCGATCAACAAAATTATAAATTCACATCACAATAGGACAAAAAAGAGAGTGTGGTTATATATGACAGTGTGAAAATCACTACTTTTTTCTATTTTTCGAGTGCGGGCAATGATATTAATATAGGCATTGCAAAGCAAACAGCCTTTTTCTATTTTTTGATTGCGGGTAATTATATTAATACAGCATTGCAAAGCACCCAGCTGGGTATATTCACACACGTGATTGTAGTTTTCGTAGACCTAGAAAAGTCCATGGTGAAACTATTACAAAAGTAGACAAAGCTATAGCCTTTTTCTACCAACAATAAATGGATTGTAGACTACAAGAATTGTCCAGGCAAGGCTGCCTATTTTTCAAAGCTTTTAATGAGCTTAAAAATCTTTGTTCCACTTGCATATCTTAAATCCTCATGAAAGGTCAAGACCTACGTACCAACATTAAAGTCCCATCTCTTAGTCTACAAGAAAATAACAATTGGGTTGGTAAACCAAGATCCGGGGATGCTCCTTTTCTCCCTGCCTTTCTCTTAAATGACGTCGTTTTACTCATTTTCTTGGTACACCCCCAAAGCTTCCAAGAGCCTTGTTTGGAGAGTTAATTTCCTAAAGTGCCTAAACCCTAAATCAAAAGGCTAAATCCTAAACCCAAAGTGCCTAAAGTCGAAGTGCCTAAATCCAAGTGCCTAAACCAACTATACTCTGCCCCAAAAAGCCTAAATCCCCTAAAATTGAACCCCAAAATTGAATTTTCCAAAGTGCCTAAACCCTAAACCCAAAGTGCCTAAACCCGAAGTGCCTAAATTCAAGTGCCTAAACCAACAATACCCTACCCCAAAGACCCTAAATCCCCTAAAATTGAACCCCAAAATTAACTCGCCGAACAGGACCTTTGGAAGTTTTGGAGGTGTACCAAGAAAATGAGTAAAACGACGTCGTTTAGGAGGAAAGGAGGGGGAGAAAAGGAGCACCCCCATTTCTGGTAAACCACACACAGTCTTGGTTGCACCAGTAATTCCATGCCTCGCATCAAGCTTTAACCTATTCAAAAAAAAAAAAAATTCTCATAAAGGCTTAAGGCGAACGTAGGCAAGGCATTGTGGGGGTACACACTTATGCCCACTTGTGCCTAGGTGGTAACAAACTATTACCAAATCCTTTCGAAAGCCCCTACGAACCGCTTCAAATATATCTGTCAAAAATTGTGAACATACACAAATCAATTTCCATATCAAAAAAGAAAAGAAAAGAAAAAAGCAACAAAAGTCTGACTATATCTTAGTTACGTACTCTCAGCTCCACACCCCGTCTCTTTTTTTCTAAAACTCTCGTCAGTCCTTGGACTTGGCTAATCGCAAAATCGATGGCAGATTTGCAGCCAAAACACGGATTAGAGTCGTCATTTGAGTTGATAGTGGAAGAAACCACTCTTGATTTAGGCTTCTAATAAGAACATGAAGAAATCCAAAGCTGGTGAAGAGAGACGAACAAGATCTAACAGAATCCAAGCAAAAAGAACAAACAAAACTTCAGTTGTTGTTACTCACCGGACCATGCATAATGTAGCAGAGAGGACCATTGATGGAGGCATAGGGTTGGTCGTCATGCTTGCTCATCACAGTTATATATCCCCAACTTAGGCATAAATATAAAAGTGTCAATATATTTCTACCCAAATTGTTGAACCACCTATAAATTATAGGACACTTATTGTACTTAATTACCTTCGAGCTAGTGCTTTTGATCTTCTCATCTAGTTTTGGATAACTGTGGACGCCCCGCAAAATCTCACAAAGGTTTCGGAACGGTTTCGATTGAATGGAGTCGCCACCCGGGTTTGAGGACCATACCCGAGGAACCAATTTGTAAAATGACTCTTTTGCCATTGATTTGAAAATAATTTCACTGGTCAATTATAACCATGATTCCTCGGGTTCAGGAGCTACGTTACGAGAGGGGAAGGGGTTTAAGGCACCCCTCTTGCCCGGCGTTACTGCCGGCCTCTACTAAACATTCAAGGGATTTTAGAAAGATCATTTAAACAGACTTTATCCACAAAATCATGGGATAGCACATTGATGCATTCACAAAACCAAAATGGGGTGTGAGGATGCATGTGCCATATGGTGCGAATAGATTATGAGTATGCATAATGCAATGAATTTAGACAGACACGTGATTAAAAATGCACAACAATACACAACAAGCTCATATGCATCCCTAAAGACAAGCATAACACCACACCCAGACTGTTTTCTGGACACCCATAGTAAGCAAGTCTGGGCACCCAGAATCAGTGTGGGCGCCCAGAATGGGCTATTCTAGGCGCCTAGAATGAGAGTGGATGCCCAAAATATATGAGAATGGGCGCCCGGAGTGTAATGCAAAATGACTTTTTCTCAATCCAAGTCTCTGTACACATGACAAGTTTAACCTGTTTTACTCACTCTGCTATGCACAAAATGATGCCTCATGGTTCATTGACCATGATTGGCTTCAAAATCCATATTCAATGTGTGATTTGGACTTGAAAATCATGCATTTGGCATATGTTATGAATGAACTAAGATGAAACTTGACTGACTTTGGAAGTAATCCACTCTCTATCATCCATATGAAGCTTAATAAACAGATTTTATGCTTGAAAGAGGGTGGCATAGAATAGATTCACAATGAATGCTTGGAATATGCAAGTAGTGAATGTGGGTGACCTGAAAACCCTTTTCTTATCTACTGTGATACCTCTGATCATACTTGACACTAACAATGAACACATGCAACTCACTCCTAATCCCCAAACATCCTTTTTAAGCATGATTTTACTTCCAAAATGGACATTTGGACCATACAATGCAAATATTAACCTCAAATAGCATGAAAATGACTCGAATGCTCATGTGAGAGTGATCAAAAGCAACAAAACATAGAAGAGGAGAGCAAGTTCAGGCGCCCATACTTAGTATGGGTGCAAAGGGGATTGTCTCTTTTTGTGCACTCTTGACCTTCCCAAGCCTTTAACTTGTATAGAAGACTAGTAAGAGCTGGGTGGTGTCCCTCAGAAAACCTCTTTGAACACTTTTGGTAGACAAACTACCTTGAAAGCTTGATTGATGGACTTGGATGCCTAGGATAGCTAGTTTAAGTGGTGTTTGGAAGTTGAATGAACTTGGAATTTAGTTTCTGAAACTGTTAAGGTCAGCTTGTAGGTACTGTGGTGGAGGTTTGGTTGTGGATGATGAGCATGTTTGGGGTATGTAGTGAGAAAAATGGGTTTGAAGGTTGAATGTGAGTGTGAAACAGGAAGGGATTGATTGGGGATGAAGTTTTCTGGAAAGCTTTCTACAGAGTAACAGCTTAAAGGAGGGGGGGGGGGGGGGGGGGGGGGGGGGGGGGGGGGGGGGGGGGGGGGGGGGGGGGGGGGGGGGGGGGGGGGGGGGGGGGGGGGGGGGGGGGGGGGGGGGGGGGGGGGTATTGATAGAGAGAGAATGGGGCAGTTTTGAGTGAGTTTGAGAGGGAAAGTAAATTTAAATTCAAATCTTTGGAGGGATGTTGTGATGGAGGGAGATTTGAGTGAAAAAAACGTGGGTTAATGCAAAGAGGAAACCCATGGTTTCATCAAAAACCACCAGGAAATTGCTCATTGGAAGTAACTCTGGGCGCCCGGAGTTGGAGAGTCTGGGCGCCTAGAGTGAGTCTGGGCGCCCGGAATTGGGGACTGCACAACATATCAAACTTCACGGGGCCGCTCTGGGTGCTACCAAACTCCGTTTTGTGCATGGTTTGAAGCGTTGGAAAGGTAATTGAGTCTACTTTCTAACCCAAGTGGTTTGAACCCAAGATGATTTGTACATCAAAATACATGACCATTTTACCCTCAAGAGGTCAAAAAACAAGTCATTTTAGTAAAACCCGCGCATCTTCCTCATTTCAAAATGGATTGGGACATATTATATATTAATAAAGAAGGTTTTGAATGTACAAGAAGGTGGTGCAAGCTAGGGTTTATTTTGAAGAGGTTTTGGAGGGGTTTCCAAGCAATTAATCAAGCTCCACGTGTCTTTGTCGGGCCATTTTCATCATTGGGAATGCCAAGGATTTTTTCATGGGTTCAAATTGGGGTGTCTACAATAAGCCTCCACTACTGCTAACAAGTCCACTGCCACTCCTCCACATCCTAGCTGCTAACATACAAATTACTCAATCAAACACATCTTATTACAAAATAAAATTTCACACACACACACACAGCATTACTTTTCTCCACCTCAATTTTTATAGACATTAGCCAGCATGAATTGGAAAGTACCAATAAATTCAAACAAAGAGCAAAGTGGTAGGACTATATTACAAATGGAAAATGGCAACAAAACTTCAAAGACTGAAATTATATTAGAAAGTTAACCTCATACATGTAAATCTTAAGAGTAACATGGCCCCTCCAAGTCCAAGAGCTTCAATTTTGAGGATCCAGTCTGCAAACGATAACACATATAAAAATTAGAGAATGATAATGACAAAGAAATGAGCAGAGTTGTTGCTCCTTGCCTGGGTTAATTTCATCTCTACCAAATTGACAAAAGAAGGAATTTTGCTCGGCCACAAACCAAGAGGACTTGTTTGGCCAGAAGAGTTGGCATCCCCTTCCTGTAAAAGATAGTATTGACCGAAGATATTGAATTGGGGAAATCAAGATACAGAGATCAAGTACTGATGCTCATAAATAAATAGCAAAAAAAAAAAAGAAAAAAGAATTGCTCTGCCATAGGTGGAAACTAAAACCCAAAACCCACATCAAGCTGTTAAACACCATATTAGAGAAAAAGGAAAAGAACAAAATGAAAGAATTAAAAGAAGTATTTTGAAGTTCATGAACGTCAATTGGGCATGGGAAAAGAAAAGAAAAAAAATCATCTAATTACTCAGTGCTCCCACGTGGTGGTTTGGATCATTTTAACACCACAGATATCCTACCACACAATCTCAGAATCGAAGAGAAGAGTCCTGAGGCACACACAATTAACCACAAGCAAACCAAATCAATAAACCAAAAAATAAGCATGAAAAAAAACAAACAAACAAACATCGGTCTCTATATCCAAATCACCAAAGCTCAATATGACCCCAAATTAAATACCACCAACAAAATATAACAAAAGGAAGAGAAACACAAGGTCAAAGCAAAACCCACCTCCTAGACAAGGAAGAAAACATACCAATTTGGGCCGATTTGCATAGATGAAATCATGGCGCGCGCGCCAGAGAGAGAGAGAGAGAACCAAATAGTATCAAAGAGAGAGAGGTTTCTTTCAACCTCTTTTTGTTTTCTTTAAAGAGAGTTAAGAGTATTCAGGTGGAGTATTGAATTTACCCCATCACCCAACTGGTACCAATAGTGTACACCTTAGTCAACTACACATATGGCCCGCCGGGAGAAAACACGCACGAAGGTACTACCGGAAATAACTAAGCAAACGAATGGCATAAAGGGTATGTGAAAGAAAGGCCGAAACCAGGATGGGAGTTTTTAACTTTTAGTATAGGTAGGATTAGAGAACTCCTTTTGTATTGGCAAAATTTCATGTGTTGACCGCACTGGATTGTCTTCCTATGGTAGAGCTTCTGAAGTGGTCTGCCAATGTTGACTTCTCAAGCTTCATATTTATGCCATTAGAGCGTTGGAAATTTATTTCAGCAGACCAACTCCTATTACTACTCTGCGATATATTTGACTTAGAGCTTTACATTTATTTCTCAAGAACGTTGCAAATCAGTTTGCAGAAGATATGCGGCCCAACGTTTAGATATTGATATCAAGTTGACTCATATAGAAGATTTTCCCTCAATGGAAATGTTTCAACATTCAGATAATTTCATGTCTATAAAAGAAGAGGTTCTGGAGATGAAGAGGTACACCGAGAACAAGCAATCAATTTCAGAGCATTAGAAATACCGAGCATTCCTGCCTCATTTCCGTATATCTTTCGAGAGCATTTGAGAGCAAATTTGTGTATCTACTTTTTGAGAGAGGTTTATTTTTCCACACCAAAAATTCTTATCAGTGTTGTATTGAGAGTTAGAAAAATTCTTAGTGAGCTACTACAGAACTGGGTTTTTGTTCTGTGAGTGATTTTAGAGTTTGGGAGATAAACTCTAGCGGTTCGGCTAACTACTCGGGAAAGTTAGTGTTGCGGTTGTAAGGTTTAATCGGCACCAGAAGCTGGTTGTTGGATTAGTAAAGCAGAGACTCCTTAGGCCAATGGACTAGGCTGAGCAGTGGACAAAGCTCAAACAGAACCACTATATATCTCTTTGTGATATCTCTCTCCCTTAACTCCTTTTTTTATTTGCTTTGCTAGTAATTTTTTATTTGGGCGTTATTGTTAGCAACCCTATATCCCCCCCCCCCCCCCCCCCCCCCCCCCCCCCCTCTGGTTGTCTTTTAGGTAACAAGTGGTATCAAAGCTTAACTTTTGTCTTGTGACTTAACAATCTAAGAGTGATCCATGGCGACCGTCAATAAAGTTTCAAGCATTGAGGGACATTCGTCCCATAGACCTCCTTTGTTCTGGTGAACAAATTATAGTATTGGAAAAATGGAATAAGAATTTTTGTCACATCTACCGATTACGACTTGTGGAAAATTATTACCGAAGGTCCTACTATCCTGACTAAGAAGTCCGGAGATATTACTGTCCCTAAGCTAGAAGATGAGTGGACCGACGCTGAAAAAGTCAAAATTGGAAAGAATGCTAGAGCTATTAATCTTCTTTATTGTGCATTGAATACTGATCAGTATAATAGAATATCTGCTTGTGAAACGGCTAAATAAATTTTTGGATAAATTAGAAATAGCCTAAGAAGGGAATAGTTAAGTTAAAGAGTCCAAAATAGATATTCTTATTTATAGCTATGAGCTTTTTAAAATGCAACCGAATGAATCTATATCTCAAATGTTTGCTAGATTTACCAATATTACTAATGGGTTAAAATCTTTTGATAAGTCTTATACTAAATCTAAGATGACAAGGAAGGTTCTTAGATATATGCCAATGAAATGGGATACTACAACTTCCATTATCTTGCAATCAACAGACTTCTCAACTTATACAATAGATATACTTATAGGATCCCTCATGATGGAGGAAATCCATCACAAAATGAATGAGGAGGTTGACAAGAATAAAAAAGATATTGCTCTTAAAGGAACTACAAGCAAATCAAAGAGTAATGACGATTCAAGCGATGAAAGTGAAGATGGAGATATGACTCTCATCACCAAGAACTTCAAGAAGTATCTTAAGAGCAAGAATGGTCAAAAAGATAGACGGTTTTCAAGGAAAGATAGGAACAAGGAAGAAACTAACATAAGAGATCCAATCATTTGCTACGAATGCAAGAAGCCCGGTCAAATAAAATCCGAATGTACCCAAGCAAGAAAGTATTCAAAGAAGGACAAAAGGAAAGCTATGTTGGCAGCTTGGGACAACAGTGATGATAGAAGCTCTAACAGTGATGACAGAATACAAGAAATTGCAAATTTGTGCTTCATGGCAAAATAAGAAAGTGAGGTATACCATGACCCCTCTTCTCTATCTTTTGATGAGTTCTTAGGTGCTTTTAAAAGTTTGCAACATAATTTTGAAAAAGTCAATTCTAAAAATATTAGTCTTAAGAAACTTGCAAAAAATCTTTCAAAAGAGATGGAAGATTTGATTGAGGAGAAAAACATTTTGGAAGAAGAAAACGAGAATTTGACAAAGATGTCTAATGTTGATTCTTTGCATGAACAAATTAGAGATTTGATTAAAGAGAAAAATCTTTTGGAAGAAGGAAAATGAATATTTAAGAAAGAAGTTTAATGTTGATTCATTAAATGAACAAATTCATGAGTTGACTGAGTCACTTTCAAAATTCACTAAAGGAAAAGAAGGTTTGGATTTACTCCTTGGAAAACAAAAATGCTCTTTTCATAAAATTGGAATTGGCTATAACCCAAACCAGCAGTATTCTTTCTTTTTTTTTTTTTTTTTGCTTTTCATACCTAGAAAGCGGTCATAGTCGAATCCGTCTCAACTGCTCAACAAGTGGGTTGAGAATATAAATCATACGATGATGATTAAAAAACAAATTACAAAAGATAGGAAGTAGTAGTCGAAGTAACTAATTTTTTTGTTCTATGCTTCTTTTGAATGTGTTAACAATGATAAGAACTTCGAAAGGCAATATGAAAAGAGAGGACAATATAAAAGGTTAAATTACACGGAGACCCCCTAACCTTTCAAAACATCAACCCCCCCCCCCCCCCCCCCCCCCCCCCCAAATCTATCAGTGTTAGCCATCTTCACCCCTTCCGTTAAAGTTCTGTTTGTATTTGCTACAATATACTCCCTCCATCCCAATTTAAATGTCCTCTACGGAAAATCGAGCTTTATAAGAAGTTAAAATTTGTGCTTTAAGTTTCCAAAAGTAATCATAAAAACTGTGAAGTCAATTAAATTGTATTTAAATTGTTTATATCCTTCAATATGGATCTCAAAAAATTATGTAATATGGATCTTGTTTGATAGATTTCAATTTATTTTATTATACAAAGTTTTCAAAATCATGAAAAAATACTATATGTCGGAAGATATTGTCAATTTAAGAATAATATGAATATCAAAAACTGTCAAATCAATTAGGAATCAAAGAGTACTTTTTAGGGGTAAAATTGAAAACTTGGTATGTTTGGATGGTTATTTATAGAAAGTGCACTTCTTTTTGGACATCCCAAAATAGAAATGCGGACATTTAAAATGGGACAGAGGCAATAACACTGTTAAGACAAAATTGCCCTTCAATAGGGCTATATATGTATACACTAGTATCTTATATATCTTCACCATGATTACGTATGAAATCCAAATCACAACCTAATATTTTCATATGAAATCCAAATCACAACCTAATATTTTCATATGAAATCCCATGTTTCATTGAGATTATATGAAATTCGTGGCAAAGAAATCCATGAGTATACACTCCAAGACCAAAATTTTCATACAGTGACCCAACCTATATTCATGAATTAAACAATAAAACATATAGAATTGAAATCATTGCCAAGAACAACCACCGTCAAACAATCACCAACAACCTGTACCCTTTCGCCTTAAAACCCCCAATTTGAGAACCCAAAAACCCCAATTTCGAAACCCAAACCCCAAATTTGAGTTGAAATCCTAGTGTCTCAAAGCCTTTACCTTTGATTTCACCCGAAGATTGAAAACCACCAACACCCATCGCCGGCGCCATTCCCAATCACAACCAATGTTGCCGGCCAGAAAATGTTGGATGCATACCAGGCCAATACAAGCCCGATCGTGGACCATCGGCTCGACCCTTTCATCAAATTAGGGTGTTCTTGTGGTCAATGAGTGTGAAAGGGGGCTAGGAGATCTGGAGATGGGTTTGAGGGTTTAGAGAGAGAGAGAGAGAGGGAGAGAGAGAGAGGGAGGATTTGATCAAAGTAACGGTAAGGAAATGGTGGAGAGAGGGGAGAGGTATTTCGGCTGCAGAGAAGAGAAGGGAGAAGGAAGAGGTTGTGTTTAGCACTTAGAAAATTTTATGTGGGTAAACTTGTCATTTTCTTACTTCCATTAACGGAGTAAGGGTTTTTTTTGCATTTTCACATAGATGAGGGGGTCTGTTTGGATGATTTTTAACGTTAAGGGGTCTCCGTGGAAAACCGACATATATGAGGGGGTCTCCGTGGAATTTAACCGAATATAAAAACATCGATTTTTGTCATTGGGTACTTCCGTTGTGTGTATTTTTTATACTAAAAGACCAATTTTCTAGTGCATATAAAAAGTGGAGTGTCAAAATTATTATCTATTAGTAATGAATGGCAACTCAAGAACTTCGATTCCAAATTCCTGAAGTTTTAGTGGATAATCTATCCAAAAATCAACGTTTTTCATATTTCGTGTCTTAAATCTCTCTTACAAATATGTACATATGGAAGTTACACATTGCATATTACAGTGTAAAATGTGATAGTATACAGGTCTTGTAAGTAAACTCTGTTGAGTACGTAGGCAACTGAATTATCAAGAGAGTCTAATACAAGACCTTTTGGCTCTGACATTTTCCAATTGCGCTATGTGAATTTACTCTGTATGCATGAGGCAAGTGCACATATATGTCTTTCTGAAACAATTAGCTCGAAGGTTTTTACACATCCTTACATTATTTTACAATCTAGTAGCTTTATATGAATACCATATATATGTATAGCAAGATTGGGAGTTATTGTTACGATTGGTAATAGACAGGGCCGGCCCCGGGGTAAGCCCCGCAAGCCCCCGGGCTTGGGCAACCCCCCGGGGAGGGGCAACAAAAAAAAAAATTTAGTGAAGAGATATATATCATATATAAATTACTCCGGCTTTTATCACAAGGCAAAAGCTGGAGCTGTTGGTCTGTGCACGATCTCACTTACCCAGTGGACAGGGTTCAAGTCTCAATAGTAAAATTTTTTGACATTTGATTTTTGACCTTATTTTTCAGTTGGATTTATATTGTAGATAAAATATACCTTTTACACAACTAGTACAAAAAATGTTATTAGTCTTTCGTGGTTGTAGAATCCAAGTTTCAAATCTTTTGAACATCATTAAATGTATTTATAAATATTTTTTATTCTCTCTTTGTTTATTTTTATTCTACTCTTAACTTTTCAAATCGAATTGACTTACATGTAAAGAAATAAAATATATAATCTTTATTATTAAGATAGTATTCTTACAAGAGTTTTTTTGATAACTTTTCTTACAAGAGTAAAGTTGATAAAATGATTAGTTAGAGAGAACACTAGAGTAGTACTTTGTTGTTAATCTGTTTACCTTATACTAGCCACCTATTTGGATTTGGTTTCCAAAACTAAGGGTGCATTTTTTAAATTCACTTTAAGCTAAAGTTGATAAAATGATTAGTTAGAGAGAACACTAGAGTAGTACTTTGTTGTTAATTTGTTTACCTTATACTAGCCACCTATTTGGACTTGGTTTCCAAAACTAAGGGTGCATTTTTTAAATTCACTTTAAGCCTTCAAAATATTAGGGTTGGCCCTGGCCCCGTATTTGGTCAATTTTCCTTTGAGAGAGACAAATGTAATTTTCTTGGTTCCCCAGACTCTTGGGTCCCGACCTTTATTTTTTGGTCCAAGAATGTGAAATCGGCTATTGTCCCAACATACTTGAAAAGAACTGATTATTCAAAGAAGGAAAAACATATCTTTCTTGGATATAGTAAAAATCAATTAGAATTTGCTTAATCATAAGACACTATAACTAAGATTACATTTTGATTTTTATATTTTTTATGTAATTCAAGCTAAAAGCACAACGTAACATTTTTTTTATGAGTTGTATGTCTTTTTTATTTTTATGACTTAGCTACTTAGTGGGCAACCAAGCTTATAGTTGGGCTTAGGCAACCCAAACATCAGGGCCGGCCCTGGTAATAGATCATGAATATGCACACATCGATTTGGATTTGTATCTGTTTACTGAATTGCTTTTCATTGTACTTAGTTGTTTTTTATTTGTATTTCTACTTCATAAATGTACCTTTGCAGTTATTCAATAATTTTGTGTGAATGGTCTTTTATCTTACTTATATATCTGTAAATTTTTAAACAAATTGAGCTAAAAAATTGCATGGTCTGCCTGATTCAAAAATGAGTTTCAAAAACAAAATGGAAATGTATTTTTTTGGAAAAAACCCAAGTTCACTCGGTAAAACTTGGTTTGCCTTGGGCTAAAATGCTTTCGGCCTCATAGCTACCGAAAAAATACTTTTAGAGAAATAATTGCCAGATAGCTTAAATGTTCTTCTTTCAACAATTCTACATTCAATGACTTTTTCCCTACTTCATGTTATTGGACCGTAAGACAAGCTACAACTGGAGAAAATTATTTTCTTAATAATGCCTATTATCATGTCCTAAACAATTGATATGCTATTAAGTTTTGAAAACTATCATATTTTCATCATACTTACATTTTCGTCTAAATTTCACCTCCCTTCAAACATGTTAATCACAAGGGGAAGTTAAAATAAGTATGCTTTGATGTCTAGGAGAGATCATGTGTTTTTGGAGCCACGTAGGAAGATTTGCATATGATGCTGAAACTATTAATTGTAAAGCAAACCATGAATTTCCTGCATCTAGTGGATGTTTCAGATTATCAAGCATGTTCTCAACAACGCGAAAATAGCTGTAAACGCAAAAAATTCAAGCAAAAAAACAGCAATGGACATTCTACTTCCTGCAGAAAGACAAGGATCAAAAACACCAATAGTGGCTAGTAAAATTACGATAGACTTCCTTCAATACTTCCAAGCTAAAAGAGGAAGCACAAAACCCGAAGGAGATTATAGCAACATTGAGGACTTACTCCGAAACTCTCATGCTAGAAGAGCCAAGGATACCATCGATCCTAAGTGGTTAGGTAAGAAAAAAATGCATTGATAATTGTTGTGCTAATGGCTACCATTGCTTTTCAAGCTAGGTTGACTCCTCCAGGCGGTGTTCGGCCAGAAAATACCAATGGACACAAAGGTGGAGAAGCTGTAATGGCTTATAATTATCCAAATTTGTACCGGTACTTTCTCCGCTCCAATACAATTTGATGCAGGGAGGCGTGTCAAAATAGGAAGAACACGAAATAAGGACAATCACGAATTTTGTTTGAACTAGAGGTACTCCCTCCTTGAACAAACAATATTGAGAAAACTCTCAAATTTTCATTAATCAATAAAACAACTCCATACTAGTAATCTCGTAACAAAATACTAAAATTGAAATGGTAAAATAAATTCTAACAAACTGCTAGTTTTCCAAAATCTAATCTACATCATTCTCTCCGGCTTGAAGAAACTCGTCCTCGAGTTTATACAGTAAAAGTCACCGAATCTTGTCCGCATTGATCTTGTACTTCAAGTTGATTTTTTCGAACCTAAACTTCGCAAAGGAATCTTGAAATTGTGAAGGAATAGTTTTTACTAACAAAATAAATTCATCTTCCTTCTGGATTGAAACACATGGACTTTTAGTGTTTTCAACAAATTCACAAAATGGATCAACAAATTCATTCGTACTCTTGTCAACTTCACCGTCTTGAAGCTTTTCATAAGAATAAAATCTAATAGATTATTCTACATCTGTTTCCAACAACGCCAACATAGAAACCTCTTTTTTTTGCAACTTTTTTTGATTTTCTGTAATTTTCTCCACCGGTTCTTCGTCAAAAACTGGTGGCTTACTCCAATCCACTACTGGATCCGGAATATTATTTGTAGTAAAAGGCCACTCAATGGTAGCCTCCTTTATCCTCCCCCTCGGCTGATAGTTAAATTGCCAAAGGTTTGGTGATAGAAACGTCATCTAACACCTCCTCCTATTTCGGAAACCGAGATATAACAAGGCGACGGTGAGGTAGATTCCCCCCAACAGTTAGGGCAGCAATCTGATCGGCTAAGGCGGCAAACGCATCCGACAAATGTTGTTCTAATTGCTAGAAGCGTGCCTCTGTTCGTGCTTCTCGTGCAGCTTTACTTCGTTCATGCACATCTTTGGCAACAGCATAACGACCATAAGGAACTCCTTGTTCCGCCATGATCCTGAATCGAGCGCAAGCTCTGATACCAACTGATGCAGGGAGGCATGTTGAAATAAGAAGAATACGCAACAAAGACAATCACGAATTTTGTCCAAAATAGAGGTACTCCCTCCTTAAACAAACAATAAGAGAAAAACTCTCAATTTGGTCGGCTAAGGCGGCAATTGCGTTTGACGCTAAGCACAATCTTGTTACTCATTAGCGAAGTGCCCTTCACGAAAAGGTGTTATGTGTGGATGTTGGTTGCGATTATGTGCTTAACAATTACATCTATGGCTTTTACGTATGCATTTTCTATTGTTGTGATCACACTAGAGTACGTGGGAACGAAAAACCCTCAGTCGTACTATTGTAGTTGCAGTTGTAGTATGGTGCAACGTGACAGCAATTGTTCTCCTAGTGCACACAATTCAAACAACAACAATCTTTCTCAAGGACAAATACAGTAAAGGTAACGGTGTGAAGAGGCTTACAAAAAACCCAAAATCACATTCAAATTCAGTTTCTGAGACTAAAGTTTGATTTTTTGTGTTTCTTGTACGGATTTTCATGAGTGATTCCATAATTATTGCAACGTTTGAGTTTGATTTGCTGTTGTCCCTTAACCTGAACTTTGCAAGTTCTACTGTTATCCCTTAACTTGAGCTTTACAAGTTCTAATAATATTGATTGTGAGTACTCCTTGACTTTCCCTCATGAGAATATAAGAAATAGCTTCCTTTTTTATTTGATATTTTAAACAAAGATAGGTACTCGAATCCATGAGTGTTCAAATCCAAAAAAAAAATTGAGAGAAAATTCTCAGAGTTTGTTTATTAAGATACCGAATGAAAGAGATAAAAAAAAAAAAATCCCTCTTATAGGGAAACCTTAGCAAATACTACTAAAAAATAATGTATCCCAGAATTTAGGAAAACTACGAAAATTGAAAATTAGAAAGAAAGACTTTCCCAATTGGAATCAACTAAAACGGAATTATACGCTAAGAGTAATTGAAAATCTAAATAGTCCTTAAAATAGCAAAAACGTCCAATTGAAGGCCTAAATAAAAGAATTAGGTTGAAATCCATCATCAATCATGACTTTAGGGTGGTGAGTCTTGACCGCAATGCAATTCTGCTTCAGTCCGCCAAGTTTAGGCCAATTCTAGGGTCGTCGATAAATTGCCGAATTTGGCAATTTTCAATAAAAAAAACTATTTGGGCCCCCGGGGCTTCAACCAGTTCAACTGATCGTAGAATTGGGCCGCTACTTGTTCTACATCAGTCTGCTCTTCTTCGAAAGAACTCCTCCTCAAGTTCAAGTCTGGATAGAGCGGCTCCTCTGCATGATACTCGTAGATATCAGCAAAATTGAAGACCTTGGAGATCTTCATGGACTCGGGTAGATCAATCACATAAGCATTACCTCGAATCTTCTGTAGAACATTATACGGACCATACTTCCTAGGCTTTAACTTGTTGTAGGTTCCGTTGGGAAACCTTTTCTTGCACAGAAGACCATCACATAATCACCTTCCTCGAACAGTTTGACACTACGGCCTTTGTCGGCAGCTACTTTGTTCTTCACATTTGTCTCAGCAGCTTCTACTTCACATATTCAAGCACTTCTTGCGACTGCTTAGCCATTGCCTCAGCTGCAACACTAACTCCTACCTGGGGAAAAGTGAACTAGATCCACTGCATGTTTTCGAGGTGTCACATATAACAAAGAAAAAGGTGATTTTCCCGTGGCACTATAAACTGCACTATTGAAAGCAAATTCAGCTTGCGACAATGCATAATTCCACAGTCTCGGCTTGTCACCACAAATGCTACGAATCTAACCCAAGCTTCGATTAGTCACCTCCGTTTGACCATCAGTCTGTGGATGCGCAGTAAAGCTCCTCTTAAGTGAAGTACCAAACATCTTCCATAGAGTTACCAAAAAATGACTGAGAAACTTCACATCCTTGTCAGAAGTAATAGACTATGGAACCCAATGCAAGCGAACCACTCCTTTAAAGAACAAACGAGCCACATGAGATGCATCACATGTCTTTTGACATGCAATAAAATGCACCATCTTGGAAAACCTGTCTACCACTACAAACACATAAACCATTTCTCGATGGGTACGACGTAGTCCCAACACAAAATCCATAGATAAGTCCTCCAAAATGTTATTAGGAACTGGTAAAGGCATATAAAGATCAGTATTTTGAGATTGACCTTTAGACCTAGCAAACATAGCACTTCCTCACAAAAATTTTAGCATTCCACTTTAATTGTGGCAAAAGATACCTCACCTCTAGGCTCGCAACAGTCTTGTCTTTTCCCAAGTGACCACTTAATCCTCCACCATGCAGATCTCGGATTAAGGTTTCCCTCAAAAAAGTCCTTAGTATATAGAGACTATTCCTCGAAATAAATAGCCATCAGTGAAAATGGACGACATGGGGATGCTTAACATGTCGCACTAAAGAGATGTCACCCAAGCCCCAAGGTTCGTGTTTGAGTTTTACTGTGTTTTTTGTATGGATTTCCATTACCAATTTAACAATCATTCTTGTGTTTGATTGAAAACTTTTGTCCTTCAATGCAATGTTTGCAATTAATAAAACGGAAAATTATGGGTAAGTTTTGGTATTTCCTAATTATTTAACGGTACGAATAAACACTATTTTTACTTACTCTCGGTAATTAAGGATGTAACTATGGTAAGTAACAATACAGGGCTTTCGGAAGGGCTGGGCCTGTTTTGGGCTTTTGGGCTTCTGGTCTTGAGCTTCATTGTTTGTGTTTGCCCTTATGATGTACTGGGCTTCATTAATTGTCTATATTACTGCCATTAGGTGTTTGGATTTTACCCACCGGGTGTTTTTGGGCTTTGTCCCATCAGGCATTTTTTAATTTCTTCAAATTTGGTTGGAGTCCCCTCCTTTCTCCCCCAACTTGATGTTCTATTTGTCAAGTTTCATTAATAAAAGTGTATTGCCGATAAAAAATTAAAAAAAAAAAACTAGTCCCTAAAATTATCTTTTTCGTTTTCTGATCAACCTATTAAGGGCTACAATTTAGAAAATATACACCAATGTTTTGAAAAGGAAATGAAAAAAGCAAACAGTATACCAACTTAATAATTCAAATCCACTAGGATGGGGATATAAATATGTTCCCCAAAGAGAATGTCTAATTAACTCCTTAAAACAAAGCAACCACTACATTGTAGTATTACTCAAATTCTCAATCCCTTAGTATAAGTACGGTGTGATACCTCGTGGAAGCGTTAACTGTCCTCACTAGTACTCAAGAAATCATTAAAGAAACACTTTTTAACAGCAAAAAGAAAATTTTATTAATTTTTGAATCGGTAATTACAATGATTAAAGGGAATACAAGCAAAAAGTATCAACTTGAAGGAAAGCATCTCAACTACGTTGACACTCCAATCCCCCATAATTATATACCAACTTTACCCAGAAGGGAAATTTCAATCAATAAAGAAAGACTTCACCAAAAGTAAATGGAGATGTTTCATTTCTTTGGAATGTATCGGTCGGCCTAATTTTCCAAAAGATTTTAGTAACCCAGTTGCTAAAATCATCCGTGATTTTAGCAAATGAGTTCACCAGGTGCTAAAATCATAGTTGATTTTAGCAACTGGGTTGCTAAAATCATTTGGAAAACTTATCAAAATTTCCTGAGAGATTGAAACAACTTAAAATTTTAAAATCGTATCAGAAACATCATGACTAAAAGATAGAAGACTAAGTTAACGACATCCACAGTGAGCTCTTAAAATGGCTCCTAGGTGAGGCGTCTCTTAAAATTTAGCAAGTCATTTGATCAATTATTTTCAATGGGCTCCCAATAGAAGCTTCTAAGAGTGGTTTCTAAGCATGGCATTGTTCCTAAATCATTAGCTAAATTTAGGTAGTTTTGTAGCTAGTTCCAAGTGGGACCCAAGCCCTTTCAATCTTTCTTTAATATGAAATTTTCAAAAGATAAATGATTTTATTTGCAAATAGTGAATGCTCTTTTTTTTATGAACGGCAAAATTTTTTTTTATTAATCACATATCATGGATACAAGATTAAAAGGATCACGAGAAAAACATCAAACGAGGAGAGGAAACCAACAAAGTTGGCACCCCAACCTACAACTATCATCTGCTTCTCAAGATCCAAAAGGTTGAAGGCTGATCAGTAGACAACCAAACAATCGAGAAACACTCAAATCTGCCACTTCTGCAAAACCAAAGACCCCTTGCCATCGCCAGCAAAATCAGCATAGAGTTCCCGAAACAGAGTACAAAGATCCTAAAATTGAGAACCACCCATGGACTTGCAGCAACCAATTAACAAATGGGTATAAGATAATCCACGAAAATTAGCAGCAAACACCTTAGCCAAGAAATCTACCCAGGAAACAATTTGCAGACACGGTTACAGAATTTGGAATATGTTGTATCATTCAAAATTGCAGCAGCAGAAACCTCCCTTTGCCAAAATTATAACCTCAAAATGAACTTCCGACTTCCAGCAGCAACATAACATCTCAAGCATGACCATGACCACAAGTATCAGCCTAGCAAGGAGAGGATGAACCATAGCAGCGATGAAAATTCTTGCTTCAACAGCATCTACCAGGATGAAAATTTTGCTGATCCAAATGCACAAAAAACCACTGGCAGCTCCAGAATCAAAATTAACCTTCCACACCTTCCTTTTCTAGAGCCTCCAGTTCTGCAATCTTGCTTATCACCTCCTCATCATCACCATCATAATTATACCCAATTAGTGAATCCTCTTGCTAGCTCATTAAGTACACATGTGCTCTCTAAATTTAGCAAGCTCTAGTAATGTAAAATGGACCCCAATTTATGCTTATGTGTACATGTTAAAGAGTCAACTTATGAGCTATTTTTAGGGAGTCCATTGTGGATGCCCTAATACCCTCCACCATACGAGAAACGTCATGACTAAAACTCTAAAAGATAATAAAAGACAAAATTCTTAACTTTTTTTGTTTTTGCGTACGTAATGCAAATGGAGTAATTATTCAGCCTTCATGGGCTTGATGAGACAAATGAACTATTTATTCAGCATAATTTTTTACCTTTTAGATTCTGTCCATCGAGACAAACTAATAATCTTAAAAAAAAATTGACGCAAAATTAACAAATGCGCATTATATTGGTGGAGCTTTGAGGTATTGGGCCCGTTTAACCGATTATTAATGCCACATGAGATTGTACCCAAAATATTTGAAAACATCCACTAATGAAATAAAAGAAGCATTCTTTTTTAAAAATAAATAACTTTCATTCAGAAATTATTAAAAAAAATTTAACTTTCCTGCATAATTATTAAAGCAAACTAGGGTGGCATTTTTGCCAGTGTGCCCTATAATCCTTGTATTTCTTCAAGAATATTAATATAAAAAAATTCTTTGCGGACAAAATATATTGCCAGTGAAGTTACCGTTGCTCTGCCTTTCCTATTCCTCTTAATTTATATGGGTTCTTTTTGTTTTTTCTTTCTTTGATCTTTTAAATGTGTTCACATGTGTGGGATAGTATCATCCTCATATGAACCTTCCTCTTAATTTGATCTTTTCAACACTTCCGAATTCCCTAGTTGGCATTTCCCTAGTAGGCTTGTAATACCACGTGTTTCCCCTAATCAATAAACAAAGACTTGATTTCCCAAAACAAAAAAGAAAGACTTTCTATTTTATCGAATAATGATACAGACACACCCACTCGGACACACTCTGCCACACCCACTCTCACATGTGAGGGGACCCACCCCACATATGAGAGGGGGTGTAGCAGAGTGTGTCCGAGTGGGTGTGTCTGTATCATTTTTGTATTTTATCAGCAAAAAGGACATATATCCTTCCTATCTAATAAGGAAATTCGCTGAGAACTGTTTTCGTTCGTATTTTCCATGCCGAGATTGCCCTTTTCTTCCTTCCTAACAGTGCGTGCTTTCCAGCGGGGGCCATATAAAGTACTCCCTCCGTCCCAATTTTATAGTCCCTCGTCTTATCCTAACCGGATAAAAAAACGATTATATCTTTCAATCGGTAATATATTGTATATGTAATATGGATCTTGTTTGATAGATTTTGATTTAATCTAATAAACAAAGTGTTCAAAATCACCTAAAACATTGTGGATTATAAGATATAACACTTTGAAAAGTGGCACGAACTCCCAAAAGGGACTATAAAATTGGGACGGAGGGAGTATAAACGGTAGGCCGGCTTAGAGGAACACGATTGGTACTCCTCGGCCGTCGAAATCTTGAAAGCTCTGCCCTTAAATATATATATATATATATATATATATATATATATATATAAAATGATGCATGCCGTGCATGGGGACGCCCATGTGAGATGTCAGTTGACCGAGTAGGCTGTGGGCACCAACCCCATTACTCTCTGCGTTCATATACCTCTTTAGGGAGAGAGAGACTTTCTGTGAGTCCACATCTATCTCTCCCTACCTCCTCTTTCCGTCCACATATATTGGGGTGATTTTACCCAAACACCCCAATTATTTCTTATCGGCGAATGCATATTATTTCTTGGTGGGTCCTTTGATGTCTGTAGGACTTTGGCCTCCTTTAGGTAAAAAACTTAATCCAGATTTTTGGTTTTTTGGGTACAAAAAACCAGAGTGCTTTGGGTAATAATTTTAATCCAAAAAACCAGAGTCCTTTGGGTAATAATCCAGTAATCCAATAATCCGGATTATTCGTTTGTCCTTATTCAAATTTTTTTTGCATTCGTTAGTTTTGCATCAAGATTTTGTAGTTTCTGGATTCCTCTCGCGACGAGAGGAATCCAGAAACTACAAAATCTTGATGCAAAACTAACGAATGCAAAAAAAATTTGAATAAGGACAAACGAATAATCTAATAATCCATAATCTGAATTATTAGCCAAAGGAGGGAATAATTTGGATTAAGTTTAAGAAAAAACCAAACCGGTTTTTGGATTATTTGACAAAAAACCAAAAAACCAATAATCTGGATTAAGTTTTTTACCCAAACAAGGCCTTTTTATTACGCGTTGAGAAAGTCTTTAATAGCAATAGGTAAGGACAAAAGGAGGCTGGTGGAGGAAGTGTCTTCCCAGCATCCAAGTAACGTTTGTAAAGGCTGAAGGAAAAGATCATCGAAGAAACCGAGAAAATTTTGGATCGTCCAAACAATGCAACCAACGGTCTAAATTGAAAGTGCCGTCCGAATTTTAAAAAAAAATAGAAAAGAAAATAAAAGGTCTGTTTTCATCCAACCCGTTCGATGCATTTTTTGAAGGCTCGGATGTGCCGAAGGGACACCACGTCACCCATAACCTATTTGCGCCCAAAATTTTCTCGAAGAAACCCCACCCCCACCAGAAAAGCAAAACAGCAGCTTCTCTCTCTCACATCAACAATGGCGACCAACAACCACGCAGCCTTTCTACTCAATATTTGTTTTATGATCCGAAAGTCCGAACCATTCATCTTATAGAGCACATTAAAAATAATAAGTCTACCGAAATTCAGATTTATGGTAAGGATGTCGAAATTCAGAGTTATAGTTAGGAACTGCAATGAAAATATTTCAAATATGTCAAAAAATACCTAAAAACCAGTTTTGTTAACTCTTGAAGTCTGATAGTTTGGTCGTACTTGAACAAAAGTGTGGGAGTAAATAATACTAGTATATATATATATGAAATCTTTCCCATCAGGACTCCCTGATGGGCTTCCCATCAGGGACTCCTATTTCCTGATCAAATTTTCATGATTCGAACCGTCCAATGTGTTTAAAAGGTGTTTTTAAGAGTCCCCATGAAAAATCAGTGAAAAAAAATACCAGCAAGGGCTTGATCAGATCAGTTTTCGATAAAAACTGTATATATGCATTTTTATCGAAAAGTGATCGGATCAAGCCCTTCCTGGTATTTTTTTTCACTGATTTTTCATAAGGACCCTTGAAAACACCTTTTAAACACATTGGACGGTTCGGATTGTGAAAATTTAATCGGGAAATAGGAGAATTGGAGGGCTCCCTGATGGAAAGCCCATCAGGGAGTCTTAATGGGAAGCTCACTGTGTATATATATATATATAAAGACAATGAACGAGATGAAAGGATGATAAGGAATCAACCAGACCCGCAAAGACTTTTTTTGGTTAGAACCCGCAAAGACTTTAAGAAAAAAGAAAGACTTGAAATATTTTAGCCTTTAACGGGAAGAAATTTCGAGCGTTCAATTGAGAGAGAGAGAGAGAGAGAGAGAGAGAGACTATAATCCTCTGCATGTCAGAAATCAGTGGAGACATAATTTCATTACACGGAGAGAATGAATTCCTTCTTGATGGGGTTCGGGTGATCAAATGTTTCAACTGTAATCCTCTACATGTGGCTGCAGCACGAGGGCTACAAGAGCTTTTCAAGAAACTGAAGGCTAGCAATCCAATGCTTGCGAAAGACCTAGATTCGCTTTGCAAGAAACTCAATCGAGGTGGGCAACAAGTTGCCGAACAAACAAAATCAGAGGAATAAGAGCTTTTCGAAAAGCTCTTGACTAGAAATCCAGAGCTCGGCGAAGCTCTAGATTCGCAACAACGATCGATCCTACACTTGGCAACGGCTAATGGACACACTTGACCATATCATCATTTTTTTAAAAAGATTTCGATAAAAAAAGACTTCTGGTCCTCTTTTTCAATCCAAGACCTGCAATCCTCATCAGAAATAAACAAACATGGAGCGTCTTCTGAAACTCTGATTTTGACCAATGAACCATTAATATTCAGTTCAACTTCATCAACTCAATCCATAATCTCTGTCACAACCAACATCCTTCCTCTATCAAAAGTCAAACACTTTTGAGTCTTTTCGTCAAGAACCACGACATCCCCCCATAAGCCTCCAATCGAAAAGAATGCATTAGCACTCCAAACCTCTAGAGGAAGCCCAAAACAAGTAAGCCAAACATACCTAGATGGAGGAATGAACTGGCCATCCCATTTACGGAAAGTAGTAAATTAACTGGATAAAAAATGCTTCTCCTCAATAAGCAGGGGAGAAATTTCGGCAAAACAAATAAGTGGGTAGTAACCCACGTGTCACACCCCCACCCAACCCCTTCAACGGAAACTTTTCTTCTCCCACCCACGTGTTGCCACGTGGCGCGCACCCTCCCTCTCTCTTCCGTTTCTGTCAGGAACCAAAACCGGAAACAATAAAAAAACATTTTGGTTTGTGAACAGTACCGCACCAAATTTGGTGCGGTACTGTAGCAAAGTTACAAGTTTTGTAAATTTGTAAAATATTTGTTAAGTCTGATTTTGAGGGTTTTGTTACATTTCACACATCAAATTTAACTTTTTAACAAATTGTTAAATGAGATAAAGATGCTCTAACAGGAAGAAATTTCGCAGGCTGTGCCTACGTGCATATATAAATAGGTGTAGTAATTACTAGCTGCGCAAAACACAAGCGTTCAATTAAGAGAGAGATCTAGAGAGAGAGAGAGAGAGAGAGAGAGAGACTGTGAGGGAGATGTCAGAAACCAATGGAAACGTAATTTCATTGCACGGTGAAAATGAATTCCTTCTTGATGGCGTTGCGGTGATCAAATGTCACAACTATAATCCTCTACATGTGGCTGCAGCACGTGGGCTACAAGAGCTTTACGAAAAACTGAAGGCTAGGCTGCAGGCTACCGCCATTCAAAAAAAAAAAAAAGGGCTGCAGGCTAGCAATCGAGAGCTTGTCGAAGCCCTAGATTTGCTTTTCAACAAATACCATCAAGATAGGCAACATGTGGCTGCCGCTGCATCAGGCGGGGAACAAGTTGCCAAACCACCAAAATCAGGTGAACAAGAGCTTTTCCAAAAACTCTTGACTAGCAATCCAGAGCTTGGCGAAGCTCTAGATTCGCAACAACGATCGATCCTACACTTGGCAACCGCTAATGGACACACTGAGATTGTGAAAGCAATAATAGAAGTGAAACCCGACATGTGTCTAGCCCGTGATCGAGACGGTGCAAACCCTCTCCATGTTGCAGCCATGAAGGGAAAGGTCGAGATCTTGGAGGAGTTGCTCAAAGCCAACCCACATGCCGCTCGAGCTAGGGTCGACAGAGGGGAGCGAGAGACGATCTTACATCTGTGCGTCAAATATGATCAAGAACAGTGTTTGGAGAAACTGCTGATCGGGTGCTTTGAAGGTGACGACTTCGTCAATGCGAAAGATGATGCTGGAAACACCATACTACACCTTGCTGTTGCGGGTCATAAAATTGAGGTACGTTAGCACCATAATCAAGTCCTTAGTTTGGCCCTCAGTACTTTTAAATTCTGATTTGGAGTTCAATTGATTCTTGAAAATTCAGAAATAAATGTTTTCTCATGTGTCTTAACAAAAAAAAAAATTTCAAAATCGACTGGATCTAAAACATTTTCGTAGGTATTCATCTGGGCAGAGAGAGAGAGAGAGAGAGAGGATTGTTTTTGGGTAAATTAGAGAGAGACGATTGTTGTGCAGACGCTTTTATTCACTGAGAATTTAGAATTCCATGGCAACTGCACTCATTCACTAATGTCTGCAGACGCTCTTTGGAAACAACCATTTGAGTATATGTAAACCCCATAACTGAAATTTATACTCACAAATGCAAGGGGGAGTAAATTTTTATATGCTGTCAATTACCGAAAACGCCTTTATGTGCCGCGTCGGTGACTTCGGGGCCGGCCTGGGGCTGTAGAACGGGAAGACAGCAACTTCTTCACGGCGTCAACGAAGGTCCGGTGGTGCCCATTCGACGGAGTCTCATAGGGTTTTGACGGAGAGGTTTCTTTCTAGGGTTTGTTGTGTTTGATCTTCTGTATCGGCGGCGTAGGGGTGGGGGGTTTTGTGGGTTTCGAGGTGCAAATCGCCATACTGTCACTTTTTTCCGATCGGAGACCGGTGGATCTCACGGTGGTTTTCTGATTACGTTTGAGTCAACTGGATCTTCCCCTCTGAAGTCGACTGGAAATAGGGTGAAGGGGAACAGTGGATTTCAGCGTTATTATTGATTTTTTTTTTTTTGTTACGTGGAAATGGGGCCCATGGTATATGTGAGTGGTTTTATGTGAACGTAGACTTATTGGCTCCCCTTAGAGCATCCTTATCAGGATCAACAAATTTTGGACCAAATTTAACCACAAAAACACCTTTTATAATTTAGCAAGTCACTTTATCAAAAACTCAAAAAATCAGACTCTCTATCCAAACTTTACTGTATTAAACTACTCCCCTCAAATCTAATAAAAAAATTTATTTTCTCCTAAAAAATTAAACTCCCACGTTGGGAGTTGCTCACTGTCAGAGGACCCCCCTCCCATGCGTCAAAGTCAATGTTTGGACCAACAAAGTAACGCCACGTGTTCTCCCTATTCCCCTCCCTCTCTCTCTTCTCTGATCGTGAACAGTAAAAAAAATAAAAAAAGTTAAGCCCGTGAACAGTAACTCGCTGGGTATGTAACGGTACTGTAGCAAAAACTATTTGTTGAGGGAAAATAGAGAGGCTGATTTTTGGGGGTTTTGGGGGGTTTGACTCAACAATTTGTCCAGAACAGTATTATACAACACCTGATGAGGATGCTCTTAGTCATGATGTTACACGGTAATTTTAAAAACTATGATCATGACTCGTGAGAGAATGTGAGGCAGATGACTAACAACACCTTATGTTTGCTCATGAGAAATCGAGAGATAGTTGACTAAGAGCATCCTTATCAGGAGAACCAAAATTTTCATCAAATTTAACTTCAAAAACATCTTTTTATAAATTAGCAAGTCACTTTATTAAAAACTTATAAAATCAGACTCTCTATTTTAACTTTATTATATTAAACTATCCCCTTCAAATCTAGTAAAAAAAAAAAAAGAATCCTCCTTAGAAGGCTAATCTCCCCTCCTGGGGAGATGTTTTCCGTAGAGTAAATAGGGGGCCCCCTTTTAGCAATTCAAAGATTCTCCCCCCCCCCCCCCCCCCCCCCCCCCCATAGATAGTCACGTGTCCCCCCTCTCTCCCTCTCTCCTGTTCCCCTCCCTCTCTCTCTTCCAGAAGACCCAGCAGAAAACGCAGCAGAGCAACCGGGAAAAAACAATAAAAAACAAGAAGTGCGTGAACAGTACTGCACCAAATTTGGTGCGGTACTGTAGCAAAAATAATTTGGTGAGGGAGAATAGAGAACCTGATTTTTTGGGGTTTTAGGGGGTTTTGGCTCTTCAAATTAGCTAAAAAGCTATTTCAGGGTGCTTGATGAGGATGCCCTAACAACAACATAATTGTTAGTCATCTCGATCACGATAAGTCACATACTCGAGAAACAAATTCTTTGTGCTATCAGCTTTTTGAACTAGGTGATGTTCAATTATTAGATTTACTTGATAGCTGCACAAACATTTGTCATTTTTTTGGATAATTAGCTCGAAATTCTTCTGCAATCAAACTCAATTTGATGCTTGTTTTTCAATCCATAAGAAGAGTCGAGAGTGGTCACTCGAACACCCTAAAAAAAATAATTTTTTTAGAAATACATGTAAAAATTTATTTATTTTTTAATTTTTGGCATTTTAAACACCCTAACCAAAATATTTGAACATTCTACCCAAAATGTTTGAACACATTACCCAAAAATTTTGAACACCCAATTCTAATGACGGAATTCACCATACACTATTTGATACTCCATTAGAGAATAGTATAAATTGGATATTTGAGAATTTGGGTGTTTCTTTGTCTCAACACATTTAGCTCAAAGAGATAAGAACACTTTTTAACTATCTCTCTTTAATCTATTTATACTTATTCCAAGTGATTACTCATTACATTATAAAATATAGATCAATAATTTAATATATGCGCGCTATCTTTTTTTGTGAAACACTTTAATATATATGCACAGAGGGTATATAGACACAATAGATTTGGATTATTACATAGGTCATTCATAGGTTTGATTCTTTTTTAATTTTTGTTTGGAGTTGGAACCATGGACAAGTTTGTGATAAGAAAATCTAGAATGGTGCAAGAGTCATTTCTTATTGAAACTTTTTTAATGATAGCAACCCTTAAAACTCGTCGAAGCGAAGCCGTATTGACTTGGAATTGTTGTTTTTTGGGTAGCATTGTTGTATTAGTAGAATTTTTATTTTTATTTATATATGTACAGTTATGATTTCTAGAGGACATTGGTTTTGCCCGATTTATGTGTGTGGCGAGGCGTAAATAGACCCTGGGATTAGTGGCAACAATGGTTTGATTTAACCCAAAAAAAAAAAGTTGGACGCACGAACATCATTTTGCCATCCTTTTTAAATTTCTTGCACGAATGTGTTAAATGTGTTATGCTCTCACAGCTATTGTGTCTGACCACACAGTTTTTGCAATAATAATATCCAATACAGGACTCATAAATTGAATGGTTTGGATTAACCGTTGTAAGTCTACAAAAGATCCACGAATGCCCAAAATTGGATGGGACTGGATGGATTAGGACTAGAGAGTAGCCTTTTTCCTGTCGAACGGCACCATTTTCTCATACCTTTCCTTATGTGTATGAAATACGGTTTAGAAAGATCAATCCCTAATCTATTATCTCCCTGTCAGTAAATGCAAGTGGAAGAGGGTGGGATGGAAACAGCCAAACGGGTCATGGTCCAACTTAAGTCTTCGTCTTTTCACAACAAAATTGCTCAATTTAGATTCCTTCCCCTTTAAACATGAGTGAGCGCAGGATAGTCCGGACCACCCAGTTATATTAAAAATGATTTCTAGAGGACCGTAGTAAAATTTCTGAACACCCTCAAAAGAATTCGCGGAGCTGCCACTAGTGCAAAAGACTCGTAGATAAAAAAAAAATAGTACAAAGGACACGCCGGTCCTTCCGGGCTAACATCTTGAGCAATCAACCATAACTTCCAAAGAAAAAAAGGTCAGGACCACAATACAAGACCCCAAAAGCCAAGTCTATGGTCTTTATCTTCAAGTTAAAACTTCTCTTCTCCTCCATCCACGTCATGTTTAGTATCCACAAGTACTTGAAAGGTATAGATGTATGTAAAACAAACTTCCTACTATAAATTCAAATCTAGCACTAATACAAGTTGAAAAATTATGTTCTTCCCAACTGCCGTGTAGTATGAGTTTGTGGCAACAATGTTTTGATTTAACAAAAAACAAAAGTTGGACGCACGAACATCATTTTTGCCATCCTTTTTAAATTTCTTGCACGGAGGTGTTAAATGTGTTATTCACAGCTATCGTGTCTGACCACACAGTTTTTGCAATAATAATATCCAATGCAGGACTCATAAATTGAATGGTTTGGATTAACCGTTGTAAGCCTACAAAAGATCCACGAAGGCCCAAAATTGGATGGGACTGGATGGATTAGGACTAGAGAATAGCCTTTCCCTGTCGACTGGCACCATTTTCTCATACCTTTCCTTATGTGTGTGAAATACGGTTTAGAAAGATCAATCCCTAGTCTATTCTCGCCTTGTTAATAAATGCAAGTGGAAGAGGGTGGGATGGAAACAGCCAAACAGGTCATGGCCCAACTCAAGTCTTCGTCTTTTCACAACAAAATTGCTCAATTTAGATTCCTTTCCCTTTACACATGAGTGAGGGCAGGATGGTCCGGACCACCCAGTTATATAAAAAATAATTTCTAGAGGACCGTAGTAGAATTTCTGAACACCCTCAAGAGAATTCTTGGAGCCGCCATTGATAATCCATCACCCTTAAATGATTGTAAGCACCCTTTCTCTCTTCTACTTTTTTATTCCATGTACCAAGAATACGAAAAAACTTTAAAGACATAGTCAGCTTATACATTCCTTTTGACCGGTCATGAAGTAAGAAGAGCTCCAAATCTGCAACCGGTTCCTTATAAACGAACATTGTTTGGATTTTGTTTCTACCTTTATTTCAGGTATAGATTAATATCCATATATCCATTGTTTGGAAATTCTATGTCATTCTATAATTCCATCAAAAACATATTCTCTTACTTTTATTATTTCTGCAAAATGCAAAATATGGGTGTCTGTTTTAAACCAAATTAAGCACACAAAGATACACATTTTTACTCAAAATCATCTAAAAATGATTCTAAAAATTAATTTTGGAATGTGTTTCTAATGGATATTTCAGATTGTCAAGTGTGTTCTCAGCCACAAGGAAATAAATGTAAATGCAACCAATTCAAGCAAACAAACAGCAATGGACATTATTCGTCTTGGCAGAAGAGAAGGTACAAAAGCAAAAAGATGGTTCGCCATCAAATCAATTAAAAGAAGGTTCGCCATTAAAGACAATTGCTTTGGTGGAGGAAATGGAACAAATGCAGAAGGATCGTTCCATCATACTAAAGAAAGAGAAGATATAAAAGACCTGCTTCGAAAAGCCAACGCTCAAAGAGGCAAGGATACCATCGATGGTGAGTGGATAGGGATAGCCGAGACTAGAAATGGAATTATAATTGTTGCTGTACTAATGGCGACCATAGCTTTTCAAGCTGGGGTGACCCCTCCAGGCGGTGTTTGGCAAGACAATCATGATGGACACATAGGTGGAGAAGCTGTGATGGCCTTTAATTATCCAAAATTGTACGAGTACTTCCTCCGTTCTAACACTATCGGCTTTGTTGCATCTCTAAGCACAATCTTGTTGATCATCAGCGAATTGCCCTTCAAGAAAAGGCCTTTCATGTGGATATTGGTTATGGTTATGTGCTTAACAATCACATCCATGGCATTTACGTATGTGTTCTCTATTATTGTGATCACACCGAAATGGGAAAGGAAGACTCTCAGTCGCACAATTGCAGTAGCGATCATTGCCTGGAGCGGCGTTATAGCAGTTCTTCTCCTAGGTCATGCAGTTCACTTGATATTGAAACTTGTCGATGCCGAAAAAAAGAAGAGAGGGGCGGTGAAGAGGATAAAAGACAATGATAAACCACGCCGTGACCACACGAGCACAGGTAACGGCGTGGAGATGCATGACATGTCACATGGAACCCAAGCTGGCCCCGGTGACGGCAGAAGCTCGGTAAACGGACAGCGAGGGGACGCTTAACATGTCGCAGTGAAGAGATATCACCCAAGCCCTGAGGTTCTTGTTTGAGCTTTACTGTGTTTATTGTATGGATTTCCATGAGCAATTTAACAATCATTCTTGTCTTTGATTGAAAACTTTTGTCCTTCAATGCATTGTTTGCAATTAATAAAACGGAAAATTATGGGTAAGTTTTGGTATTCCCTAATTATTTAACGGTTCAAATGAACCACCACCTCGTGAAATTATCAAGTTCTACTTGCAGCATTTCTGCCCCCGTCGGTGTCTCTGGCTCCATCAACCTTGAAATTCCTGCTTTGCTAGCAATGGAATAATCAAGCAATGATAGGAACGAAGAATTAATGATGAACGCATGATATACGTGGAAAACTCTAAATAGGGTAAAAACTATAGGAAGGAATCAAAACACTAAAATACCAATGTACGAATACAATCGACCTATACGTACTTACAATTAAAACTCCTTTCAATTAACCCAAGAACCAATTGCCGACTCCTCGTTCATCGCACCAAGTGTTGATTGCTGCACACCTTCAACTCTCGAGCCTTCCAAAAAACTTCTTCCAAAAATCCATTGGAAGAACTCAATGTTGATAGTTAAATGATGTTGAAACATCTCAAAGCATATGAATGAGATCAAAAACCCTTGAATCTTGTTTTTGCTTCGAGATTCAAATTCTCAACACTCTAGGGTTTCTCTAGGTTCAAAAACCCAGGGCTATCATATTTCTTGGTTGCTGCGATAACCCTAGAATGAAGCGAAACACTACTAGAGGAAAGGATTTATGCGTCAAGGGCCATAGTCGCAAAAGGTAACAAGACCGACGCTAATAGTCTTTTGCGACGGCCATGCAACGGCAATGTGGGGGACGTCGTTGGTTTGGTCTCAAAAAGTTTTTTGCGTCAGCAAGGATCGTCACAAAGAAAACAAATACTCTATTTCTTTGATTTCTTTTTTTTGTTGGAGAAAATTCTCCATATTTTCGGTTTGGGAATATTCTCAATGTGTTTCTTTGTGGTGGTGGAGGTGGTGTTTTAGAAATGGTAACAGTGAATTTTAACATTGAGGATATGCTTAATATGTTTATAGTGTTGGTGTTGGTGTTGGTGTTGGTGTTGGTGTTGGTGGCGGTGGTAGTGAATGTGAAATAATGGTGCTAGTGGTTGTTGAAATTGTTGTAGTAGTGGATGTGGTATGAAATGGTGGAGGGTGGTGGTTGGTGAAAGTTCACAATTTAAAATATTGGAAAAATTCTCAATTTTTTTAGGTTGAGAATATTCTCAATGTATTTTGATGGCGGTGGAAGTGGTGGTTGTGGTTGTGAAGTGGTGGTAAGGAATTTTAACATGTAGTACATTCTCAATCCAAGAAGGTTGAGAAAATTTTCGAGTTTCTAAAATAAGAATGTTCTCAACGTGTTTTGGGTGGCGGTGGTGGCGGTGGTGGTTTAAAAGCGGAGAAGTGAATTTTACCATTGAAAAAAATTTCAATTTTCTAAATTGGAAATATTCTCAACGTGTTTTAGGTGGCAGTAAAGATGATGGTTTAAAATCCAAAAAGGTTGAGAAAATTCTCAATTTTCTAAATTGAGAATATTCTCAACGTGTTTTGGGTAGTCATGGAGCCTGGAGGTGGTGGTTTAAATGCATTGTAGTTTATGCTAATGTTGACACCGAACTTTGCCTCACTTTAATTATCAAAGCAAATCAATAATGTCAATACTCCCAAAGTAGAGATGGTTGACATCAGACACATCAAACAAACCATATCACAACGGGACACACAATTCCCGATGTAAGTATAATGGTGCAGTACATATCATATTGCTCCTACACTGAGCTATACAATCAATCTTTGCAAGGAGCATCATAAGACATCAAGAGATGGCCACAGATCCACTGTAATCCACTATAAGCATTTCCTAATACCGCAAGTCCACCTTGTATTTTGGAAACACTTCCAGTCCACCCGCGCATCCAAACTACAAAAATAGCCATATATAGTTTAAAAATTAATGGACCCACTACATGGACAAGGCCGGCATGTTCTGCAGCTATACATTCGATCCCCAAACTCATATCAATCCCCATCCCCTTCCCAATCTCCACTGGGGATTTTTTTTTAACCTCCATCCCCGCCCCAATGCGAGGAACGGGGATCCCCACGGGAAATCGAGGATCCAAAAGTTCACTCAAACTATTCAAGTGAATATCAAAGAATTAAAATCCAAAGCTAATGACAAAAGTGGGTCCCAAAGATAATTAAAACGCACCAAGTCACTCAAAAGTGCTACTGTTATCCTTGTTCTTTTTTTTTTTGTTTCTGGTTAGATTAAAATTTCACTCAAAAGTCAAAAGTGCCACATAAAACAGAAGTAAAGGAGAAAAGGAGAAAACATTCCTTGTACAACCAACCAACAAGTTATAAATATAAACTTATCCGGAGAAAAAAAAAACCTTAGAAACCTATAATATAATATACCTATACAAATAAACGAGAATGCGAGGAGGGGAGGGGAGTGACTATACCATCCCCTAGCTGATCCCTGAATTTTTTTTTAAAAAAATCCCCGTACCCTACTTGATTCCCGAAAAAATCCCCGAATCCCTTACCCATTCGGGGAGGAGACGGGTTGGATCGGGGAGGGTCGGCCGAGATGGCCATCCCTAGTGGTGGAGCTGTTTTGTGCGTGGTTCGGAAAAGCTATGGAGGCTTCATCGGAGGCCTCTATGAAGAGTAGCTCCACCGGAAAGCCTCTTGATTGAAGGAGGGACCACGGAAGTTGTTACCCACCATCCAACATCTCCAACCAAATAAATTTCAATGCAAAGGTAAAAAGTTTTTTACACTACTAATATTATATCTCGTGGAAGTGAGCCACAAACAAGCCCAAAACAAAGTTCAAGCAGACGAGGCTAATGTTCGATTTTTCTGTCATGATTGAGTGGCTTTCCATGAACCATTTCATAATCCTTCTATTTTCTGTTCCTTGATTATATTTGTTCTGCCTAAAGGCAAGGTTTGCAGATAATGAAATCGGACTGCGAGTTCTCATCGACTTTGCCTAATCATTAGATTTAAATCAATGAATGATGCTAATCATTTTCTTTATCTTATGGATTCGGGAGGCCTGTAGTGAGCAGGCGTGTAGTGTAGTGCTGACCGTCCAAAACATAACAAACAGCTATGATTGCTCACTACAGACCTCCTAGAGCCCTTATCTTATTGGCATCGTACAGCACCCAAACACAAAAAAATGCAGCCTTTTCTGGATCAAAGTGAATCAAATTGCACCCAGTGTTCGATGCTGGAAACTAGAGATGCATACAATGCCGAGAGGGTGAAAGCATGAGGAGAAAGAGAACAGGTGCAGGTGTCCAATGCTGTAAATAGAGATGCATATAGTGCTGAGAGGGTGAAAGCATGATGAGGAGGAAGATAAGCAGGTGCGCGTGTCCAATGCTGTAAATAGAGATGCATACAATGTTGACACTAAAAGTTGAGAGGGTGAAAGCATGGGAAATGCTCCATGTCTCCCCTGCTTATAAAGCAACAATGAGATTGCTTATGTGAATAAGCTTGGTTAGTAGTTCAATGTTAAAAGACTATTACAAAGCTGAAGAAATCATCAAAGGAATGGAGGTAGAATCTAGGAACATAACAGAATGAAGCTATCCCAACATCTCAGCAATATAAATCAAAATGACGAAATTTTCTAAAATCGACGGTCAATTTATGGATGAGCCCCTACTTCTCAATCTACAACTGTTGTCTATATCCTTGAATCCTTTAAAGCAAAATCAAAGTGAAAGTTCAATGTGTAAGTTCGGAACCAAAAAAATGGTATTACAAGGATTCTTGAAATAAGAGGAAAGATGAAAATCAAATGACAAAGGTGAGCACCTATTCAGTTTTTTGTGCGGTCTTTGTAGACAACTTTCTCTTTATCCGGCTGTAGGGTCCAACTGTTCGATCAGCAATGTACATGTATATTACCTGGCTCCAAGACTTATAAGAGTCCAAACCCTCGTAGTACTCCGGAGCAATCTCCTTTACCTTGTGAAGCTTGCTACCCGCAATTCTTGGGAAATCATGATGCTCGTTGTGGTAGCCTACGCACCATGTCATAAGATTCAAGGGGCCATAGTAGGAGTATGTTTCTTGCGCTTTGTTAAATACATAGTGTTCTGAAATAAAATGGCCTGCCATTGGGTGCATTCCTCCCCCCACGAATGTGGAAAGGATCAAATAAGCAAAAGATTTCCAGCCCGAAAAATAAATTATGGAAGCGTCAAGTGCCAATTGGACAATCAAATTGATGAACTCCCACATGCCCGGGGGTTTTGGTTTTACAAAAAGAGGCCGGAGGGCATAGAAAAAAAGTTGTAAGATAACCCATAAGGATTTTGCAAGGATATTAGTCACGACATGGGCTTCAGTGAGGGTAGGAATATCCATGTCAATTCCATCAACTCCTTGAAAGCGATGGTGCTCAAGGTGGTATTTTTGAAAGGTGACCGACATTGGTACACCAACGGGGAGGTTAGCAAAAATCCCAAGGCATCGGTTATAGAGTGGAGTAGAGAAGGCGAGGTTGTGACTCAGCTCATGAATGGCCAAGAAGAGGTTGTGGTTGAGAAAAGAGCCGAAAAAGTAGGCTATAATCAGTATTTTCAGCCAGCTTGCATTATGGAGGAAAGTAGCAGTCCACAGTTGAAGCAAAACGACGACAGTAATCTGCAATAACACAATTATGAGCAGATAAACCCAATATATTGCTCGGCAGATGTTTATAGATCTAGAGCCTAAACATTGGCTGGAATATGAAGGGACATAGAGTTCCGCAATGATGAACGAACTAAAGTTGTGTGAATTCGAAAAAAAAAACTAGAGATATCATCAATTCATGTAACAAGTTTATTCAATCAATTATCCAATATACGTAACCACTCTTTTGTAAGAAGATGGATTCCAAAATCCCTAAAACAACACCAGTTGTGTGGATTTTATGTGATCCTGTTGAGTTTAGCTTCCAAACAGTGAGGCAGCACTGCTTTTTTAATCACCAATTCATTGTCAAACTTATTAGGCAATTGAGTTGCTGTTGGGCTTCTGGTAAAATCAAGAGCCTTTCAGTTGCAGATTCAGTACCGTGATAATTAGGGGGAAAAAAAAGTGAAATTTCATTGTCAGCAATTACAACAATGCAAAGATCTCGTTTTAATGTCGAAGAATCACAAAACTGGGAACACTGTACATTTCCAATAAGAGGGAATTGATGCAACCAAGTTAATGCATGATATCAATTGAGCTCTGGTGGAGATATATATTGAATATATTTATCTATTTTAAATGAACAATTTAGTGATTTCTAGGAGCAAAATTTCATGAAACATATAGGCTATAACTAATTCTTACTGTTCTGGAACAAAATTAATGGTTAAAAGTTCAAGCTTGAGAAATTATTTAGAAATTCCCTCTTCTCTCTCCCTCTCTTCCCACAAAATCCCTGTGGAAAATTTTATTGTTAGTGCCACCTTTAAGGTCATGAATTGCATCGAAAATCACCTCTACCGAAAGCTTGGTGCACGTACCAAGTGATTTTCAGCCGCAGCATCACGTGAACAATAACTAATTGCTCTCATTAGAAACTAACTCACGCCCAATTTGCAAACATATTCAATAGAAGATCGATCGAAGTACAAAAATCATAAGAGTATACCACTGTAAATCAATAAGTTTTTTCGCCAAACCTCGTTCGGAAACTTCACAGAACATCACATAACCCAATCAAAAAACGCGAGATTCAAATAAATGATATTGCACATAGCCGATAGACAATCTGTCAATGTCAATGCATATTAGTAAAACAAGAACAAGGGAACCCACAAATCTATTCACCCACAATTTCTCAATTTAAAAACATTGGAAATCAATTGATATATATAGAATCCCCTCCTCCCCAATGTTTACAGATCTAGCCAAGCCCCTGATGCAATAAAGAAAACACGTAAAATTCCCATTATCAATCCACGTCTGTGCGTGCATACAGGCGTAAACATTATAAATATAAAAGTGTATATGCATATGCATATGTAAATAGTATAGTATACCTTGAGAAAAGCCCAGGGATCGGGGCCGAAGAGTTGTTTGATCTGTGGGTACTGAGAGAGGATCTGACGGCGGCGGGAAGCATGAGGTTCGTCCGTGTACGACCAGAAGAAGTCCGTCGCCATGACTCCTTCTCTCTCATCTTCCCCACCCATTTCTCTCTCTCTCTCTCTCTCTCTCTCTCTCCCCTCTGTTTTGAGATTCTCCTTAGTCCTCTGTTTCCTCGGAATTTAAACGATCGTCCCTACTGATTTAGCGGGTTTTAAAGTCAGGATTGCCCACGTCCTCACGTTCGTTTTAGAGGCAAGTTCACTTTCACCCCTGTTGTTTGACTAATTTGAGATTTTGCCTCTTAACATTTGATTTTTACTAGTACAGAAACCCACCCCTTCGTCACCTCACGTGCGTGTGTGCAGAAGGGTATGCATTTAATATGTGGTTAAAATTGTGGCATCTCATAAAAATTCATAACTTTTGGTGCACTCGAAACGTCCAACTAAAAACTCGCAATTTTTCAGTAATATGATTCATAACATTTCTACTAGGAATCATAACATTTGCTTCTCTTAACTTTTTAGCAATACAATTCGTAGTAATATTTTCATTAAAATATTATATATTGGTGCGTGTCATAAGTTTTATACTACTATAAACTCAAAACATTTTAGAGGTGCATTAGGTACACTCCCAAATAGGGGTGTGTACTGTAGCCTTGCCCAAAAAAAAACATCGTATAATTACTGGACAAATGTACACAGTTCACTGTTAAACTCCAATAACAAAACTTGCAAATGATCTTAATACACTGGTTTTCGTCCTCACTCACACACACACACACACCCGCCACGGATCCCTTTTACTTTCCTTCTGTGCAAACCTCATAGCTTCTGATCTAATTTTGATGATCCAAATCGTAAAAACTGCTCAGATCAAAGCCTTTCTCGGTCATTTTTCTTGTGATTCCTCGCGAGACCCTTAAAAACATGTTTTAAACATATTGAACGGTTCGGATCATTAAGATTCGATCGGGAACTATGAGGTCCTCACCGTATATATAGATGAGTACATCTACGTACAAATGCATAATATAATTTAAAATCAAAGAGAAGTGAGTCCCTCAAAATAGAAGAGATCCAAAACAAAATGATGAACCTTTCAAGGGAGTGAGTACTTCAAATGGTGAATTGAAATCTATTCTAATCAAGAAAGGGAGAAAATCAATAGGTGTGGGTTGTACGACCATAATTTTGAAACTATGAGACATCTATACATTTATAAAAAAAAAAATTAAAAATAAAATGGTGGCTTGCCACTTTGTAATTTAGATGGTTGTGCGAGGCTGGAATTGTCTTTCTCCCATGACTTATCCAACACCGTCTCACGAAAACTTAGCTTTATTTACATACATATATCAATTATCTATTACTCCCTTCGTTCCAAAATAAGTGTCTCATACTCTCTCTTTTACCATTTTTCAAATTTAAAAATTAAGTACTTCCGTGTATCGTTGTTTCAAATTTTTTTCCACCAAATTAAAGTACTCATTGAGTATTTTAATTTGATGTAAAAAAAGTTTGAAAAATGATACACAAAAGTACTCAATTTTGCTATTTGAAAAATGACACGATTTTTCGAAGTAGACACTTATTTTGGAACGGAGGTAGGACTATTAATTATAAAGGAAAAATTTTGAAGTTGGCTTAAACTTTTTAATTAAGTTCTCCAAAAATAACCTAACGTGGTAGTAAATGCTCAGTACTCACACATCACAACCGCCTCCCCAATTTCCACATTATCTATGCTTGACAAAATTGATATTACATTCACTCATACATAACGCATTTTAAAAGTGTAACCGCTTCAATTTCTCATCATCTATTATATCTATCTTTTTTAATATATATAAAGAGAGAATACAAGTTCGGTGTCTCTCTTTTTTTAAACCCTATCATGTTTTTTTCTTTCCATAAATGCCCTCAAAAAGAATTAGAACACGGGCTAAAGATATACAAAAACTAACCTTAGGGATATACTGGACTTTTTAACACCACTTAACCTCCAAAAATAGTTACCACTCCCCTGCATGACTTCCTACTCCACAAACTACCCAGCTTTCTCGGTTCTTCTACCAAATTATGAAAGTCATTCATTGATTGGAAACAAACAAAGAACTTTAGATGTCATAGTTTCAGATTATTTTCAAGCCCACGTGCTTCCGGTTGTCATGCATGCAAAAGGGACCGTGTGAATTGAACCATCTTTTGGGCTTCCACAGTGGAAAATGTCAAGTGCACAGAAAATTTACCCAAAAAGTACACAGAAAAGTACAATTAATGGCCCAGATTCATTTGAGAGTGAATCTGGGCCACTGATTGTAGTTTTCAAGGTACTTTCGAGGTAAATTTTTTGCGTAAGTGGCAGTGCTGCTTTCACGGTTGGTTCTTGAGCCACGTCTAAGAATTAATCAATTATCATCAATCAATCAATCAATCAATCAATCAATACATCATGCTTTCGGTTGTCATGCATGCAAAAGGGACTGTGTGAATTGAACTGCTTCCACAGTTGGTTCTTGAGCCACATCCAAGAATCAATCAATCATCATCAATCTATCAATATCTATCTATCTATCAATATACTATAGCAGTGTAGTTGAACCCTCAAAAGCCTCTAAACCTTCAATCCAAATTTTCTACTTCCTCTGTCCCAAAAAGTTTGGCCTATTTACAAATTTTCAAATTTTATGTACAATACACATTGTTACCCAAAAATTGTAAATTTTCAAGTTTTTCCTTCATTAGTTGACTCTAATAACATAGGAGTTAATCAAGATTTGAATTTAAACAGTTTTCCGTAAAGCAGAAAATCTTGCCGCCAATGAAATCATAGACCTTTTTCAAAATTTTAAAACGCACTTTAAACTTAAAAATTTTCAAATTTTTTTGTTTTGGTCTCATTGTTTTGATTGTTAAAAGCATCTCAAGGGTAGAAATAGAATTTACCAACTTTCCTTTGTTGAAATTTTTAAATTGGTCCTATATTTTGGGACAGCCGAAAAAAAAAGTAGATCAAACTTTTTAGGACGGCAGTAAATTTTTTAGCTTTTAATTTACAAATGGCAAAAGCTGGAGACAACCCTATGGCTGGTCACCTTTGTATTACACGCTCTAAAATTTCACTCCACGCGCCTTTCTTAGTCAAGTCCATTTGTACTCTTTCTAGACAATGCCAATTTGCAATGATTTGATTGTTCTTTCAACCACAAATTACCAAATTATCCTTTAGTTATTTACCTTCCCCCAAGTACTGGAGCGGCTTTTACCTTCCCCCAAGTGGAGCAGCTAGACCATCAACGACTTCTTTTTTTTTTTTTTTTGTAGGTTGTATAATTTTGGGGAATACTAATGGGTGCAACATTACACTCGTTAAGACTAAAAAAAGTACACTTGTGAGCCTCACTTGTACTTTTAAGTACACTTTTAAGTGTACTTTAAAATACAAGTGGGCAAGTGGTGGTTGGCTCATGCGGTAGAGTTTTTGGATGCCCCGTACTGCATCCGGGAATCGAATCACATTCCCCCCTCCCCCATGTAATAGATTAAAACTGACGAATGACAAAAAAAATAACAATAATACAAGTGGGACATAACAAATGTATTTTTTTGTACTCTTAACAGGTGCAATAGTGCACCAGTTTACCGTACTTTCTATTTTTGTACTCTTATTTGGTAGTCTTGAGGTACTACACACCACCCTTATCAAATTGTGTGTTTACTGCACATTACTGGACACACAATAAGCAAAAATAAAAAACAAAAAACGTACATTTCAGTTCACCTTTTTTATACTGTTCAATACATTTACATTTACTTTATACACTGGTCACACATTTTAACAGCCTTTTTCAACCCATTTGGCTTATGTTAACATTTTTCTTAAATGTATTTACCTTATGAAAATATATGTTGATAAAGGTGTTCGGACATCATATAGCGGTGCCTCAATACACTGAATCTGAAAATGGCCAAAAGGTTAAACTAGTCATTTTGTAGAAACAATAGACAACCTTACAACTTAATTTGAGCGGCTCTGAGTCTTCGTAGAATGCTAAAATGGATCATATGCCCCATATAAGGTTTCCTATGCTACTGTCATACCATACTGCTACTACTTTGTGCTTCTTTAGCTTTGGCTTTGGTTGGATGCTGTAACCTCGAACTGTTCATTGATTTAAAATAAATTTTTGAGTGTTCTTGCAAAAGGTAATGGAAAAAAAGTTAGAATCCCCAAAACGGATCAACAAAAAATTGGAATCCCCAAAGCGCAGGAGATATAAGGTTTCCTATATATGCTGCTGTCATACCATACTACTACTACTTTATACTAAAATCTACATGTCAAAAAGTAATGGAAAAAAAGTTGGAATCCCCAAAACGGACCAACAAATCCGGACGGAGGGAGTATTATTTCTTGCTTTTACCAAAAACTGTAGATTTTAGTATACCCACCATTCGAATAAAAAAGAAAGAAAGAAAGACTTCCACTATTCCAAAATTGCTCTTCCTTTTTTGGGAACCATATATTTGCTGTAAAAAATATTTATGAGATTTTTTTTTTTCAAAAAATTTACTTTATTTTTTCTTTCTAAATGAGATTTTTAAATTGGTGCAGAAAAATCACGCAAACACATATTTTTCTTTGAAAAATGCACGGTTGAAAGAAAGACTAGCAATTTGAGACAGATGGAGTAACGTAATCCTTCAACTTTGGTATACTTTTAATATATTTTCACATACTTTTTATACATTTTTCACACATTTCAGTACACTTTTTAAACTTAACTACTCCCTCCGTCCCCATTTATTTGTCCATTTTGGGAGTTCGTGCCACTTTTCAATTGATTATATCTCGTAATATACATTGTTTTACATGATTTTGAAAACATTATTTTATAGAATTAATTGAGATTTATCAAACAAGATCCATATTGAATATAAAATTAATTACCGATTAAAAGTTATAGCTTGTTTTTTATCCGGTTAGAATTGGACGAGGGATCAAAATTTGGGGACGGAGGGAGTATAACATAGTGAACTGATTTGAGCATTTTTCTTGTTTATTTGAAGAACGGCGATACGTACACTCCCCGGGAGCCACTCCCAGCCACACCCTCTCTCACATGGGGTGTGGGGCCCAGATCTGGGCCCCACACCCCATGTGAGAGAGGGTGTGGCTGGGAGTGGCTCCCGGGGAGTGTACCTATCATTTTTGTTATTTGAAGTCACCGGAATGACAAAAGAGATGAAGGGTAATCTCGCCTTTTTTAAAAGTTACAAGACCCAGACTGAGCAGTTAGAAAGTTGTGTTGATTGAAGTTTGAACAATAAAATATCACTTTTTTGTACATGTACTGACTTTAATCAACCGAGTCGCAGTATTTTATTTTTATTCCGTGGTCACCCAATGGGTGGTCACTGGCGGAACCATTTACAGATTGAGAGTGAGAGAGAAAGAGAGAGGGCGTGAGGACCGCAGGAGGTAGGGACTGGGCGAAAGAGTGTTTTTCATGCTTCGAGTTGTCACGCATGCAAAAGGGACAATGTGAATCAAGGTTCTGAATCTCGTACCGGATAAAATATCAATTTTTTTACTGGTACGGTATGGTACCGGACGAGTACCGGTACCGTTTTGAATTTAGCGGTATTACTTGTATATACATATATAAAATCGAAATTTTTCCTAGTATCATCCATTTTTTTTTTGGGTAAATTATATCATCCAATGAATTATAATTAGACAAAGAATAAATGTTCCAAATATCATTTAACAAGTAATATGTTTAGTGATAAACTTCCTAATAAACTGTAAATATTAAAAAAACAAGGATTATATGTGGCATAAAAAAGTGTGCTATATTGCTTCTTTTAAGTCAACACTAACAGTTGAACATTTTCTTTAAATAAGCCTAGCAAAAAAAAAAAAACGAACATAAAAATTTCCAAAAGAAAGCAATGGAGTCTAGGCATTTTTGAAGGAAAATAAACTCTAGTTAATGCATTGTAGCTGTGTACAACTCTCTAGAATAGGGCCCCACCAACTATTTGGTAGCTGTAGTACAATTTGGTTGTGCATGGTTCGGGTTTTGAGTTTTGGTTTTTATAATGATTAAAGGGAGAAATAGGGATAATAATTAAAAAATAGGTATTAATAATTGGAGAGAGATAGAGAGAAAAATAAAAATAATATTTAAAAATAAGGGTAATAATTTAATAATAATTGAGAAAACTGGTTCTTGAAAACCAAAACGAACAAGGCCAAAAGTGTCTCCTTCTCAACATCGAAAACCATCTTCGATCATTCACAAAGGCCATCAAACCAGAACCTCGACCCCCAAAATTTCCGATCAACTTCGGCCAGCTCCATCACCAATCACTTCAGGTACATCTCTCTCTGTGTGTGTGTGTGTGTGTGTGTGTACATCTCCAGATCTGCCACTCACAATGGCCGGTCAACGTTAGCCGGAGAGGTGGCCGGTCATCCGAAGCACAAATCGAAGCACAGATCGGCAACCATCTTTGATCGGATCAAACTCATAGCAGCCGCAGTAGGGTTTACAGAGGGGAAAACGTGAAGAAGGGAGGTTTTATATGAAGTTGTTTTCGAGAAAATTACAAATTTGTCATCTGCAATTTCTCGGCCGGAACAGCCGGTACCTGAGTACCGTCCGGAATGACCGGAACCGACCGGTATTGGCCGGAATTGAGGATGGGACGGTATTATAAGGTGAAGTTACCGTTTTTGTTCGAATCCGGTACGTACCAGCCGTTACGATACGAGATTCACAACCTTGGTGTGAATTGAACTACCATCTCACTGTCTACTTTTTCGTCATGTCTTTTAAATTCACTTTTCCTTCCATTTTCTTTAAACTTTTGCCACTTTATATGCGATCTTACCGGACGCCCCCAAGTGAACTTTTTATAATTTTGAGTAGTCGGCAATAACGCTTTGGGATATTGGACTGGTATTATTGGATTAGCACTTAGGAATTAGAGTGTGGAAAAATCGGCAAGAACGGCACGTTAGCATGGTAATATATGATTTGATAACGTGGCAGTTCAAAAAAGAAGTATGTAGGCTCCGTTTGTTTTTAATGTGAAATGTTCTACAATAGAAAACATTTTCCTCGTAAAATGATTTTGCAAAAAATATTCTTTTCATTTTTATTTTTCAGTGTTTGGTAGACATTCAAAAATTGTTTTCTGCTCCAATAAAAAGATATTCCAAAATACCAATATCATTCAAAGTTTCGGCTCTCCCAATTTCTTCATAAAGACGTTAAATTGGCCCCTTTAAAAAATAGAGTCTAAAGATGTGTGTGAGTATGTGTGGACGGACGATACTAGAATTTTGGTTTTGATTGGAGGTGGAAGAATAGAATAGAGGATGGGTAGAGTGAGAGAGAATTTCCTTGTAGGTGACTGTGGACTGTGGAGAGAGTGTGCGAGTGTACTTTATTTTTATGTTTATACAGGAAATTATTTTTATGCCCAAACAAATCGAGCCTTAATTCCGTGTAATTTGTCATAATACAATACATAGATATGAAAAAATATGAATAGCTTATTTGATGGGATATTTGATGTTACAACTACTTTGACTATGATGTGAATTAACTATTAGGACAAAGTAGTAAAATTACTCGAGTTCAACTACCCACTTCTCCATTTGCGCACCTTGAGTATTTAGTAACACATGAACAAGCGGAGTGTGTGCGCCACCTCTAGTCTTATTATGTATTAAGGGATTGAGACCATACTACTGAACTATTTCCTTCGGAATCTATGGTCTACGGCTACAAGCGATACCACAACCTATAAAGCTCTGGCTACTGATTATTTACAAAAATAATAATAATAATAATAATAATAATAATAATAATCAAAGCAAGATCAAAGGCCATTTTTAGGTGCATGGGTTCTCTTTTAAAACTTTGAAGGATATACTAATGGTGCACCGTGCACACTCCACATTGGTTCAATAACCATAAGGTATTGCATATATACTCAAACGGAAACTAAGTTCCCACTCACGACCCACATAGCAAGCTACACCAAGTGAGAAGCGTAAAACAATTAGCTCATAAGAACTACCATTGTATAAACATTCATCAACGGATGCCGCTTCCCATTTTGGATAAAAGTGCAAGCCTATGGCTGTAGAAGTAGGATTAATGGCAGTTATGTGCTCATGATAAAATAAAAGGATGAATCCACAAATGAGCTACACCGCAGGGGCGAAAGTGAATTTTTTCCTTCATTTTTTGTGTTATTGTGATTCGTTCGATAGGACCCATATTCATTTTGATGACTTAATTTTCAGATGATGCAATATATATTGATCTGATATCATCTTGATCACACAAACATTAATTTTTTTTGGAGAAATAGAAAGAATATTATTAAATCCAAAACCACCGGCCAAAACCGGGTACAACAAACCACCGGCCACAAAACAACCGGCCTTAAAACTACCAAAAAAAAACGGCCAAAAACAACCTTAAAAAAAAACAAAAAAAGAAAAATACAGGAAAAAAGAAGAACGCCACCGCCGTCGTCGGAGCTGTCACCCATCCGAAGCCGCCGCCGTCGTCGTCAGGAGCCCGGATCTAAAAACCCCAGATCCGGCTCCCCCAGGTCCAAAAATCAAGGTACGGTCACCCACACCGGACCGGAGAGGAACGGATCCGGCATGAGGAGTCTCCGGTCACCCAAACAGGCGTTCAGAGGAGGAGAAGAGGAGGAGGACGAACACAAACATTAATTATTAGAATAAGATGTTCGACCAATTTAAACCTTTGTATTAAATTATTTTGCTATTGTACTTTATGTCTTATAGTATAATTTGGAACTAACACGGTATAAAAGTTGCTGCCTAGTTCGTACGTCACCACTTTTACTAATATTGGCATATTCTCCATTCTTCCAAATTCAATTCGTGTTTACACTATAGAAAACAACTACCACGAGTGAACATTCATCAGGCCAGATTCGGGTTGAGCATAAAATACATAATAACGTAGTTTATGCATCTTAAACGGGGTTTCAACTGGTGGCTAGCTCATGCAGTAGAGCTCTTGGATACTCCACATTGCGTCTTGGATCGAGTCACATTCTCCTCTCCCTCATGTAATAAATCAGAAATGACAAAAAAAAAATTACAGATTTTTAACTCTAAGTCTTGAAAAGAGGCATCTAATTACCATTAAGGTAAGTCACTCTTTTTTAGGGTTTAGGTTTAACGTGCACTTTCCCATTATAAGGTTTTAGAAATTTAGGCACTTTCATAGAGTACCCTAGAGTTTTAGGAACTTTCATAGGGTAACCTAAGGTTTAGGTTTAGACACTTTCATAGGGTACCATAGGGTTTAGGTTTAGGCTGCAATTTCATATTATAGGGTTTTAGTGGTTTAGACACTTTCATAGGATATCCTAGGGTTTTAGGCATTTTCATTAGGGTACTTGAGGATTTAGGTTTAGGTACTTTTAGAGGTACTTTCATTATGTACTTTCATAGAGAGAGCCGGAGAACTCGGGGTGGGACAAAAAAAGGAGCGGGTGGAGCTTTTTCAATTTTGTTTGGAGCTGTTGGTAAATCCTCCATTGGAATTGTACCAGCCGGTACTTTCCTCAAAAAAATAATAGAAATAAAAATGAAAAAAATAAATAAATGGGCTTCATTCAATGTTCTTGGCCCTGTCCAATTAAAGATGCGGGAAATTCCAAGCCGCCCCCACTTTTTGTGGGGACTTCCGTCCAAATCATGTCAAAAATAGTACCGATTTTTACGCGCGCCCATTAGAAATTAAGAAGTAATGTACCGATTTTTAGTAATAATAAATGGGATAGCTTCTGTCATATCACCAGCTAATTCACATGGGCATTAATTGGTGTAGTAGGCGTGCGTGTAGCTGCTCTCTCTCGCTCTCTCTCTCTCTCTCTCTTAGTTCTTTTCCTTCTTTTAATGCTAGAGTACTCCTCTCTCTTCTCTCTTTTATTTTATATTTGAAAATAAAATAACTTTGTTATACACAATAATTTTTAATAAATATTATATATTTGAAATCTACTTGATGAGATATTTCAAATAAGATCGCATTTTAATATGAAATTATGTACATGTTAAAAAAAATTATTTTATACCTATTAATTCTAATTCACACCTCTTCTAAACAATTCACACCCTCCAAAATGAAAAAATTCACAGACTTGAAATGTAGAATTCACACATATCACAACTCACTCTTCAAAATACACAATTCACACCCGAAAAAGAAAAAATTCACACCCCTCAAATGCAAATTTTACACCCCTTCTAAATAATTTACAACGCTCAAATGCACACAATTCACACCTCCAAATAACACACAATTCACACTCCCAATAACACACAATTAACACCCCTGTAACAATTCACACCCTTAATAACACACAAATTCACACCTCTGAAATAATTCACACCCTCTATACAAACAATTCACACCCCTAAAAAAATAAAAATAAAAATTTATGCATAATTTTATATTCACAATGTATCTTGTTTGATAGATCTCGTCGAGTAGGTTCCAAAAATATTAATTTTTGAAAAAACGGATATATAAAATGAAAAATATTAAGTTTTAAAGTTTTAAGAATATAAAAAAAGAAAGCGAGAGAGAGAGAGAGAGAGAGAAAGTGAGTGACCTAAACAATTTGTGCAAAAAAGCAACATTTTTTTTTTTTTTTTGCTTTTGCCGTTTTGTCTTAATCAGTTGCGCAGAGGAGTGAGAGAGTGTGTACCAAAAAGCAATTATAGGGTGGGGCACTCGGAAAAGGAGGGAGAAGAGAGAGAAAGTCATTGGACAGTTAACCTCAAGCACATCAGGGATTATTAGGAAGTGAAAGACAAAATAGGATTTGGACGGAAGCCCCCACAAAAAGTGGAGGCAGCTTGGAATTAGAGAGAAAATCAAAAGAAATTTGAGAGTAAATCAGTAAATTGAAATTGTATGTGAGTTTTTCATTTGATAAGATCTGCTAAAATCAATAGTTGTTAAAATTAATAGTTGATTTTAGCAAACAAGGGAGCCATTTGCTTTATTTAATTTAGTAGATTTTTATCAAATGGGAAACTCACCCTTAAAAATGGCAAGGAGGAGAAAACTTTTTACAGAAAATTGGTGTAAAGGACAAATTTGGAGCTTTAAAGGGTGTTTAGTCCAGCTTAACTTATTTTAAGACTTCCAATATATTGATAGGAAATTTTTCATGGCTCAAGGACAATACTAGACAAAAATACCCTTAATGAAACCCATCACCCATGCGCACCATGTGGAGGAATTTTGTGGCGACAAAAGTGAAAGACGGTACACAGCCCGTCACTTTTCTGGCAATAAAAGTGAAAGTGACATATGGACAAAAGTGAAAGCGACATATGACATATGAACAGTGATGTTACCCGTCACTTTACCCATTGCCTCACTCTCTCTCTCATGTGTGGGACAAAATTGATGCATGTGACAAAATTAATTTTTCATTTAATTATTTAATTTTGGGGTGGGTTCAATTTTAGGGGTTTAGGCTTTTTGGGGTAGGATATAGTGAGTTTTAAACATTTTGGGTTTAGGCACTTAGGGTGCACTTTTCAATTATAGAGTTTTAGTGGTTTAGATACTTTCATAGGGTATTCTAGAGTTTTAGGCTCTTTAGGGTGCCCTAGGGTTTATGTTTAGGCACTTTCATAGGATACCCTGGGGTTTAGGTTTAGGTTTAGGCACTTTCATTAGGTTTGGGGGGTTTAGGCACTTTCATTGGCTAGTGGGGGCATTTTTGGAATGTGTAGGTGATTTTTCCTCTTGGCATTAATGAAAAAGTTGATGTCCTTATTGCAGAAAAGACCTATTTACTATGTCCTTCCAAAAATAGACCCAATTTTTTACTATTTTCTCCTCCTTGCCATTTTTCCCCCAAGTTCCGAACACTTCACTTGACGCCTGACGGGCTGCAACCCAGGCCTGCTTTGACACTGATGGGCTGGCCCATCCTCATTGATTGATAACTTCATAGACGAAAATGTACATCATCGTCTTCAGATTCACCAAAATACCCTTCCTGTCACTCAAACACAGCAACACAGCTCAAGCCGAAAACCCAGAGAATTTGCCATGTAAACATCTCAACATAGCTTGAGAATGAGAACCCTAATCTCTCACAATCTGGCCCACCATTGGATTCCTCAATTTTCATCTCCAAATTTTCTTTTCCACTTTCCTTTAGTTTCCCGTGAAAATTCGAACTCCCTCAGTTTCTCCCAGAAAAGATGGCTTTTTCACCCCAAAACATCGACTTTCTGCTCAGCATCTGAACCACTGAGTTATGGTGGATGGGATGACGCAATACTCGTTGGTGGCCCAGCTAACTCGGGTGAGTCAAACCAGCTTCGCAATCTTCTTAACTCCCTAGGAATTTATGACAAAAGGTACATCTTTGTTTATGTCTTAGGGTTTATTTGTGCTTTGGCCATTTCTGGGATTAGGGTTTCTTCAATTATTGTGATCCCAACTTGTGTTGTGGTTTTTGCTGTTGGGTTTTCAATTGGTTTTGTTAATGGTGGACATGTGAATGAGTTAAGCTTAATTGGGACCAAGAAAAGGCCAAAGGGTGAAATTTCTAGGGTTTCCATTGAGAAACTAAGGAATTTGGTGGATTCATTTTCTGGGTTTGGTGGTAAAATTAGTAATTTAAAGAGTGATGTAAGAAGACATATTGAGAGCAGTCATATCACAGTGGGTGATTTGGAGGGTTATGTTAAGGCAATAGAATCGATTGGGTTATCCGCTTTGAATGCTAAAAGTGCCGCTGAGACCTGTATTGACATCATTTTGGTAGAAAACCAGGAGTTGGAAAGAACATCGAATCAAAAGTCCGCTAGGAAAAAGAAAGAAGCAGGCGAAAGTAGGTTTGACTTGTGGCAGTTGATCGGTGGTGTGTTCAAAGAAAAATCAGGTGTTTCCAAGGCTAATCAAAAGAAAGATATTGTTAAGAGGGATTCAACAGATGTAGAGATGAATGATCGAAGTCAAGGTAACATTTTGTCTCCCAGAGTTGAAGACGAGGTTTTAAATTCGGGGTCTAATTATTCTGGGGGAACTAGGAGTGCAACCTTTTCTGGAGAGAGAAGAATAAATGTACTTGTGCGACATGATGAAATGAGTATTTCAGATATGGGCAGTAGAGACAAAAGAGGTTTGGACGATGAACAGTTTAGCTATCGGAATAGAAGATTGCAGTTTGTCAACAATGAGAAAATCTTTCTAAGGACCGGTAGTCAAAATAAAGTTGAAACATGGGCATCACCCCTTGATTCTGACAATTTAAGTGGCGGTTTGGGGCATATGGACACAGAGGCTTTGTATGAAGAAGAACAGATACTTCACAAAACCAATGGAAGTTACAGGCCTATTCCTAGGAGGGAGCATAGAGAAGAAGATACTTACAAACCTTCTAGCAGAGAAGAATATGATGCAAATGAAGTTCAGCACCTACCATCTTCGGTTTCCAATGATATTGAATTCAATAGGTATCTTATGGAAGCTAATGACCTTCTAAAGGAAGCCAGGAAATGCTTAAGGGTTAAAGGTGATGAAGAGATAGCAGAAACTGTATTATATAAATCTGCAAACTTACTCTCTGAAGCCATAGACATGAAGCCTATGAGTTTACTTGCTGTAGGTCAGTTGGGAAATACTTATCTTCTTCATGGAGAACTGAAATTGAAAATCAGTCGTCAGTTGAGGTCTCTTCTTGTAAACAACCATCCAAAATCTGTTCAGAGAGGACGTAAAGTACAAAAAGGGCTTGATGATGAGGTTGAAAGCAAAGATAAGATTGCATCAGCTCTAGTTAATGTATGTGAAGAGTGTGAAGAACTTCTACTTGAGGCAGGAAGAAAATATAAGTTCGCCTTAACCATTGATGGAAATGATATGAGAGCCTTGTACAACTGGGGTCTTGCATTGTCCTTCCGTGCGCAGTTGATTGCAGATATAGGACCAGTAAGTAAATTGTCTTTAACATGGTTAGCTTGTTTTTCTTTTTACATTTTTTTTAACCATCTTTGAACTCCGAGAATCTTAGTTCGTTTTGGGAACTGGAACTGGAACAGTATTCTTTTTTGTGGAAAATGGAAACACTATACATTGCTTCCTATTTAATTGAAATGGACACGCCAAAGGTTATAAACCTTAGGGCTCGGTTTGGATGGATAGCAATTTTATATTAAGGGTTTTGTTTTAAGTTTAACAGAACATAAGAGATATAGTAATATGTGGTTTGCTGAATTAGAGTGAAGTACAAAAGATGTAGTTTATTGGCATCGACATATAGTTATGCTTAACATGAAGGATTTCAAATCATTACTATCAAGTAGTTATTTCAAATCCATATCAAAAACATCAACGCCAAAATATGATACTTTAAAGCGGAGTCCCACACATTGCCTGGGTACCAAAGTAGTATGAAGTATATAAGCATCAGGGCACTCTCATTTCATAAGCTAGCTTTTTGGGTTAAGTTCTACGCAAGACCGCGTAACATGGTATCAGAGCTAGGTAGGAGACGTGTCCCTGGCCTACACACGGCAAATGTTGCGGAGTGATCACGCCGTGCATGAGGGAGAATGTGAAGCGAAGTTACACATCGCCTGGTACCAAAGTAGTATGAATTATATAAGCATCAGGGCACCCTCACTTAACTGTCAACGGTGATGTTTCTCAATGGTTACTTAAGTTTTGGGCCTAAGTTTAACCTTCGAAACTGTTGTTTTAACATTAAGCATATCTTCATGGATTTCAGGAAGCAGCGGTTGATGCTGACAAGATTTTCTTGGCTGCAATCGACAAGTTTGATGCCATGATGTCCAAAAGCAATGTTTATGCACCTGATGGTATGATAACTTGCTCGTCATCAGTCTGATGTTCATTTCTCACCTTCACAACTCATGTCCTCGTGATAATGGATATCTGACATCAAACAACTATTTTCAACATATTAAGAGATAATGGCCTTGAAGGAGTTTTACAGCCATTAATCAACCTGTTAATCGCAATTTTTTGCTAAAGAAGCCCGAGCAGGAGAGAATCCTTCTTAGTTTTACCTTAAAAAGTTATCATCTCTTACTCGAACTTGCCCAGTAAAGAGTACAGCGCCTTTTTCCTCTTGTTATCTGATCACTTAGAACAGTCAATCTCCCCGAGCTAGCATAGCACCCCAAGGCATAATAATAAGAAAGGGGCCAGGAAACCCTTCTGGCATTCTTAGGATTTTTAAAAAAGAAAATTTTGTATTTTTCCTGAAATTGATATCTGTTGTACTTCGAAACCGTGGTCCCCACTTCGCAAGCTGGAGTCCACACATTCGTTTGCCACCAATACGTCATCCAAAATCTGCCTTTCTGCAACAAAAGCACTTTGACTCCAAAAATGGGGTATAGGATACGTTGATGGAATAGAATTTTTTTGGGGATTGTCTGTTTTTTGGCCTTTTGTTCATTTCTTTCTTTTGTACATGTTTTCAATAAAGCTCGTTTTTATTATAACAGAAAAGATCTTAGAATCCTACTAAAACTGGAAAGCGTACTCATAACAATACATATCATACTACTTATCATTATCTAATCAAATCTTATCATAACTTTTTGAGAAGAAAAAAAAAAAATTCATGAACCAAAATCTTCCTCCGGCGACTGGGACATTAACAGTCCAAATCAATAAATAGAAGACTATGCACGCAGTTTAATATCTTTCATAAACTTGCTTTGTCACGATATATCATTGATAAGATGAAAATCAAATTGTGACTTGGGTATGTAGTCATTTTACCCCAACTATTGACAAGTTTAGTGATTTGCAGCTCTGTTTAGATGGGGTGTGGCATTGCAGCAAAGATCACGACTTCGGCCACGAAACAGTAAAGAAAAGGTGAAGTTACTGCAGCAAGCAAAGAGGCTGTTTGAAGATTCACTTGGCATGGACTCAGACAATCCCCAAGTAAGAGAAGCTTTATGTTCGTGCACTTCCGAGCTCAGTTTTAGGAGCTATTAGTCTTTCTCTGTAATATGCCAGTCTAAAATATGAACACTTTCCATTTCATTTTCTTGCTTCTCTTGTCCTCTTTCCCTGATTTCTATTTTTGGTGTCCGCCCCATTCCATGTTTGACAAATTCAAGTACAGAATTGAGAAGTATTCAAATAAAACCCACAAAGAAAGCAAAATGTTTGTACTTTGTACATTAATAATTCCTAGTGGATTACATACCAGGCGCTTCTTTTATTAGAAGAATCAACTTTTTGAGATGTTTGTTACATTTGGTATTGTCGTTCCCTCAGACTGTCCGAGATTTAAATCAAATGCATTGCTGAAATATCTTATGGTTGTCACGGGATAAGATGTAGGTTAATTTAACTGTGTATGATTTGTTGCCTTCTTATGATCAGTAAAGCGCACATTTTTTTGCGATTGTGGTTTTCCTTGGTAGGGTGAACGATGATGCCAAACTCATTTTTTGTAACTCCAAAGTTCATTACCCAACACACTTATAATCTGCTAAAATGGGTTCACTTATTGCTGGATTGATCCATTTGCTTAATATATGAACAAAACAATCGGGTGGCCGTATTATCGAATCCAGGTGTTTTCAGTTGTAAGTGTTAATGCGGGAAAATGATTTTTCTGAACATTGCATGAGGTGTTTTGCACATTATTGTGGGATACCTAGGGGGGTGTTCCACTAACTAGTTTTTTCCAAAAACTAGTTTTTCTCAAAAACCAAGACAAGTCATCCTCTCACAATACATCACATAACACAAAAACCAAGGCAGTTTTAAAACAAAACTACCTTAGTGGAACACCCCCTAGGTCAAGTAATCTGAAACAACATTACTTCACAATGGCTTGGACTGCTGGTGGGGCCGGTGGCGCCCACCATGGTTCCATTTTGATAATATGAATTGTGACACCTCAGACCAGCCCCCCTATTGTGGCTGCAAGGGCAGACGAGGCTACACTCGGTGGAAACGTAAACGGGTGACAGTTATTGAGTTATTGAGGACTGTTGTGCTGACCCTCGCATATTCCGTATTCCTCAACGCCGCAATATATTTGATTAGTCTTGTATCTTGTGACTAACCTTTGTTTTGCAAGTTTCGATATTGGCGTTGAGGGATTGGTTGGTTAGTTTTTTTTTAGTCTTGCTGGGGTGTAGCCTTGTTGTCTTGTGTATATTGTTATCTTGGGGCTCTGTCTTGTTTGCTACTTGCTTTTGTGTGTTTTGATATCTCTTGCATGGACTATACAACTACGGGTTGTACCATTTTATGAATGGGATGATCTTTAGTCATCAGGGGAAAAAAAAACCCTCTGCCTCCTCCATTGCTATCGCAGCTGCATCTTCCCTTGCCACAACTGTCGCGTACCTCACTATCATGCCACCATTGTTGCTTGCTCTTCTCCTCTGCCAAACCCCAATGCCCACACCAAAAGAATCTTTCCCTCGCCTCACTCTTATCATACCCTAGTTCTTTCTGGCATGTCCTCCAGTTCTTGCTTGCCATGGTCTTTTTACCTTATTTCAATTTCATTGGTTTCTTAGTACTAGAGGAACTGCTCTGGATTGAGAATATCTGATAAATGTGGCTATCCTGGGGCGGGGCCCCTGTGTTCTGAAGGGATAGAACACCCTAGAGGTAGCCTTGTAATCTACCAACACAGATGTGAGGTCTTTATGTATCAATTGCGCGGCTGTAGTTCGTGTGCAAATCGTGACAGTCCCGTGTTTTGTCCAAGTACCTTGTATTTGTGAATGTTTAGTCCTTGCTACTATTTATGCTTTCTGGATCACCTGATAAAGATTTATCAAGTTCGTGTATACCATTTTGACCACCTTGCGAGGAGAATCTGCTTTCTATAGATACCCCAGCGTCAAGCTTCACAAATCATGCTTTCAAGCGCAGTTCTTCTAACATGAGAAAATCATCGATCGATAGTAGACCAAACATAAGTGGAACTAGTAGAGGCCAACAATGTGGTTGACCAAAAAGTTTTCACTCTCGTACCTTAGCTCCCAAATCTGGATAATGTAACGATGTTTTAGTGCGTAATACAAGTCTGTACCTCAATGCAATGGATATCTACAACAGTATTGTATGTTTAACCATCCCAACTTCTTACCGGGAATGGAACAGTTTGTTACAGTAAGAGCAGCTTTCTGGAAAAACACTTGGCCTAGCTCATGTGATCCTGAAAGAGTCAAAATCTTCGCATGAGGTATCCAAATCTTCTCCAGGTATCGAGCAAAATGTGATGTCCGTAACAAGATCGATATGCTGTTTTGAGGTGCTTAATACCTTCACCATCGTAAAAGTAGATATTTTCTTCTTCTTTTTGAACTGAGAGTACAAGTAGAACTGGATCTTTGAAGATCTATAAAATATTCTCCTAAATCCGTCCCAATTTTCTTTTTCGCTTACACTATTCACGGTACCTCAAAAACTTGTTTATATTTTCAAATGTATAGTGTTACATATATTCAATATGGATCCCGTTTGACAGTTCTCGATGAGTTCTATTAAATAAAGTTTTCAAAATTGTAAAAAAATATTATAGATTAAAAAACATAAGCAATTGAAAATTAAAACGCATACACGTAAATGGACAAGAAATTCGGGACGGAAGTGATTTTTAAGTTCATGCCACTTGAAGAAGACTCTACACAACGATCATCCTTTGCTTCTTTGCTCCTGGAGTACCACCACATAGTGCTTCAAAGGCCTTATCTATCACACATTTGTGTGGAAGCCACACACTTGATGGTGGAACCTATACAAATGTGTAGTGGAGATGGATCTTAGAACACCACGTGATGGTGCTCCGGGAGCAAAGAATAATATTTCCCTCCACCACATTCATAACTACTTAGATTTTCACCTCCACCCGCTCGTCTCATAAGAATGGAGGGGGAAAAAAGAACAAAATAGTTACTACTATAAAGAGTTCTCGCTCTCAAAAATCTGTCCACCCAATTAATAGACAACTTAAAAAGAAAAAGGAAATGCTAACGGGTGTCATAGTGTACCCGTTAAGAGTACAAAAAAGTATAATTTAAAAGTACACTTGCATTTTAAAGTACATCTTCAAGTGTACTTTAAAGTACAAGTATACTTTTAAAGTGTATTTTTTTTTGTACAAGTGGTATCCACAAAAGTGTATTTTTTATAAGATAATGATACGCGTACAGAAAAAATGGAACCGAAATTGTACCAATCGCGTTCGGGGACCCACTTTTGGGTCCCACACAAGTGATCCGAACCGTATTTTCGATTCAAACGGTGAGACTTTGGTTCGAGCACTTCCAACCGTCCGATTGAGCTGAAATTTTGTGGGACCCCTCGGAAAAATGTTTTAAGAATAATGAACGGTTCGGATCACTCGTGTGGGACCCAAAAGTGGGTCCCCGAACGTGATCGGTACATTTTCTGTGCTCCCCGTTCTGTACGGGTAGCACTGCCCCTTTTTATACTCTTAATGGGTGCACTATGGCACCCGTCAGCATGACCCGAAAGAAAATACACGGAACAAACTCAAAAGCGACTACACTAGAGGAATGTAGATAATATAAGTCTCACATAATAAATGACCATACAATTAATGGCCTCTCCAACCGAAGTAATAATTTGAGCCTTTTGGTTGAATTTAAAATTGCAAGAACGCAATCACATGGCTCAGTGTGACAATAGGTAAATACAAACCCAAGAGCAACAAATGACATTTTTAGGCATCACAAGTAACTATTTTTTTAACAGCTAATTGGCGCAACATTGTAAATTTTACTACGCAAGTTTCCGGAAGTCCTAGCAGTAAGATGGAAGTTGGAATAATCAGAATCAGATTTCCCAAGTCAACATACCAATTACATTTGACCCCATATAAGTAAATGAAACAGGGAAATGACTAAAAGAAACAAAAGAATCCGATAAGGCTTGCCTTGAAGGCTACAGAAGGCTTTTCTTCAGATCCAGAAAATTTGTAGTGAATCAGCTTGCGATCTGTTTGGACCACATAAAAGCTTCTACAAAGAACATCATCATCATGGCATCCACCCTTTGAGGAAAGATCAATGCGCGTCCAAAATAGGAACCAAATTGGCCTCTAAAGTAGATCCAGTCATGGTACTTTGACCAATTGATCCGAATCAACAAATATCTGCAGAGTGCACACAAAAAAAAATAATAATAATAAATGAATTGGAAGATGAGGTTATGTTTTTAGTTTTAAACAGTAATTCACAGTTGGGTTTTCGACAATATCAGAATAGCAATATTCTAGAAGTCGGACAGACAATCATTCACAGAAAAATGGATGAATATCCTCTCAGGTTAGGCCCGCCACAAGGGAGCGTGAGATCACATATAATTAGACCTATAAGTAACCATTTTCAGTTGCAACTAAAATATTGAATCCCCATTTGTTTGACTGGACTAGTAGTGAAGGAATTTTTCATATCACAAAATAAGAAATCTCATCGGACATAGTGATGGAGTTGTACAGTATCCAATCGTCTTATGAGGATTGAGAGATTTCTTATTGGACCGATATTTAATCCAACCAACAAAAGTTGCAGCCAAACATAGGATATGTGGTCCCTTTGGATTTATACTCCAATCCGATGCTTTAATCATTCCCAATGGAAGATCCAGCATTGGATCCAACTGGTCTAAATTTGATCGGTTTGAGGGGTGTTAAAGATGATGAAAAGCATTTTGAACTAGTTATTGGTTTATAAAAAAAGGGCAGACTAACCTCCAAATCTGACAAAGAGTCGTATGTTCTCTTTTCTGTTGTGTCGAACACGGTTATGCCAGTGATTTTCTGAACCCCAAGTTTGGTAGCAATTAGGTTCTGCACAAGGCACCAGCAACGATTACAAGCAAATCGTGGAGAGTTGTTGGAAGTAGAAATTTATTCAGAACAGAAATCGGCACAGATTCACAAATGATCCAAAACCACATGAGGAGTCTGCCCATATGGGAAAAATCGTTTGAGGCTCACAGACCACACTTGCCGTTTTACCCGAAAAGAATTTCCACAATACTTAAGACCCAAACTGCCTTTTGATGAAAATTGCCTGCAGTTACATCCCATAACATATAGTTCAGAAACATATTCTTACCAGCTGGAAATTGGTAGAGCTATATGCTTCCACCTGTGGTAAAGCCTGTACATGGGTGTCAAAAATTATAGATTAGCTATCACAGAGCAACAATTACATGAGCTCAGTCGAGAGGGACGACAATAATGCATCGGTATATATGTCAGTTCCAGGTTTTAAATAACATCTCAGATTGAAACTGTAAAGAATCAAATTTTGCATGCTTATAGTGCACAGCCATCGAATGCCATGTCGGAAGTTACGCTTGCAGATGAGAATCCAAGACTTTGTCTGGATAGATGTCGATTTCAAATGGATTTACAGTCCATTTCAACAAAAATATAAGAACTTTAGTTACACATAGCTTGTGAAACTTGAGAGGGAAGGTCAGAGGCAGTGCTGATGTATTATAGAAGTATATATGATCCTTAACATTAAGGATTTACCAAACATCTCCTGTAAAGTCGGCATTTCATATACATAACGGTGAAGTTCCCAAACTCTCATCGCCAAAATCCATAAAATGTAAGAAAACTATCAGACCTAAATTTTGAGTTAATCTCGTCGCATATTAATAATAAAATGATAGTTATTATATTAATGTCATCACTTCATTTGAAACCAGATGAACCCTGAATGGACTTTCTAAGGCCATAAAATCATATTCTTGTACTAATAAGAAGAGGAATAACGACAGGAGAATGTGCCTACACTAGTGAATGATATATTTAGCAATTGTCAACATGTGTATACGTAAAATCCTCGACAGAGAATGCTTTTACCATAAGTAGTATGTACCACCAAATAAAAAGGATGACCGAAAGCAACTTAAAGCCTTACCACTGTTTGAATACCATTAACCATAACAACTTTCTCATCAGGCAAATCACCTTGCGATATCCAGACCTCGAAAGGACCCAGTTTCCTATCAGTCTTGTTCGTGAGATTCAAGCGTACCTACAAATGCATCAAGCAATCAAAGTTAATTGTTTTGGAAAAATAGATCTTAGTACTAGGACCATAACGGAAAATGAGTTTTCATGGAAAGAAACGGTGCTTCTTGGAATCTTGTACAGCAAAGGTGAGTCTGCATGGGAATGCAGATACTGTAACCATGCAGACTGATTGGCACCTGCTAGTTTATTACTAAGTAAAGTGTACCAACTTTTTTCTAAGAACCACATAAACAGTTATCTCAAAAAAATTGCATTATGAATCATACAAGTCTTGTAAAGGTTTTCAAGAATATTTCTTCCGTGGAACAAAGATGGAGGGTTCAACTGATGAAGAGCAAATAGTCCCAAAATTTTTATATACCACTTCAAGAAGCCCAAGCAACTGCATTCACAAAAGCTACAAAACTAGGAACTTCGCACCCATATAGAGTGCAATAACGCATCTGAGTAACAAAATTTGATCATAGAGTTCTGAAAGATAGATTCCACGATTGTCACTCCCCCTCTGGTGTTTTTTGAATACAGCTTACTTTACGAGGACAAAAAGGACGCAGGTGCTTCTTAATGAGAATGCAACAAAGAAAGGTTTTGTTCAGATAAACTAAAAAAATTGAGTATGACATGAAAATGGCTGGGGAAAACCGAACGGGTCATCTACCAAAAGCTTTTTTCCTAATCACAGGTTTTGTTGCAGATAAACTAAAAAAATTTAGTATGACATGAAAATGGCTGGAGAAAACCGAACGGGTCATCTACCAAAAGCTTTTTTCCTAATCAGCAACGCCAAAAGCTTAATTCATTGCCAAAAGTCTTAAGACAACCAAACAATTACATGACCCCAGTTACCAAAAAAACATATTTGACTTGCTCATTAAATTTTTAAATGAAAATGGTGAAAGGGAAAATTTGAACCTCTTTTAGACACTCATACTGTAGACTCGCCAATCTGTTAAACCTGAATTTGTTAAAAGAGTCAATCTACAGCTATTTGTACTCAAAAGATTAAAAATAAAAAACACCTTTGGCTTGATATACTTTTTTTCAACGAGATCCAGGATTTGTTCTACAACAACGAAAGAGTTTTTTCTGCGTAAAAGCATCTTTATTTTACAGATTCGAAGAACATGCTAATCATTTTGGCATAGACTATGGGATCTACGCCTGCTGTATGATTGATAAAAATGAAGTCAAATGTAATGCTGAATTATTGGTTTTCTTATTGTTGACTGCATGACGAATCCAAGTAATGAACATCAAAAAAATTCCGTTTTTGTACCATACATGTAAATTATCTAGAAAATTAAAAGGTAAAAGGATGATATGGTTCAAGTGTCCGCAAACTAATAATTGTCAGTTAAGTTGCAACACTACTTAATCGTATTCAGAAATGCATCTACAAGGGCAATAAGAATATTAGTTACCAAGAATGGTCTTTCCAAGATAATGACCGAAGGTACTTCCACAGGCTGTAACTCAATCTCCTTGCGTGTGATGGGCTGCAGAAGAGAACCTTTTAGATGTTTGAATGCATACATGCAGAACATATAAAGATAGATCCTATTTCTGTACGAACTTTCTTCCTCCAAGGTTATGCTGCACATCTTACCTTATGCTACCCGAATGATTCCTTTGCTAAACGGCTGAACTCATACACCCGAGTCAAATTGGTTAGAAAAGGAGAATGGAAGAAGGTCAAGAAGGAGTTCAGCAATTTTATAAAATACATTAAGGAGGCCACGTTTCAAATTATACTTAGCAAGTTATACGTTTGGACCATACTCTTATAACAGCAGCCTTTCTGGTGCGATTCACTGCATGAAAATATAGGCAGCTTTGACAACAAGTTCCTCTTACGCATACTGTAAATGAAGCGAGAGAGGGAGGACGAGAATTCGCATGGGTACTGTGGAAGACAAAACAAGGATAACGAAACTGACATACAATTCTACATGCACGTAGGTGTGCATCAAAAACAGTAACATAACTCCGGTTGCAACCTAAAAGTCCTAGACTTCAATCATAAAACAAAAAAACCATAAACTATAGCGACATCGCTTCAAATTGTGTCCAACCATATATGGCCGGCTACAAATTCATCAAAATGAACAACCTGTTCTGGCAACTCCATCGGCTTGTTTGTCCATGAGCTTGTGGAAGGAGCTATGAAGCACCGACACTCCTAGGAGGCGCCGTATTGCCGTATGGGACACGGGGACACGGCGGAATACGTATGGGACACGCCACGTGGCGTGTCCCCCAATTTTTTTGAATTTTTTTAGGGGGACACAGCGGGGACACGTGGGGGACACGGCAGGGGGAAAATTGTAAATTTTTTAAAAAATTTTGGGGTCAATTTGTAATTTTTCAAATTTTCAGGGGTCAAATTGTAATTTTTTAAAATTTTGGGGGGGTCAAACTGTAATTATCAATCTTAAATTTTTTAATTTTTTTTAATTTTTTTATAATATTTATATATATATTAATATATATATTGCCATGTCCCCCGCCGTGTCCGTGTCCCTTTTTTCAAAATTGCCGTATCCGTGTCCATATCCGTGTCCGTATTTGTATCCGTGTCCGTGCTACATACGGAAGGAGCATACCAACACCATTAACTTATAATGAAATATGAATAATTTAAACCATACAAAAGGCAAGGAAGGCTGACTATAAATCAACACATGGTAACGAAACTTCCTAATATGTCTAACAAATAGACATTTCCACTTACACTACCAAGAATCTGCTGTGTCTGCAGACGCCCAGGTTCACCCAAATTTGTACGCCATGTTATCTGAAATTTCCCAAGGACATTACTTCCCTCAACTTCCATTTGTGTCGACCCTTGTGTGGATGATCTTAACTGATAAAGATAGTTGTAAATTCCTCCCCCTGATTTTATGAGAATGGGTGGCTTGAATATCTCTCTGCCACACAAATTTAGCATACACATAGATCATGCTCGGAACTGATGGAAAAAAGATGCCTTCAAATTCATTAAAGCATGTAAACAATAAATCACCACCTCGTCAAACTGTTCTCCGGATGGTGCTGATCAGCTTTAAGGATTGTTGCGCTCCAATGCTGAGCTGGCTCAAAGTCAACTTGGTCCATGTAAAGGTTGGCTTTCGTATGATTTTCAATGCAGGCCTCCAAAAATGTAATTTCCTGATATGGACATATACAGCTATGTAGAAAGGATGAATCTTCGAAGAAAATTTCTGAGCATGGCACTGATTGCAGATTGCATGACATATTTTACCAAAGTGAATAAAAGTATTCACTTTATTATCTTTGGAGGAGAAAAAAAAAAAGGGAAGAAGATTTTCCAAATTCCATATCCATCTAGTAATACTGGGATAGTCAGAGAACCTACCTGAATGCTCAATCTATCCTAGTTGTCATAAAATGCTTAAAAACAAAGCCTAAGATCAAATACCATCTCTCCAAAGGTGAAATTTTCAATACCAAACCATCAATGGACAGATGACAGAAACAAAACAGCTAAGAAGATTTCTGATGATGCTTATACAAGTAGTTGAATACTTAATAAATTGAAGTCCTATGTTACATGGATCCTTCATTTTGGCTGAAGTACCGTGTCGATATGTCCGACACACATATTCATTTTGGACCCTCAGATCCTCTAATTGTAATGATATTTACAGAAATAGAATAGAAAATTTGCTGGAAAAGCGATATTTCTAGTCTCACATGGACATAAAATAGCAAAATCATATTTTTCTTAAACCCTTCTTGTTTAAATACGTTTTTAAATACATTTTACGATACATAATCTGAAAAACTTATGCAATATGTACTACAAACAAGTGTTCACAACATGTCCCCGTACCCACACCCAATTAGGGGACACATAGTATCCTAAGATTTAAGTTTAGGAAGGTCTGACGCTTGGACTACCACCCGCACCCAATACTTGCATGGAACCCGCACCCAATACTCGCATGGTCACACCCGAGTCCATGCAACATATTGAACACATCAATTTAAGTTGAAGGACTACGGTAAAACCCACCTAACCAATCTTCAAATCCACTAGGAAGGATCATGAAACGGTAGAAAAATGTACAATTGAAGTTGGCATACCTTGACAACACGGACCTGCAAAAGGCAAAAAAAATACAGGTTATGATAGAGAAATCAGAAAGCAAAAACACAAAGGAAACGTACAATAAATAAGGGAAAACAACAGTACGTAATCGACCCCTTCCTGGCATTATAAGAATGATTTCCACCAGAACATATATATGTGACTATACAAACTGATATTGCCTGCCCTGGGTCAAAAGGTGATACCTTTGTCCTCACTGAAAGTGGATTTGCAACTAAGAACTTGAAGAATTGTGGAAGATATTTGCGTTCGCTATCCCCATCATTGTACGTAGCAGTACAAACAAGCCTAAAGATGATCGAACAACATTAGGAGGGTCAAACACAGCATATAATCAAAACCAAAAATGATTCATTGACATTATTGGAAAGTATAAGTATATAACTCACGTGTGCGCGCCAAGTTCTTTCACATCATGTTCCACAATAAAATCATAACGGCCTCCTGCACGTATTGATTCAACAGGTGATTTTGATGTATCTAAAAGCATTATTCTCTGTCTTTCAGTTTGAATTTCCGCCTGTAGCCAATTGATGATGAATGATGAGCCATTTCAAGTTGTGTTAAAATGAAAGAATATAAGCATCAGACACCAATTGTGTATGCATCAAATTTTTTTTATTTTTATTTATTTTTATAGCCAAAACATGTCAGTGGTAATCTATGTATGGACAGTTTAACCAAAAGCTTTTGTCGTATCTAAAAAGACCCTCTCTTGATGACATTAGATATTCCTTTCTAGTATAAATCAATGGAAATGATACCTTGATTGGTCAAGGGCAGAATACTTGGGTTTGACAATTCCATGATTATCGCTGAATACAAACTTTAATTGTTGTTGGAAAAAATGTCGAATGGTAAAATTGTGGACAAAACAACCAGAGACACTAGAAGTGAGGAAACGAAGTGGGCATGGCATAAGGTTACATTACTGAATAAGATATTGCACACCAAAATCCTTATATAAACTTTCATCTTTTCCACGAAAAGTAATCCCTCATCATCAACTGTTGAGAACAATAAATATATTGACAATACCATGATCAAACCAAACCTCCACCGTTTGAATATTCCTTAAAACCTTTCTAACAATAGTCAAACAGACAGAGTTACAGAGGTGCATTTTCCCTCCAGCACAAACAAGAACCACAAGACCAGGTGAACTCATGGGGAACCAAACCAAAAGAGATTTCCAAGGTAAATACAAATTTATAGACTTCTAACAGGACAACCTGATTATGATGGTCCCCTCCTTTTGAAGCTCTGGAACACTATTTTCAATGACCTAACTTGACCTTAAAAATTGATTTCCAGTTCTTATTTCTCAACCTCTCTCAACTGCTTCAGTTCGTGATGATTCAGATATTTTTTCTGCTATTCATCCTTTAGGAGTCCTAATATATGCACCTGAGTAGGCTAGCGTCCATATACACACACGCCAAAATAGGCTAGAATGCAAGAGACATAGCACTATCCTCAATGCACCAAGTATTCATTATAGGCTCAAGCTAACAGCCAATGTATAAGTGCTGAAATTCCTGCTTATGATCATCAACTAGGAAAAGATTTCCCTTCAAAAGATCTCAACTTAGTTTCAATGCAGAAACATTGTTCTTAGCTGAAATCTAAGGCACTGCGATATTCCCAAAAGACACACTTAACCTAAAATACCCTCACATATATACGTCAAGTACGAAGTAAGAGTAATCACCTTAATTATAATGTCCCTGGCTTCAAAATTAGAACTGTTATTGATGCTAATGTAACTGCAAAATGTCTCCCCCAGATATATTGCCCTGCCAAAACAGATCACATCCATCACATTCTGATCTAATTGCATAAACATATGAGACTAGCAACTAGGGCTAGCTCAGTTCGCCTCCTTTTACACTTTCAAACGCAAGGTCAGGGTCAATCCTTACAAAAAGCAAAAATTGATTATTTCCTCCCCATACAGGGGTTATTCATTACCCTATTTTGATCCCTAATAGTTAGTCATGTAACCTGATGGACTTCATTTAATCATTTGATCCCTAATGGACTTTTAGTTGGCTTTATCATAACTGTGGACTTCTGTCCCGTTTGATGTAATTCATATCCTTGTAGTGAATTTCTACCACTTGGAACGAAAAAAAAAAAGGGAGGGTGGGGTACCCGAAGGCCTGGGGGAGGACGAGGAGGCCGGAGAGGCCGATGGCGTCGGAGGGATCATGGAGAAGGAACCGGGAGCGGTAGGTAAGATCGGAGTCGGGGGCGGAGAAGGGGTGGTTGGAGAGGAGGCGAGGGAGGTTAGAGGCGGCCACGGGGTCGTCGAAGAAATCTTCGCCGGCGATGAGATCGCAGGGGTCGAAGCGGAGGGGTGTGTCTACATGGAACGACGGCCTGCACAGCCGCATCACCCTGAAGGCTAGGGAGTGCGCCGCTTGGGCGCTGCTGCTGCTCATCTCTCTCTCTCTCTCTCTCTCTCTCGGGTCAATTGGAGCTAAGCAGCTCAGAGTTAAAAACAGAGTTCACGGTTCTGCATCTGAAAATGTTGAGTTACCTTTTATTGGGTAAACTACACATTCTACGCCTTTACTTACGATTATTGTTATTTTCTATCCTTCACTTTCAACATAAGACGTTTTGATCTCATAGTCTTAGATCAAGCTGTAAAAGTAACGAAATGTTATTGCGTGAGGTGCATGTGACCTTGTGTAAGGGTATTAGTGCATGCCCGTGTCCGTGTCTGAAGACAAGGCTTGAGCAATCGACGCACATGCACATGGACGTGTCCGTGCCGGTGCCCATTATGGTCCTTCGAATTTTAAGGAGAAGGGGAAAGAGAGGAGGTAGTGAGAGAGAATGTTCTTTGAATTTCAAAGAGGGGAGAGAGAGAATGTGGTTTGAAATTTCGAATGTGGTGGGCCGGTGGAGGAAAATGGTAGAGAGAGAGAGAGAGAGGAATGAGTTGGCAGAGAGATGGATGAAATGTAATATGATGATTGAGGCAAAAATATAACTGGGACAAAAACCGTTGTTCGTTGTAATATAGATAACAATTAATACTCCCTTCGTTCCAAATTTCTTGAGTTTTATGTGTATGCGTGCTATTTTTCAATTGTTTATATCTTTTAATATAGATCTCAAGTGGCTTTAGTATACAAAACTTTCAATATCATGAAAAATATTATCAATGAAAGAGATGTAAGCAATTGAAAAATAACATGCAGTTTCGTAATGGACCAGTAATTTAGGATGGAGAGAGTATATACTACTATTTCTCTCTTTAAACCTACTTTGGAAAGCTAGTTTTTCCCCTATTGTACTCTTTAATCCCTCCTCAAACTTTTGTGTTGGATGACTGGAATCTTGAATAGCAATATGATTCCTGAGAATTTGATACTTTGAATAATGTCATTTCGGTGTTTGGATTAATTCAGTAATCTTATGCAGGAAACAATTATTTTAAAAAATTAATTAGAATCAACATTTCCTTTTATTAATAAATAAGGCAGGAATCTAAGATTCCCACAAGGTAAGGGAGAGATCAAATTTTCACTTAGTTTAGGAATGTGATTCCTGGTTGAATATATCATCAGGAATCACATTCCTATTCTTGTATCTTCCAAACATCGGAATCAAAAAAGAACGACATCACATTCTTGTTCCTATCTCTTCCAATCATTAAAACCATGGAAAGAATTCATCACATTCTGATTCCCCCTCAAGATGACTGCCATCCAAACATCTCTCTTGATATCAATGCATCTCATCCACTGGACTCCATCGATCACCCTTTCAACTTTCACTGCACCATCACAAAACTGCCACCCTAAACCTCCTAAAAAAGGTGTCAGTTTTATGTTGGTGTTTTTGAGTTGTATGTATGCATGAGGAGGTAATTTGCTGGGGTGGAGGAGGTGATGATGGTGGCTCGTGGTAATTGAATAGAGGATAGAGCATTTGAAATTTAGAATTAAGGAATGTGAAGAAAGGGAAAAGTCAAAAAGACAAGGATGCACTTATATTTGGTGACAAGATTCACATGACCATTTTTCGTCAGCGTGATGATTTTTTTTGTCTTTTTAATAAATGCGCGAGGGTTGGGATGCCCAAATTGAGAGTGAAGGGAGCAAAGTATAAACTGCAAAGTGTGTAAAGTGTACTTAATTGGTGTTTTGGCCTAAAAAGTTGGGTGACTTATTTTTTGGTGTTTATTTGATTTTTTTTTTTCGTGTTCTTTAGTTTTCCATCAACTTTTTGTGTATTATTAGTTCGTCTCGGCGAGAGGAATCAAAAAAATAAAAAATTGTGACCAAATCATAAATTTTTTTGAATAAAGACAAAAATAAGTCAAAAAGATAACTTTTTACACTTTTTTCGATCTTATTCAAAAATTTGAGAGCTCTAGTCATAATCTTTTACATCTTTGGATTCCTCTCGCCGAGACGAACCAATAATACTCAAAAGATCGATGTAAAACTAACAAACGCAAAAAAAAATCAAATAAAGACAAAACAAAAAGTTAAGTTGGCTTTTTTAGCCAAAACAATTTCAAATATTTGAATTAAGAGGATTTTCCAATTATGAAAGCATTGCTTATTTTAAAACACATTAAAGATCATGAGTTCCATAGAAAGGAATCGTAAATTTTGTGATTAATTGGAGAAGCTCAAAGAAGTTAAAAATTACCATGTTCGACTTGTTGAGATAGATCATGAAAAAGTTAAAATATTTTTTTTTTTACCCCATTCTCAAATATAGATAGGCTTCTTACTCAATACTCCCCCATCCCCTATTTTTAGTGTTTAACTTTTCATTTTAAGTTATCCCTTGATAAGTGTTTGTTTTGAAAGTTGAGTAAAAATTTGTGCAATTATTATCTTGCCCTTTTGAAAAGTAATTGGCTAAAAAGTTAATAGCTAAAAGTGGAGGTAAAAGTTTATGTGAAAAGTGTAAAGTGGAGGTATTAGTTGATGTGAAATGTGTAATGATAATGTTCATTTAATAACTTGAATTTACAAAACAACACGCTTAAAAAGGGACGGGAGTATTATTTTCAGCAAATTTACATCTGGTAACGTACAATTGGGTGGCTTATGCCCTTTGCACCAGGTCGTGGATTCAAATCTCGCCACCCTATTGCCCTTGTCAAACACTCAACACATTAACCTATACTTTTTCATTTTCTTTCTTTTATCAATTGTTTGGGAAGCTTAGCGTTACTCTTTCCACAAGCTTTAGTAGCTTCTTTATTACTTTTTGTTTTATCTTTCTATCAGGTATCTTCACTATTTTCAAAGTTCCCACAAGAACACAAATACAAAAAAAGAAATAAATAAAAGTACTAGATTTTTCATTAAAATTGGTTTACGTTCCAGACAAGTCATAACTTACTTTGGAAAGGAAGAAGGGGGGTTCTGTTAAACGCAAGCAGAACACAACCCTACCTGTTTCCGTTGCACCAAAAAAATAAAAATAAAAAAACCCTATTTGGCTGTGTCATATATACATTTTACATCCGAAATTCCTACTCCAGCCCTTTAATTTTTTTTTCCCATGAAAACAATATTACTTAATACAACAGCATAAATTACAGCATAATTCTTCCTCCTGAGCCTGCTCCCTTTCAGACGAAGAAAATATAACTGACACGGGTTTCGAATGGCAGTTCCTTCCACCATCAAATCTTCAAATATCCTCACTTTTCGATGCAACGTGTCCACGAGCTTCATACCAAAAAAAAAATCAAACAATTAGATTTCCTTGTAATTGAACAAGCCGGCGTAACTTCAAGCACCTACTGCTAGATCATATACTATATCCAGCCGATCCATGTCTGAACCGTGGAGTGGATTCAGCAAGGTTTATAAACAAGGATATACAACCTGCAATGGTGAAAACAGAGAATCAGAGGAAGGCAGTCAGGCAGATAGCTTTCACTTCACAAGTAGTTAGGCAACAAGGGGAACCCGAAAACAAATTAGAAATAATTGTGTTATGGCCTATGGGTATTCAATTCACGACTGGTAGAATATATTTATATGACACTAGATCTGTCATCTGTTCAAAGTTAAAATCACTTCTTTAATATTGACAAGCTAATTTGTTGAAACAAAACCAACTATAGGCGCCAAGGGCATACCCCAAATCCACGATACCAGTTAAACAAACAAAGATCCATATGATCATGTGGATAATCATTTCTAATAGCCCATCTTGGGACATGATGTGGATACCAAACCAACTGAATCCAGGAAACTTCAGAGACAGCATTTCAAACAGCCTCCCAAGCTGATAGGGTCCAGTTACTGCGTCCTCTAATTTCATATCAGGAAGAAGTGTGCTTCAAGTATTGGCTATAATTTCCCTTGTTACTGCATTTCTACCGCTTGGCTATCTCCAGACATACTAACCAATGTTTGAAGCTAATTTAAAATTAAGCGATCTCCCAAAATTGGAGAGAATTCTGTTCCAAAACTCAGCAAAAATGGGCCCAGTGGATGCCAATTATCAGACCAAAGGAATTTGGTAGCACCATTACCAGTCACGTCTTATTCATGGTTGAGCCAGATCTCGCATTTGGGAAACATTCTAATGGTACAAGAGGCATTAGAAGGGGTGTTCATGAACCAAAAATTTTAATATAATCACTTGTGTGAACCCATCTAACCCACAGGGTATCTGCCTTTTGAGAAATGGCCCAAATATGCCTTGGCGTTGGTGCTTTATTCCAGTCTTTGAGCAGTGAGCACTCCAAACCCATAGACCACCTTCCTTCTTGGGGACACAGATGTCACTCCACTATACATTAGCACCATTGGTCTTTTAGGGTAATATGAAGATACAACTCCAATGTATTTGAATGTTGCACAACGGAGTAGAAATACAAGAGAGTATTTCTCTTGACAAATAAAAGTGTTGAGTGATTTTAGTTCTTACAAGGGTAATTTCAGTTTCAAATCACTCGATCATCCTCCAAAGTAACTTCATGAAAATAAATCTGTTGTGTCTAGGAACTTAAAAATGAATAAATCCAAGCAGGAATGACTGGGAGTGTTCGTCTATCATAAAAAACTTTGTGCCTTTGCTCTTAAAAACCAAGATATGCTGTTTATTAGGAGAACTGATCTCCTCGCAAGTTCATCTGGCAACAAAGGATTAAACAAGCCTATGCACTAGCAGAAGTACACTGTTGGGTTTGTGAGGCCTGATTAGTCCTAGACTCAAAGGTCTACCCGATCCAAACAGGGAGTGAGTTGGCTGGGCGTTGCAGGGGGTTTGACCACTTTGCACAATGTTCTGTTGGAGTAACAAGGGTAATTCAGTAATTCTGTTGACTGTAAAACTCAAATGCATATAACGTTTCTAACGAGCCATGGACGTAGGCCTTATTGCCTAACGACGTACTCCTTCTGTCCCATTTTAATCGCTCCCTACGATTATGCGTGCCTCTTTTAAACTCTTAATAGTTTTCAATCTATAATGTATTTTATATTCAATATCGATCTTATTTGATAGATCTCAATTAGTTCTATAAGACATATAAATAAAAAGATACAGACAGTTGAAAATAGATTTTGTAGAGAGCAATTAAAATGGGACGGAGGGTGTATATCTTTGGGTTGTACCTGGTAGCTTGTTTCCTTCAGTATTATTTGCCCCATCATGTGCATGTGTTTGGTTTGTTGCCCAACATAACACTTCAAGTATTAGAAACGAAATCCTGGAGCTCAAGAAAAGGGGTTCTCTTTTAACAAGAGAATAATTGGCACTTTCATAGCTTGAATTTGGGAATACGAAGCATAACTGAAGACAAGAAGACTATACAGTCCAAAAACAAATAACGATCTAGAATGAGTGGGGTATGATCGTATAGTTTAGATAATTGCAGCGGAAAATGTGATCAGATAAAGCAAGCTAATCTACATGTATATCCAACTCAGCATATACGTGGATACTAGAGAGCACAGAAACTGGTAAGCTACCTGATATATGAATGTACTGCTTTATACAACTCGAACCCAAGTCCCACCGCACATTGGACAACCGTGAGCCCACCGGCTGATCCACCACATTTCCTTCTCACTCTGATTAGGAAAATTGCCGGAACCAGGTGAAGCAAAAGCTGACGTCTGCCGCAAACATCTTATGCACTGCAAAGGAAGGGAGAACTTCAACAAATGCAAGGATCAAAGGACTGAAAGGAGTTGAATTCCTGAATTACTGAATCAATACATAGAAAAACAATCATAAATTAGCAGGCCTTCTTTGCTTAACAAAGTAACAGCAGTAAAAAACAGTTCAATGTTCAACTTACCAAGTTCACCCAGTAGAAAACAGATGTGGGATACCCATAACGGCTTAACTATTACTTATGTTGTTAATTCATGACAGACTAGGTTAAAGTATTGAGATCAACATACAAAAAGGAAAAAGAAGTCAGTAGCCCTTCTGAAGTGCTAGCTTTCAAGTTTGCACAGTAAAAAAACAGATGCGGAAAACCCACAAGGCTTAACTATTACTTATGTTGTTTATTCACGACAGAATAGGTTAAAGTCTCGACACCAACATACAAAAAGGAAGGAGGGGACTACACGCTAGTGTAATACTGAACTCAAGGCAATAAGGTACTCTTTAATCCCAATCATGACATGATGGATAAATTTGAATCACTTAACACCTAGACAGAAAAACTTTGAACACATAAACAAGATCCGGCAGCCCACAGAAGATCTCCTAAAAAATATCTAAGCATTGCCAACCTAGAAGTACTCAGGAAACTAGTTTTGCAGGTAGATCGAGCTTTGATGTATCTCAACCACCCCATGACAAAGATTCAACATTAGGACTGTTTAACTGATGATGTATTTTTAGTACGTCAGACGATCAACTTAATGAAATCTATACCGGATAGCCAAAGACCTCTCCGTCCTTTGCTGTAGAGATTCTAAAACTTACTGAAAGCCAATTTTTAAAAGCATTTAATCAGTAATTCCTCGAACAGAAAAGGCGAGGCCTAGTAAACAAATCTAAAAAAAAAAGATTTGGGAGAACTATCTCTAGTCACCACACCTTGTACCAAACTCCTTCAAGACCAGTCTTCCACAGAGCAGTTACAACATCTCGTCGAGATCCCATTATACCAAGATATGCCCCCAGTCCAACAGAAGTGTTTAAGCCGAAAGCTGCATCTCTTTCTGACATCCTGCGTTTCCTCGGCCACAAGCGATTAGCCCCATTATAATTTTCACAGTTTTCCACAGAGTTGAACTCATGTAGATCATATGAAGTGCTAAGTTTGGAAGAATCATCTGCAGGAACCATATCCTCTGGATCAGACCAGGGCCCACCAAACATATTTCTCCTGTGCCATTCTTCAGCTGGAGGATGTAGTTCTAACTCGCGGAGTAACAGACCAGCAGCATCAGCACCCCGAGGTCTGGGCATATTCTATGCAGAAAATCCACCAATTAAAAACAAAATGTCAAAGCTGTATGAAACCATGTCAACAGAACATTAATTCCCAGTTTCAAGCACAGAGAGTTTCTTCCAGAGAGTAATGGCAAGCGGATAGAAACAGAAGAATTATAACCCCAAATTGCAAAGCATGCACTCTACAACAATGTCAACAATAATTTGACCAGAATGCAATTTGCCTAAACTTTAAATCCGTAACATAAATAATTGCATGTTACATAATACAGCAAGTAAGTTCCAAATAAGAACATGAAGGTATCAGACGCACAGATAATTATGGAGGGTTAATATTGAGTGCAGTAATTAGCATAATCTCAAGAGAAATCAATAAGACGATGACAAAAGGGATACTGAAGGTAGTTCTCACCCTTCTCTAGACTGACCCCAGAGAACCGATCGTCATACTAACCACCGACCACGTGGAGGAAGCCGAGGACATCAATTGCATGAGGGAAGCCGAGGATATTGCCAGTGTGGGCAGTTGTCGGCCCAAGGAGATTTAGATAGCCGAGGAATTAGATTGTGCGCCACCAAAATGATTACTAACTGTCAAATCAACCAGCTAAAAAAGAGTAGAGTTGGCAGATAGCCGCATGGATGTTCAGAATAGCACGCAAAGATCTCAGGGAAAAGAAAAAGAGAGCTATCACATCTCTTAGGCATGGTCAAAAGGATGGTAACCAGGCCAAAGGTGATTAGACTAAGCACCACCTATAATAAAAGTTTAAGAAGCGACACAAGGCATGTGAAAAATAGGAGAGACACTACTGAAAGCACTCTAGGACAAAAATGCTACTTGCTCTCTTGCGTATACTTGTCAGTTCTCAGACAAGACTCTCTTGTCCTTAGTTTGCCCTCGAGCGGAAACTAACTTGACCGTCAGAGGAAATTTCCTGTCTCAGTATTGGTGTTTTATTTTGCAGAGAGCACAGGATATTGAAAGATAATTACGTCTTCCAAGCCCTAGATCAAGGAGTAATTCCCATCCTTAGCGGAGGCCAAAACCCAGCTTCCACAATTATAAAACTTTATGCTAACAATTTCAGTGCCATGATAGTACAACAATTTTAATATCAAGAAATGATAAACAATTTAAATGACTTCCTTCTGTTGCAATCTCCACAGCAATATTTGGAACAGATGCAGGAGTATTTTGCTTTCACAAAATTTATCCAAGTACACAAAATACCTGCATATGAGGGCCAAGGGATGCTTCCACAACTTCTGGCAAGACCGTATAGTTCCCATCAATGTAATGCAAACGGACCTGGATATTACTGCTCCCCACCTGAGAAACTGGCAGGGGGTGTGCCAGAGCAGTCGTTCTCTTACAGAGGTCAACAAGTATTAGGAAGAGGACCTTCACCTGCATGTCAGTAAGAAAACATATGAGGAAGATTACATAAAACAAACCCCATGCAAAACAAGGAACTCCTCATCGATTCAAGAATCATTAAGGATGTTATAGAGGAGACTGTTAAATCTCAAAACTTCCATAAATGCAGCTAACTTTCCTAGTTGTTGAGTCAAATAAAAACATACTGCATGATACATGTACTTGCTTTTAAAACTATTCCTCAGTCCCATTGTTTTAACTTTTAATTGCCATTTTTGGCTGTAGTGCCCTTTCATATGATCAACGAAAAAGTACTTTTTCTAGTAAAAAAAAATTCTGAGATTTTTTCCACCACTCAAAAGATCCCAATCACTTCTCACAAATTATTGTTTATAAAATAATCCAAAAAAATAGTAAAACACTAGAAATAGAAAAAACATGGAGATGGGACAGGGTAGGACGTAGATTTTGTAAATGAATAACAGTACAATCCACTTTTACCTCCTCAAAAGTGTAACCTTGTCCAGCATTACCAGAACCTAATCTTGAACGGCCAGCAGAACCTTCTTCAGGTCCTTTTGCTCCAGGGACAGCTTGACCAGTCCTAGCTCCCTGCACTTCTTCTGACCTGGCCATACCAACATTAAGTTTTGTAGGCCCAGAGTTGATCTCTTCTACCTTCCCCAGACCACCAAGCTTTGTATCACTATTTCTCTGAGAATTTCCAATAAAGCGAGGTAGTAACGTTCGTCGAAAGAAAAAGCAGAACAGCAAAAGTTGGCACAATCTATGAAGGAAATGGCAGTCCCCAATTAGCCTAACTGCTGGAGTTCCCGGAAAAGTTCCAGTGTTAATACTTATTGGCATAAAGGACGAGGCACCACTTATGGGGTTTGGAGTTGAATTTGGAACTCCGTCAGCGGTGCTACTAATTTTGGCAATGGCTCCTTGTACCCAAGCCTGCATTTGAGTACTCCCAGTAGAACTAGCCGTTCCACCTTGACCGCCTGACAAAAAAGGTACTACATTCATGGTTTGAAGAAAAGAGACATATCACAGCCAGAAAAAGAGGAGTAACAAATGCTCCATCTGTCCCATTCGATTGTCCATTTCCGACAGTCATTCTCTTTAATCAACAAAAACAATAGAAGTACTGAAATAGCGGCTCCCAATGCTTCCAAAATCGAGGAACTCAATGGAAGTTATTCTGCTGAAGTCTGAACCATTGCCCCAAATCAAAGCCAGAAGGCATCAGATAGGGCAGGACTAGAGACCCCATTCAATAGTAAATGTTTGGGTATAATTTTTTACGTTTTCAATCAATCAAAAGATCTCAATTAGCTAAACAAAATTTCTAAAATCATTTGGAGATGTCTGAATAGTGAAAATGGACAAATAAAGTGGGACGTGAAGATTACAAATAGATGAATATTTGATCATTTTCATGGAGGTTGGTTAACATTCCGCTAGGAAATGAAGCCAGAATTATGAAATAAGAGTCAATTGATTTGGTAGAATCAGAAGGTGTGGCGAACCCTGACCCTGACTTGTAGCAGGAGAGGCAGAATTTTGGGGTGGACTAGCCACCATGTTGCGATTTCCACCTGTGCCTGCAGTAACTGCATGACTTGCTAATGTACGACAGAAACTAGCATAACGGCGCAAACGTGTGATGAAATGTGATGCTAGGTCAAGGACTGAGTCAACATAAGCCTGCATGGTAGTGTTTGCACAATTAGAGCAGAAACTCGAAGAAAATGGACCTTTGATCAAATGCTAGAAGAAAAGAACAGAAAAACGAGGAAAGTGAACCAAAGAACTGGAAGAACCGGAGCATACCTGGATGCTTAATACTAGTGCTGGTTCAACAGCCATTGTTTCAGGATCAATGCTAGATAACTTCTCGCCAGATTCTAGCCAAGGCTCAGGTACCAAAGATGAGGGATTAATCAGAGCAGATTCAATTCCTTTTCCCAACATATCCAGCAACAACCTTGCTTGCATGTCTAAAACCATTGCCCTAACCTCTTGAGCATTTGTACCTTCCAATAGCCTGCATTTTATTCTGTCCAGACTCTGCAGGGCCAGAAAAACAAGTCAACTAAACCAGACAGGGGTATGTAGGGGCTGGGGGTGGCCCCAGCCCCTCCAATTTCTTATTTTGGAGCATATTAAATATCTTTTTACAAGTATTTTTGAAAATTTCGAAAATAATTAAAAAGTAAGAACAATTTTCATTTCAAGAACACAAAATTATGGTGAATGATCCCTTGCGACGATGATACTGCGTTTGTCAAGTCATTATGATAACAACAATACTCGAGATTAATTTTTTAATTTATCAAAACCATCCTATTAAAACTCGAATGACTAGATTTAGTCTTGAAAAAATCATCGAACCGAAATTTCTTCCATAATCCGGCCACCTACGATTTTGATTCCTAGCTCCGCCACTGAAACCAGAAACAGAGCAACATAACTAAATGGATGCAATGAAAGGGTCACATAAAGGGAAGGAAATGCAAAATGGTGATAGTTGATCTACAACAACGAATTTGAAAAATTCGCATCCCTCTTTGCTCCCTAACCCCATTGAGATAATCCAGAGACAAGGATACCAGGATGGATGCAGATGTACAGGGTCAGAGGACTCCTAAATCATCTCTCATCCAGATATGTAGCACCATAGCCAAGACAAAGACATATTTCCACCCTGTACTTCTCAAATCAGATAATAAAATTTTAATCCTTTTAATGATGAATTCTTCTATTCAAAGGGCTTGATGAAACAGATGGAAGTACAATTTTTGCTCAGGACGGAGTCCATATGTAATAGACGGTCTGATAGTGTTGCAGATGCTGTTAAAAAAACAAACTCTGCAGACAAGCATCAATATGTATCATGGAAAAGACATATCCGAGTATCAATGAAAGTACCTATAGGTCTATAACTTTTCCATAAAGAAAACGAAACAAAAGATTTAGCAATAGTTCAATGATACATACAGGACCATATTGTTGTCTGTGCTGAGTTGACGAAAGAGAGTGGAAATCCGCATCCAACACCGCAATAACGCTGTTCAGTGAAACTACCAAAAAAGAAAAAAAAATTCCATTAATGCAGAACAAGAGTTAGAAGTCTACCATAAGTCATACAACATACAAAATTTACTTCTAAAATGGAGGTCTTACGATACACAATCCAAAGATGAAACTGTTAAATTCTCCAATTTCCATCAATTAATAATATGTACGATCGTATGTCTTCCTGGAATATGTGATAATATTTAACAAAGTCATCGAAGTACAAGAGATAAAGGATGGTGAAAATGAACCTAAGACCTTCATCAATGGAAACCATGAATTTGAACAAGGTCTACTCAATAAGAGTAATTTGAACTGAAGACAGCACAGGGAGATTCAGAATAGTAAAACCCACTATTGGCTACATAATTGGTTTACTTTCCGATATTCTCTGGGCTTTCAATTATCTTTATTGAAGCACTAAAGGCCACAATGTAAAGAAATGGGTTGCTTGTGAGTAATCTTGGAAAGGTAGAGGCGGGCCTGCTAGAGGGTGACATTTACCAATGTTTTCAAAGGCTGAGGCTCACCTCGACGCAAGGCTACTAAAAAACACCTCAAGGCTTTCGAATTAAGGCTTCACCCTCCAAAGGTTCGCACAAGGTGCGCCTTTTTACACATTTCAGGTCAGGCAAACGCCTTTTTCAACATGGCTTATAGATCTTCACTCTCTCTCAACCTATCAATCCCTCACTCGAAATGAGGAAGAGGGCCTATTTGATACCTTCTAGAATAAGATACCCAAAAGAGAGAGAGGGGTAACCAAAGTCATCCATGCACAATGGCTGGAAAGAGCGCGGACATATAGTATATGGGTATGATATTTTTACATGGAAATTATTGAACTAAATAGAGGTGGCATGTAGCTTTAGCTTGTCAAAGCGAGTGAACTTTAATAACGGAAGTGTATTAACATATCTATATTTCTAGGTTTAAATTATAATTTTTATTTAGCATTATTATTATTATTCTCTTTTCTATGTCATTTACAATTTTAAGTATTTATTACAACGCAAATGAAAATTAAAACTCAAAAGGTTTACACCCCAACGGCCAACGCCTCGCCTTGCGCTTTCGCCTCTGAAAACTTAAACATTTACAGCTATGTACAGTCATCCAATGTTAGGTAGAGGGACTGATGTTACCAACTTTAGTTCTACTCTTTCAAGAGCTCTCACTAAATAACAAACATGGGCACAATGCTTACCTCAAAAAATAGCCTAAATTCTCTTTGCAGAATGCTATGATATTTACAGAAAAAGAATATCAAATTATCTAGAAAAGTGATATTTCTAGTCTCATATGGACAGGAAATAGCAAAAACATATATTTCTTAATCCCTTCTTGTTTAATTACATATCTAAATATATTTTACGGTACATAGTCTAAGAAAATTATGCAATATATACTACAAACAAGTGTCAGGACGTGTCCCCGTACCCAATCCCAATTTGGGTACACATCAAAATATCCTAGATTTAATTTTAGGAAGGTCTGAATGCACCCGACCCGATACTCGCACCCAAGTCCACGTAACACACACCTCGAACAGTTCGATCTTCATTCCACTTTCAGCTTAGAAGCACAGATATAAACATGACACGATAGGCCACATGGACACGTAAGCTCAATATACAGTATATTTCATAGTTGTATTATAAAAGTTCACTAAAAATATAAAACTATAGTTTGTCAAATTAGAATGAAATATAAAACAATATCAACTTTACCAAGGCACAAAATTAACCGTTCTTTCTTTTTCTTTTTCTTTTCTTTTCTTTTCTTTTCTTTTCTTCAGTGTAAATAAATAGTCACTATATAAATATCCTGACCTCAGTATGTATGGCAATTCTGAGTTTGGCTCAACTTTTACAAATTGCACTATAACCACGTAATGTGTCACCAACGTGTCCCAAGCATGTCCCAAGAGCAGTCAACTACAAACTTGCATAAAAGTACCTAAGAATTTATTTAAGTGTGTCCAGAGCCAATCAGGTCAAATCATACATATCTAGTTTGTGTCCTTGTACGATGCAAGTCTGACAAACAAGATGAGCCACTAGCCACATCCATGCTTCTTAGGATTTAAGTATTAGAGACACAATTAAGGTTTATTTAACATGTGTTCTAGCATTGGATCATGAATCACGTCACTATATCAACTGAAACGTACCAATCCCATCCTCAGCAGCACTCTGTGTACAGCCAACAGCATCCCACCAATCAACTCCAACCAAGAGGCTCCACCAAAACCTGCTCCAACAAAACAAGATAGTTCATAGCTAGTGCAGATGGAAGGCATTGTTACTAAATTGCTACATTAGGATAACTGCAACCCAAGCATCAATGAAATTGAAGATGCTACCTCAAACAGCGATCTCAAATTTAGCCCTAGGAAGTAGGAAACACGAATACGGATGCAGCCATGGACACGAAAAGATATGGATACCATGATACAGCAAAATCTGAAAAAGAAGGATATAGACACAGAGAGTACGCATGTACAAAATCACCAAACCAAATGGACAGCCCAAACCAAACAGAACTGGTCAATTTTGGTTGGTTTTTTAATTAGCTTTGGTCTACTGGATTTTGAAACACTAAAAAAATCGGTTTTCGGTTCATTCTCCATTGAAAGAATTCATACACCTCATATGTCCCGAGTCCAGACAATGACTTAGATTCCTAACGAATCCATAGATTCTTCTACCATTCTTCCAGATCTTCCAGATTTTGTTAGAATTTTCCGGCCTCAAGCAACTTTACTATAGTAATAAGGAAAAGCACTTCACTTAATATTCTATAAGTATAATGCGCTCACACCCAATCTATACCAACCTATACAAGGGGTTTCCGCCTCCATTTGATCGTGCTGCTATGATGTAACGTGCAGTCGTCCTGAGGCAGCAGAGAATGTATGCTATAGGCCCCCCATTTTCTCTCCTTAAAGTCCTTTATGGATTTTGAGTAAGGAATAGAGCAGTCGCTTATTTGGCGCTATATCACAATTTATTCATTCTCGGGCATAGCAGAGGCTTATGGGACATCTGTCAGCGGTGGGAGTCTTATATCTGTGCGAGAGGGTTACCGTACATACAAGAGTATTCCAGTTCTTACGGAAGCTCTTTCTTACCAGTCAAGTAGTACAAGAGCTGCATCTTATCTTATAACCTGATGTGGCGGGTTGCCTTTTAAATTAAGTAGATAGAAGATGCTATTTGACAAGGAGTAGGTGAGTAAGTGAGTCCTCACTCACCTGGGTGATTTCGATCACCTAGCAGGCCTTTTATTTGGTAGGTAAAACATCGCCGTACAATCAGATTTGACTTTGAAGGAAGGAACTCGGAGTGAAAGGGCCCGTCTTACAATTACATTTTAGTCTCTCTTCATAAACTTGATGATTACCTGGAGGTGGAGATGGAGGTGGAGGACTGGAGGTGAAACACTATCATATATTTTCTCCACTTATCTCAACACTAGATACCACTCTGATCTACCCATGTCGTCTTGCCATTTCTACCGTTGCCATTGGTGTTATTAGACTTTCTTTTCCGACCACAAAAACCAAACAATTTAGTCGCTTTGGTTCACAGAACTGCGATGTAATTAGTTCAGGATCAAATTATCTTGAAAGCTGACCAAACAGAACCATTACATCCCAAAGATTCAGTACGCTTAAGAAATCCCAAAAACAAGAATACAGAAGTTTAGCTGGTTTTAAATCAAGTATCTAATACATGCCATTGATGTCAAAACCAAAACGAAGAGCAAGCTAATAAAAATAATCATGTTATCTTTTGTGAGTAAGGGGGGGTTTTACGGATTATCCCTGCTCGATAGGAACTTAGCCCTGAAAGCTATGAGAAGACATTTCATAAGGTACCTCTCTGCAATTGCACGCTCCCAGGTTGATGAGTTTGCTTTCACTTGACTAATTGCAACAGCAGGGGGAAGGACGCGAATTATCTTCAATATCGTACGGTCCTTGTTGGTATCATGCCACACAGATGCTGAGCAGCAGCTTGTTGATGAGAAGGCAGGAGCAGCAATTGTAGAACCAACATTGATCTGATAGTTATCAACGGGTGAAAAGCTTGCACCAGAAAAAATGTGAACCCCGCCTCGTAGAAAAGCAACAGCAATCTCACCCCCATGAGCAGAATAAACAATCCGAGCAAGGGTTCTAACATCACTTGGAAGATCAAAGGGATCAAAACAGACCCTTTTCGTCTTCTCAAGACTAGAATCAGGTGTGTTTATTGCATCAGAGCATGGTCCAGCCACAGCTGGTTGGTGAAGTTTATAGTCATTTGTTGGTGGAATGCATTTGTTCACTGTGGTTACCCAAACAGTCTGCATGGGAGCCTGCCCACCAAAACTGGAAGTGGGGTTTCCAAAAATCTGGTGGAGGACAACAGGCTTAAGAGATGATTCCCATCGTTGAACTCTCCAACCAGTGATTGAAGGACCCTCGTCTGGATCATAAGGGGACATGTACTGCCCTGGATAGACAAAATCCAAATTTAATTAGTTTTGAACCCTAACAAGGGTTAGACATAACTACAAGATGTAAGCTATCGAAAGCAGTGACTAAATACATGTCGGCACAGAGAAAAGAAGGAAAAAAAAGACAGCGAAAATGTTCAATACAGGACAAATTTTTCTCTCTTCCTGTGCACTACTTTTTTCGGGAGTTGGCAACAAATGCTTGAGCATCACTGCGCTTATGAGATGTCAAAATATGCAATCATAGATAGTATGTATGCGATATTTATGCAATACTTAAACAGTATGTACAATCAAATCTTGAAGCAACACAGCATCATCAGAAAATATTCAAAAAGTGAGAGACATGTATAGAAAAGAATCTTTACCAATTAATTAAACTAGCCCTAAAAGTGTCAAGTATCCAAAGTGCGAACTAGGTCGCAGGTGTCAAACGCATGTGAGAATAAGACAACTAAGATGATGAAGCTGCCATTAAAAATCTTATGTTACCCATCAATGAACACGGAAAGTGATGCATTAAAATTAAGGGTAGAAATGTGATTTTAATACCCCTTAGTGTGTGTAGGGTTTTGGAGTCTATAAATAGGTATCTTGGGAACTCATTAGGCAGTTTTTGATATATTGACAATAGAATTTGAGAGCTTAGACTCTTTTGTATCCCAATTTGGGATTTATCTCCTCTCATGAATCTATCCTTTGATTTGGTTTGCAACATTTGGCATCAGAGCTCCTAGCTCAAATCCTGACCCTTCATCTCACAGGGAAACCTCACCAGAAACCTAAAATGGCGCTGGAAAACCTCGCTGGAGCTCCCAAATCTCTTGTTTTCTCCAGATCTAATCAACTCAAGCCTGTAAACCTCAAATTCGACCCTCAAAACGCACAGATTGACCATTTTCGAGCTGATTTTTTCTATTTCGAACAACCAAAACCCATTTTCGCATTTGAATCTCTGTTTCGCACCATTTCGGACCATTTCGAGCTCTACCCAGAACTCGAATCAGTGATTTCCAACCTCAAATCACTCAAACAACTCTCGGAACAGTGAAATAACCACTCGAAACCCCATTTTGGCACTCGAATCAAACGTTGGAACTTCGATCTGCATTTTTTTTTTTGCCCGAAACATTGTTTCATACCTGCGAAGTGGGGATTTCAGTGCTCGAAATTCTCTGTTCTGGACTCAAATCACTTGATTGGAGTTCGAATAGCAGTCGATTGGAGTTTGAATCACTCGACAGCCCTGGGTCAGCCTTGAATCAGTGTTTGAACACTTGAAACCCACTGTTCAGAACTCGAAAATCACTATTCAGCACTCGAAGCAGTGTATTGAGGTCAGATTTCAACTGGGTTTGTGTTATTTATCGAAGTTTGTTTTGATTTGGTCAGTATTGGAGTCATTAATGTTGATTGCTTGTGATTTGTGGTGGTTTGGAGTCCCGCGTTGACTGGTGTCAACAAATTGGGGTTGATTGCTTGTTTGGAGTATATTTTATTGTAGTTTGGGGTCCCAATTGATTGGGTATTACTTGCTTGAGGTGAATAGTTGATTTGGGTGTTCTAATGGCTTATAGTGGTGGTTTAAATGGTGAACTCATTTATGACGAGTTTGAAGATGAGTATGATGATGATAAGGAAGAACAAAGGCTTAAAGCTATTAAGCAAGTGGTACAAGTACATCATGAAAGTGAACGTAGTTTGGGTTTATTATCAAGGTATGAGCTTATGGAAGATCCACTAATCCTTGAAGACCTTGTAGAGCCAAAAGGAGGGGATGGTTTGCAAGTTTTGCCTGTCTCATTGCCCCCATTGCAAGATATACAAGTTTGTGGTGAATTGGTGACCAAACTAGACTTCATGGAACGGCTTGAAGATCCTTTGGGCATGGTTTCACTCAAGCAAGCCTTGGCTATGAACTGAAGTAGGAATTTTGCACATCATGTTTGATGGTTCTCGGCGTCATGCGCTGGGTACAAGTGTGATGGCCTATTTTTAAGATGTGATTCTACAAAAGAGACATGGCAAATGGATGGTTTCTTGGCACATAAGTATGGACGCGGTGGATGTATACAAAAAGAAGCTATATTGAAGATTGGTTTTGGGGTGACGCGTTGATCGAGGAATGCAGCAGTATCTCTACTTCAAAGCTGCACAATAAAAAAACTATACGTTGTCTTTATTTGATGTCTTATGTCATGTTGTCCAACTCGAGGACAAGTTGTAAGGGTGAGTCCTCATGCAGTAAAATTAAGGGTAGAAAATAGAAATGTCATTTTAATGCCCCTTAGTGTGTGTAGGGTTTTGGAGTCTATAAATAGGTGTCTTGGGTACTCATTAGGCAGTTTTTGATATATTGATGATAGAATTTGAGAGCTTAGACATTTTTGTATCCCTTTTTGGGATTTATCTCCTCTTATGAATCTATCCTTTGAGTTGGTTTGCACCAGAAAGGAATAAGCATCACCACAACACTTCATGGGGGTCAATTCAGAGTCCATCTGGTTATGTAATTTGTGACAGCCCACATAAAGCATGAAATAATCTCAGGTTTCCCCTAAATTGGATAGCTAAATTTACCTATAACATCATTCGCAACATGTAATCAGTAGGCCTAAGCAACAAATTGTAAAAAAAATTGTTCTAGTCTAGACAACCATATATATAGATACAAAAGACAAGTGTTTCCTCAGGGGATATAGAATAAAAAAAAAATGAGGTGGAGGTAAGAGAAAAGATAATGAAAGTACAGTTCTGAATCAGAATACCACTGACCTTCCACTATCACCACGGCTATTACAGAACCACCACGAGTTGGGTCAAAGGCAACTGCAGTAACTCCAGAACCCCATGTAGTGGTTGCCGCTGATTGAGCCGCTGCCTCAGGACTCACATATGCAGAAAAATTTGAGACTGGTGAACAATGAAGTGATACCATATCGATATAGTCTGGATCTGTGTGCTTTCTCCCCTGCTTTGCTTCCATTACGAAATACTCTTGCCAGCTAAACAAATAAGCAGCCAAAGGAGCAAAACCATCCCAAGAAGGAGGATTAACTGAAGGTGGGACCCCAGTGCTTGTACTCGACTTTGGAACTGCTTGAAAACCATTTCCAGGGCCAGGTGTGACCTCCCAAACAACAACAGTGGATGGATTTACAATTGGAACACCAGCAACATGCAAGGCACCACCATCTGTCACTATGGCATCAGCAGCCATAATCCCACTGGGCCCAGCTCCCAAGAGCCCTTTGCTTGTGCAATACCATTTTGATGCAGCACCACTCTGATTAGGAGGCCACTGAGCCCAGTGAAGTTGAACAGATCCCGACGAAAAAACAGAGCACACACACAGAAAATTAGGCCACCCAGCTGAAATCAAAACCAAAAAAGATAGATGAGTAAACAATAAGCTTCAATTCTGATAGTAAATAGGAGAGGTAGAACCACTGGGTAAGTTCCAACTGTTGATGACACTAAACAACAAAAACGCACCACCAGAAGATAATTGAGGAAATTCACCCTGCCACTCCAAAAATTATTGCAGGCAATAACTTTGTGTATTAGTTTCCCCAGAACCGAGGAAAAAGAACAACAATATTTCATTACTCCATAGTTGCAAGTCAATGCAAAAGAGGATAGTCATAACACTAGAGCTTGCCTATTAGCCGCAAATCAAACTAAACCACCCAGGACATTGTTCTTATGGATGCCAACCAAAGACAAACAGGAAAAATAAATAACCTGGTGCTTGAGGCTGCTGGGAAAGAAATTTTTCCTCAAAATTAGACTTGGAGTTTGCAGAATTAGCAGACCTCGATGAAAGCCACCTATACTGCTTATAACAAGTACAACAACAGAAATAGAAATCAAATAAACAAAGGTATAAGAAGTTCAAATCGCGAGAAAAGACCAACAGAAACTGACCGGAGACACTCCTGATAGCCACTTTGTAACAACTGCAATATCCTGCCGCCACTCATGCTCAAGCTGCCAGCAACTTGCATCTCTAACCAGATTAGGCAGGCCCTGAAGAGTCAATACCAAAAGTTAGCTTCAGAACAATATGCGGTAGTTCATAGAGAGAGAGAGAGAGAGAGAGAGAGAGAGAGAGAGAGAAGAAAAGTCAATACCAAAAGTTAAGAAGAAGAAGAATGGTTTCACTTTTAAGTGCATGGCACTCGTAACACGTCATGGGGAAACAAAAAAGGAACAAGAAAAGGCAAGTAGGAAGTAAAAGGGAAGGGGGACAACAATTTATTTGCCAACAGATTACTTCTAGCCAAATGCTCAAATACCAATGTTTAGAACTTGAGCAATGGAAAAGTGCACCTAATAAAACGAAGAACACTGTTCTAAACTTCTAATTATTAATATAATTTTTTATAAAAAAAAAATGCTAGCTTACTTGAGACGGCTGAGTCCAGATAGTCGTCCTCCCATGGAAATTAGCTATTAGCAAGGCCCGAGGGCAAGACGTAGGTGACCATTCCATGAACTGAACAGAATCACGAGGAGAATCTGCCAGAGGCATAGTGTGACATATTAATTGACAAAACAACAAACCGATATGAGTACAAAGTGGGACCAGGACAAAAAACAAGTTCAATCAAGGAGGCTGGTGCTTCATTTGTTGAAATACTAACAAGTAACAACTAACCAAAAAGTAGAAAGAATAACAGCCCGCACTTATCAAAAAATCAATAATAGGTTGCCATGAAAGAACCTTATTCAAATCATGAATAGTGCAACTTCATTACACAATTAACAGAGGCAGAATTAAGGATCTGTTGGTATCTGGTTCTAGAGCACGGTTAACGGATCTGATGGTACTTAATAGCCCCATCTGACAAGCCTCTTCTCCAATGAGAATGGATTAGTAAGCCCATGGGTCCCCAATCCCCTGTTTGGTTTTGAAAATGAGGGCCAGACTTTGAAGCCCGCTGGACTAGCAATCCAGCAGAATGGGTAGATTAGGAGTCCCACGACGGACTAAGAGTGAGTTTCCAGTTTCCACTACAGTATTCTTGGACTACAAGTTGTCAAATCAAGTTGATGTAGTCCAAGAATACCGTAGTGGAAACTCGGCCTAAGTATTGTTAATCCAATCCTCCCACACAAAACTGAGAGGTCGAAAGTGCCCATAATTATTTTCAATATTGTGAAAACCTCTCCATCTCTATTTCCTACAATGACCACCCCCAACCCCCATCCCCCCCCCCCCCCCCCCCCCCCCCCCCCCCCCCGCGGGCAAGAAAATTAGTCAGGGTCTGGCCACAGAAAATTGTTCTGCAGTATAGTCACCATCTTTTCGGCCATTTTTCCCTGGATTTTCGTCCGTTTCTCATCAATTTTTTTGGAATAATCATTCATCTTGATGAACATAATCCAGAAAGTTAAAGATTAAGACCAAAACCTCCCCAAAAAGATCCTTAAGGACAAAAAAGAAAGTTTTCCTTGGCGCCTTCAGAGTCGTCTTATCTAGATTTTTCCCAACTGCAGTCCATTTTTCCCAACGTGGATTTACATATGGCTGTTGTTATGGCAGCTATCATGTGAACCAAGTTTGTTCTAATGTTTTTGCTGTTATGATTATTTTGTACAAGAATCCACATTAAGTTTGGGAAATCAAACATGGACAAGGGCAATGCTGGAGATTTAATCATTTAATCCATTCTAACTGTTCAAAGCAAACATGGTATTAACAATCCCATCATTCAATCTTGTACAAAACAAACAGAGAAGGTGGAGTGCACTAACAACCTCACTGTTAATCCTACTCACTATGATCCCAATCTCAATCCTTCTTAATTACAAATCCCACCAAATCTATCCTGGTTATCAAACGAGGTTTATATGTGGATGGAAGAAGGTGACATATGCTGATAGAAGGTCCTTCTTTGTGGAAGTTCAATGCCTAAATGACTTAGCAATCACATGGAGTTAGCAAGCACATGGAGCTATAGATCTAGAAAGGGCTGCTGTTATGTGAGAAAACTGATTAGCTCAATCTGATTCATTTCTAGCATGAGAAAATATGCACTTGAATACCAACTTTTGTTCCGTGGATTTTAATATGTGGTCTCAGAAGGTCAGTTTCTTGCCTGCCTTCACTATTATGGATGCTTTTATATTCGTAATGTTCCACATGAAGGCCTGTATAATTAGTAAAAGGATGATGCTGATAAGATTGCAAATATTTTCCAAACTCTCTCCGGCAAGTTGCAAGTTCTAGCAGAAATGGAACCATTCTTCTACCTAGCCACATTAGATGAATAGAAGTCTCCTCACAGCTCAACTACAATTTACTAAAACTATGGAAGTTGGGAAAATTCTTCAACCCAAATGACACATTATCTCTAGTAAACAGGAGTTATAGTACCTGCTATGACATTGAACACTGCACACTCTGTTGGACGCTCTGGGATCACAATATGTATGGGTATCCAAAATGGTGGATTTGCAGTAGAACTGCAAAAAGAAAAACAAGATCAAGAGGACCACTAATTATATCCAACACAGTTTCTTCAAGATAATGTACAATAATCAAAACACATCCCCATAACAAGCAAAACATGCAGCACCAATCTGTATGAAAATGTGAATTCAGTAAGAACCAAGAATTTAAAAGCTTCACCAAAATTAGACTACAATCTGTGAATATTCTAAATTTTTGTGTCCTTTCTGCACATCAATGTTGAAATTTGTCATCTTAAATTATAGTGTGGTACTTATCTAACATAAACTTTCCCAACACATACAAACAGTATAAGCAGCAGGAAAAGAATTGCTTCTTGCACTCAAACCCCCAAGCACGAAAGTAGAAAAATTTAGAATCCCATGTCTCCCACATTCTCTTATACACAAGCACATGGTTTTGTTGTACTTTTTTTTTTTTTTTTGTCAACCTACACAAGCATAAAATATAACTGCACTTTCTATGAAAGAATGGCACTTCATTCAACATAAAAACTAACCTGGGAATTCTCGCACAAGTTTCTGATGCACATGCTACAGCATTTAGCTTCCCGCACCAAGCAACAGCACTGTTAAAACAACAACAAAAATACATATATTTGAATTATGTTAACGTAAGAAATGGGAAAATAGAAGCATTCCGAAAGGTAGCACCAGCTGTGATTTTGAGAAATCACTGGATAGATATTACTGTTAGGACATGGAGTACTCAAAAGGACCAAATTTGAACGACGATATAGAGAAGACAATACGAGAATGTGAAGCAGGTTGTAGATGTGAAAGAAATCTACAATAACAATGGCGGATCAAGTTGGTGTCAAAAGGATCATGTCATCTAAATGGGAAAAAAAAACCCAAACACCCACTATATGCCCATCAAAGCTGAACAATCAATGCATTGAGCACCTCTTTCAATAAAACTGCTCAGATTAAAGCTTTTCCATTAGTAGGATAAAAGACTTTAAAAAAAAGGTTGCAAATCTGCTTGGTCTAGCTTCTTACTGCGATATATATTTAAAACTATTTGGTTAAATAACTTGCCGAAAAGCATTTAATCAAGTGAATGTGCAAATTGCCAATAGCAGCACACTTGTGCTTAAGTTCTCTTTCATCCAATTGTGTTCTAAAATTTCAAACAAGCTAAAAGGCCACAAAGTGAAGCTAAATCTCACTTTCTTAGGTCAAATTACATAAAAAGGTCTGCTGAGTGAGAACGTGTAGCAACCAATACCATTGCTCAGCAGTTTCTCAAGCAAATAACTCAAATAAGTTAGCTTTGGTAAAGCATCGATCCCAAAACCAATTGGTAATGAGCGGAGATATCACCCAGGCCCCTGAGGCCCTGACCCACATGTGGCGAGGTAAACAAAGGTCGTGGCATGGGTATCACTACGAAATAAGGCCCACTTCAGGAGCGCACATGTGGGAATAAAACCTTTTCCAAGAATCAAAATACCGGACGCGCATAGCTCTACTACATCAAATTCAAAACCAAGTGTCAACGAGTGAATAGGCCGCAAAGTCTCATATATACTAGTTTCGCACGATACAATTAATCAATATCCACAACCTCTAACAAGCTTATAAGAGCTAACAAACAAGCACCACAAACAATCACACCCTCACTTAAGCCGATTAGAGTTAAAGAAATAAATCAAATTAACAAAATTCTTCTTCGTCCAGACCTTAAGAACGCATAATCACCTGAAATTCCGACAAAGTTCAGGTACACTCATTTTGTGCATCAAATTAGACCTAGGCTGCTTAAGCCTAATACAAAAAACAGTCGCTGGATTTAACCCATCCTCCTCCATCAGATCCTCCATCTTCTCCGCCTCTACTACCTCCGCCGCCTCTTCTTCACCACCGTCTCCGTCTCCCTCTTCAGCCTTGACCGCTGCTGATGGAGAAGCAGAAGCAGAATTAGTGTCAGTGGTGGGTGACCCTTTCTCTTCCTCCTCCTCGTCCTCCTCCTGCTCCTGTTCAGAGTCCTTGTTGGCAGAGGAGGGATTCATCTGGCCCTAATTTATATGTAGAGAGAGAAAGTAGTAGAGAGAGAGAAAGAAGTGGCGAGAAAGTCGCGATTGAGGGCGACAGGAATCACTGTGTAGAAAGAGAGAGAGGGATTGGAGGATCTTTTTTTAGTGCGGGTGGATTGTTTTGTTTTGGGGTTTGTCTGACTAGAATTACACACGCACTGCGGTTAGGGTTTGCGTGCGAGGGGTTTGGGCAAAGTGGGGGGGACAAGGACGAGTTTCCAGGTGGTTGGGCTTCGACAGTTGCTTTTTGTTTTCTGAAAACTGTTTTTTTTTTTTTTTTTCGTCAACAGTTAATTTTTAAATATTTTAGCAAAAATTTTAACTTTTCTAATAAAGTTACATCATATACATTCGAGAACTAAAAAAATTAATAAATAAATTCGCTAAAAAATCGATAAAAGACTAAGGCCTAGTTTTTCAAAAGATTTAGGTGCTAAAATCATGATATTTCAAATCAAAAACTGAAATGGTGGTGTATTTTAATTTGGTGCAAAAAAATCGAAAAACGATACACGGAACCACTTCATTTTTTGATTTGAAATATCATGATTTTAGCACCTGAATGCTAAAATCTTTTGAAAAACTGGGCCTAAGAAACTAGAAAGATGAAGCAGTCTAAAAAGTTCGAGATAAATTTTCTGGGATATGAAAGAGCAAATAAAGTATTTTTGTTTTCAAAAATCAAACGTGTGTACTTTGTTCTGGTGTTTGGTATATTGCGGTTGATATTAGTTAGTTTTTTTATTTTTAGATATAATATGGCTTCTCTGCAGTTTGATAGTATTAGATTACAGAGAGTTGGTCATGTAATTTGGGTCATTCAAAAGTGTTTTTAATGATTCAGAGTTTGAAAACAATAATTTCCCGGAAAGAATGCAAAGATGAAACTTTTCATGAAGAGTTTTTTAAAATCTAGTCGGTTGAATGCAAAGATGAACGGTTGGAATGCAACGGTAGAGCCTCTCTGCAAGCTTGGATCCTTTTTTCATTAACTGTGGTGTTCGTGTCAGCATAAGCACACCTCGACTTCTTCGGAGAGATTAATTTCTGCTCGATCAAAACCGTACGTAACAAAATCAATATGAGCTTGCCCGTCCTAATAGAATTGATAGCAATTTCTGCAAGGCATTGACCATCATGCCAATCTGTGAAGAAAATTTTGAAAAGAAATGACGAGAGCATCAATAATGTCGTGGTGGTTTAGAACTTTTTGGAGTGCCAATATGTGTCAGCAGGTTAAGGGAAAAAAATTGAAAGTAAAATGAGTAGAAAACAAAATTTTGAATCGCATGTAAATCACAGAACGAAGTGTTTTATAAGGCTTTTTCTCTCTTATGATGTGTTTCTCGTAACTTTTTTGTTTTTAAGTTGTTAACAGAAGTAAGGTTATTTCTCTTGTTGTGACTTTTCGGACGGTTGAGACTTTTTATGTGAGGAGAGGCTTTTGAGTAAAAAGTCAAAAAGGCCGAAAAAATCGATAAGGGGAATGGGGTCTAATTATGGTTATGTTTTAGGTTTAGTTTGTATCATGGGATTTCATTCTTCGCCGACTAGTTTTGCAGCTTCGTGAATGCACGGAGTCTCGTACTAATGTTGTTATGTTTGGTAATGTGTCTAGTTCGGAGGAATTATAAGAGGTTAAGAACTCTGATACATTATCCTTTTTTTGGTTCGTCGGAATTTCAAAGTACAAATACAACTCAAAAGCCCAAACAACAACAAGAAACAAAGATCCAACCAAAGTCCTCAGACCGGTTCCAAGGTCGCCCTCGACGCTGAGGCATTACGCGCAAGGCAACCCCAACTGCCGTCCCTGCACTGCTGTTGACCAAACTAATAAGAGGTGTTTGGGTCTGGCCCAACCCAAAAAGAAAAACAAAGGCCCAAAGCCCAGATAACAAACACAGAAGGACAAACATCAATCAACACCCTCCGCCGTCGTCCTCTGCCGTCACCCCATGCCACTCCTGCCCGAGCCTCCATCAGCCGCCCCCATCGACGCTCAACAGAACCGCAAAGAGCAACCGAAAGCCGCTCAAACACAGAACCGCAACGAGCTTCCAACAGCCGCTCAACACAACGCCAAACCGCCGCCACCGTAACCACACGACGACCGAGCCACAACCGCCCAAAAGCAAAGCCGCCACAGCCAAAGCAGGTCACGAATCTCCGCCCCCTGAGCGACACAGACCACTAGCCGTTAGGCTAGAAACCGAGATCCACCAACATGAAAACCGGCGTGGTACGTCGCCAGATCGACGAGCCGTTAGGCTAAGAAACCGCAGCCAACACCGCGGCCACCGTCAAACCAGGAGCAGGGAGAAGAGGGGAGAAAACCACCGGATCGGGAGAGAAAGAGAGGAGAGGAGGGAAGGAAGTGAATGGGGATGAAAGGAGGGGAGAGGAGGGGGAGGTAGGAAGCCCGGGGGGAGGAGGCGCCGCTCCCCCCCCCCAGGCGGAAAAACCCTAGATAAGGCGGCTGTAGATAGGGGAAGAGAGGGGCTCAGTTTTTAGAGAGAGAAAGTGTGACCTACTTATTCCATGTGTGAGGGTTGCTATAAGTGTAGCTACTATCACGTGGGTCTGTCTCTGATACATTATCCACACACTATAAGAAAAAGAAAGAAATAAAGAGTTAGAGCCTAGAACATTGTTCACTAGATGGCTTACATTTTGGCCTGATCCGACGGAAATGCCCCTTGGGTTTGAAAGCTTGTGCACACACACACACAGAGAGAGAGAGAACACTCTCTTAAGGCGCCGAACTGGCACCCCTTCTTCTAATTCCTCTCACCACCGTCGCTTGATTAGAAATGCGACCGTAGTAGGGAGTGATATTGTAAAGTTGTCAGCGATGCAAAGAAGGGGGGGAGGCACGGCTCGATGACATTGATTGCTTTCGATTTGATACGAGTGCGAGGACGGAACAAAAAAAGTTTATTGTTTCTTTTGTTGCAATTCGTTTAGATTAGATTCTGTATATTTTTTTTCTTTTTTCAAAAATAGTGTCCTACCACTTTATTAAGGTCTTTTCTGAATGAGGGAAAAGAAAGACAATTGGGGTTAAAGTGGAAAGTTTTAATGATTTGGTGTTGTGTTGGGTCTGGCATCGCCGCGTACTAGAAAATTATGGTCAAGAATAGCGGGGTGCTTTGTATTATTGGTTCTGTTTTTCTTCAATTAGTTAAGTTGACAACTGTTAGTATTTTTTTGCTTTAGAGCAACCGGTGTTGCGGAATCAATATTGCCTCTTTGGAGAAGGTTTGCAAAATTGTCCATTGCAAATTTTTGTTTGGTACCCAACAAAATTGAGTGACCATCTTTTAGAAATATTTTTTTTATCATTCCATCTTTTAGAACTTCGATTTCACATATTTAGCTACGAATTTATTGTTTGTCATCAAATTTGACATGTGATCAGGCTACGAGTTAGACATTGATTCCCCAAGCTCTCCAAAATCAGAGTGATCTAAAGTTTCAAGCTATTGTGTTCTCGTGCCTTTTGTTTTTTGTGGTAATATAATTTTCATTTATTTTCCAGTGTCTTCCTTTTTTCCCCTTCAATTGTGACTATTTTTATTGCACATTTCGCTTTGTTACTTCTGAATCTGATTTTCCTCATAGATAAATGGGCTGGGGATGTGGTTTGTGGTTGGCCTCTTTTACATTTATTCCTTTTTCTCTTTTTGATTTTGTAGAGCTTTATAGGTATGGCTGCAAACGAACCACTTTGGAGAAGATAACCAATAAAAAACCGTCTGATGTCGCTTCTCAGAGAGAGAGAGAGAGAGAAATGCAGGTCCATTTTTTTTTAGCCAAAAGAAAGAATCTTCATTCAACCCAACAAAACAAAACCCTAATACAATCAACCAAACCAAAAAAAACAAAAACAAAAGAAACAAAGAAAATACCGAAAAATACAAAAACATAGAAAACGCCGGAGCTTTGTCGGAGTTGTCACGCCGCTGCCGCCGCCATCGCCGATGATAGAAGCCCGGATTTGGAATCCCTAGATCTGGCTCCCCCTTGCCCAAAAATCAAGTTTCGGCCTCCCAAAGCTTCAAGAAGAGAAGATCTACAGCCATGGGGGGTTGCCAGAAACCGAAGGGCTGCAATAGAGGAGAGGAAAGGAGGAGGAGGAGGAGGAGGAAGAAGATGGAAGAGGGCGGTGGGGGAGGGGGAGTGGGCGGCCGCCAGGAGAAACCCTAGGGAGAGGCTTCTCCCACACTTCTCAGCTCCTCTCTCTTTCTTTCTCTAGGGCTTCTCTCAGCCCCAGTTCCTAATGCAGGTCCATTTGACTTAATTTTGTTTATTTAATAACATAATATGATATCATCCTTTGTCAAAATGATTTTGGTTGAACTAGATTTGTTATTAAACTCATCTTAGAATCAGTGAAAAAAAAATATTTATGTCATATAGATCCTTTTGACGCCTCCCTCTCTTCCTCTCCGAAAACCCTGGCCATCACAAATTTTACTCTTCCTCCTTCCCCTCCCCCGCTTAGGGTTTCAGTACCCTCGCATGGTGGTAGGAGGGGAGGGTCATGGTACTATTTCTTTTTTTCATTCTTTTTTTTTTTGTCTCTCCAGATCAACAACTTATCGTCTGATCTAAGAAGGTTATGCCTCTCACTTTGTGAGACTAGTTAGTTTCGTCTTCGGACGAATTTTCATCTAGAGAATGGGTACTTTCAGGCGTGGTTGTTTTACAATGATATATGTGCCAACAGTCTTCTTACCCTACATGATATCGTTGGCAGGGCAACTCGTAGTGCCTTTGAAAATCTGTAGTTTTGGGAGTTCATTGGTGCGAGCATACTTGGTTGGAGTCCATCTGATCGTCTGGGTATTTGTTATCTTCTATCTTCAACTAGCACTAAGTCTCTTCAGAGATGCTGATTCTAGGTATAAATCTAGTAAATGCTGCTGTTTGCGTCAGGCCATGTCTAGGTTGGGGTGAAACACATCGATTGCCTTGTGCGTTTCTTGTTCTCTAGTTAGATAATTAGTTTGGCTTTATCCAAGATCTTTGTAATGAATTCCGTTTTGTAAGTGCCGTTGAACTTTCATTAATATAATCTTTTTATTTTTGTGTTAAAATATATATAGGGATCAACTTCTAATGAGGGATCCCTCATTTTAAATAAAGTGAGGACCTCATACTTCCCGACGAAATTTCGACGATCCGAACCGTTAGATGTGTTTAAAAAATGTTTTTAAGGTCCACCGCGATGATTCGTCTAAAAAAAATACCTGGAAGGGCTTCATCCGATCAGTTTTTGTTAAAAACACTATATATAGCGTTTTTAACAAAAACCGATCGAATGAAGCCCTTGCAGGTATTTTTTTTGGACGAATCCTCGCGGTGGACCTTAAAAACACTTTTTAAACACATCTAACGGTTCGGATCGTCAAAATTCAGTTCGGAAAGTGAAAAAATTGTTTGGTCCTCATTTTATTTAAAATGAGAGATCCCTCATTAGAAGTTGATCCTATATACATATATATATATATATATATATATATATATATATATATATATATATATATATATATATATATATAGAGGCCGGATCTAGTCCGGGAGTCCCGAATCCGGGACTCCACCTTCCCGATATTTTTTTGACGATCCGAACCGTCCAATGTGTTCAAAAGGTGTTTTCCAAGGTCCACGCGGGAAATCTTCAAAAAAAAATACCGGGAAGGGCTTGATCCAAGCGGTTTTTCGCAAAACTGTAAATGTACATTTTTTGCGAAAAACCGCTTGGATCAAGCCCTTCCGGGTATTTTTTTTTGAAGATTTCCCGCGTGGGACTTGGAGAACACCTTTTGAACACATTGGACGGCTCGGATTTCCCAAAAACAATCGGCAAATGCATCAAAACGCTTAAATCCGGGAAATCCGGGATCCTTGACAGGATAATTGGCGTATATATATATATATAATCAATGAAAAGCAATACTTTTCAATTGAACTTTGTCTTCCAGAAATTGATTTGGCAACGGAAGCTTTGCAAGGATATGTGTGTAGGAAAATTCAGAAATACTTCAGACTGAATGATAATTAGCAAGGATAAAACCTCTTGACACAATATCTACAAAAGCGGGGGGTAGGGCTGAGCAAAAAACCGCGGAACCCGACCAACCCGCCCAACCCGACCCGAAGGCAAACGGGTGGTTCAATCAGAGTATTCGGGCGGTTCACGGGTCAGAATGAAGTTTTTTGTCGGGTTTCGAGCAGGTAACGGGATGAATAGTTAACAACCCGGTCAAACCGATCCAACCCGACCTATACACGTTCAATAGAGATTTATAGAATATGTTTAGTTGTTTACAGCTTTACTACACAAAGTCACAACTGCACATCTAACCCCACATGTGACCCATCCTAACCCAATATTCTAACCCTAACCCAACCCAACCCCAGATCTAAAAGTTAAAAGCCTTTATGCTTCTCTCCCCTCCTTACGCGCCCCATTTCTAACCCTAGAATGAAAAATCTTTCTCAACTTCTCTCTCTTTCTCTAAGATCAAGATGTGAGCCGTCCGTGAATCTCTCCCTTTCTGCCCAGATCGTCTCTTCATCTTTCTACTCGTCTAGTTCTCTGTCTCTCAGTCTTCCAAACTCTTCATCTTTCTATACTTCAACTCCACTGTGTAACTTGTAAGTTTTTTTTATTCAGATTTCAGTGATTTCACATGCATTCAATTTCTTGATATTGTAGTTTATTTCAAAATGGGTGATTATTTCACATGCATTCTATTTCTAACCCTATGGTTGCATCTGAGTCGGCATTTAGCACTAAGGGGCGAATTCTTGATTCCTTTCGCAGCTCACTTTCTCCCACGATGGTAGAGATGCTTGTATGCGGACAAAATTGGCTCCAGAACTATATCTGTATTGATCTTGGCAAGTCAATGGATTATGTTGAGAAATTCAAAGAATATGAGTCAAGTAAATACATTTTTGTAAGATACATTCACATAATTATCGTAAATGTTTGAGCTTCAATACTTCAATAAATGATAACATTGTTTTCCTTGTTAGTGTTAGCGGAGGAAGCTAAATCTCAAGCTCCAGTTCAACTTGATTAAGCATTCGGCATGGTCAATGGATTGGTAAAATAACTTATATATCGGTTCTTATTTTCATTTGTTCACATATTTAAGTCTCTATTTGACATTTGTAGTGAGACCACGACAAATAGCCCAAAGTTCAGTTGCCAAGCTTGAAGAAGATATGATTTTCCCGTAGTAACCTAGCAGCCATTCTCCTTCATGGTCTCTGAATAGGCCACCAAATCCCGCTTTCCCATTGTTTCCATATAAGCATCCATCTGTGTTAAGTTTTACTCCAGCTGCCAAAGGGGGTAACCAACGAATTAGAATAGAGTTTGAATCGCCGTTGTAGAGGGGGGATTTGAATGCCTCGGAAATTTCAGTAGCGAAAGTAATGATGTTATTATGGCTCACACAAGCAGCAACCTCAATGTTATCAAAACTTTTCCGGTTTCTGTCTTTCCAAATTTGCTAAGTTATAAAAGTGAAAAGAACTTTCCATGAGGTATCATTGCCTTCGCTTACTTTCCCTTTCTGTTTGAGATTGGATTTAAACCAATCTAGAGTGGGGCATTCATCAATTCCCCTTCTCCAACGACTATTGGAGAAGTAATTCCAAGTGTCCTTAGCCTTACTACAACTCCCGAAGAGATGCGTTAAATCCTCGACATTGGAATTACATCTCGGACAAAGATTAGAGGTAGCAATGCCTCTACAAGCACGCAATTGATTAGTAGGTAAACTGTTGTGGAAGATGAACCATAAGAAAGTTTTAAGCTTTTGAGGTATTTTTAATTTCCAAATCCATTGCCAACCTGAAATACCATTTTCCTTCCTGTTTAAAAGATCATAAGCAGCCGCAACAGGAAACCTACCGTTATGATTACCAACCCAGTGCAAAGAGTCAGGAACATGCAAGAATCTAGGAATATGAATGCGTAAAATATCCTCAATAGTCTGAGGAGTGACAAAGGGGGTGAGATAGGACAGATCCCAATTACCATTGGAATCCAAAAGAACAGCAACTTTCATATCAGGATCAATGTGAGGCCCCAGGTATTGATTTGTACGGGCCCGTCCCCACACCACCAATCCAGCCTAAGATCAAGTATTACAAAAAGTTGAAAGCCATTTTCCTAAGGCAAAATGCTAATGTTAGCCTAATAGGATGAGGGTAAATAGGCCCCATTTGCTTTGTTTTTTATGCATTTTTTTTACTCAAACAGAGTAAAGCATTTATATCAAATTTGACAATTTTAACCCTATTCTTATATATAAATTACAAAATGAGCATCAAATTAAACAGAGTAAAGCATTTTTTTTTTTTTTTTCCATATTGATACAAAGGTATTTTCTTCTTCACTTTTACTACTTTCCCTTTTCATCTTCTGAACTTTATGAAGAACGCTTACAACCTGAAAGTGATAAATTGGGATTTACAAAGTGAGTTTTGTCTTTATTTTGGTTTTACACCGTTTTGAGTTCTACCCCTTTTTTTTTTGTTCTGATGAACCACTTCATTAATGTAGCTTTTTTTTTTCTATTAACTTAAACTTGGAGCCACCTTTCTCAAGTGTACTATAGTTATGGCTTCTTTATTTGATTCTCGCTATTATGAGTTCACCATGTAACCTTATTTAGTCTTTTAAATACATTTTGATCCCAAATTCTAACTTTCAGTTGCTAAATGTTTGATGCATGTGTGTGTGTGTGTGTTTTTTTTCTGGCATTATGTCTGCAACTGTTGGACAATGGGTGAACCATTACTTGATATTGACTTAAATCAGCTTCCTAATAATGAAGAAAGGGTGATTGAATTTGAACAAAATGCATCAGAATTGGAAGAGTACCCAAAAAGAAGTTGGTGAAGTTCTTTTGCCTTTTGCTCTTCAAAGATGTATTTAGCTCAAATCAACACCTAAAGCTACTGAATTTCTTGTCGTCGACTTCGTTTTGGTCGATTTTTTTTTGGAATTTAAGTAGTTTTGCTTGGAGTTATTTCTCTACATGAAATCTCTGGAAGATACTCGAGAAGGTGGACATTTGTTTTGTATATGTAAATGGCCAGTTATTTGATATATGGGAGAAGGAACTTATTTTGTACATGTCCATTTCAAATTTAACTTTGCTTGTCTGAGCGGCTTTTGACTAAGTAGAAGCAAGAAATGATATATGTTTTTGTTCAACATATAATAAGTGCTGTAGTGTTTCTTTTAGATGAGTTTCATAGTACCGTTTTAGCTAAATTATCGTGCAGGAGATTTTTTTGTTTTTGTTCCATTTTTTCTACCTTTGTTAGTTTCGCATCAATTTTTTGTACAAGTTAGGGTTTGACTCAACGAGAAGAATTTAATAAGTAAAAGGTTATGGTCAAAATCTAATAAATAAATAAAAGTTATAATCAATTTTTTGATTATTTTTGTCTTTATTCTAACAAAAAAAATTCGTTAATACTTTTTTCACTCTTAGATTCCTTTTGTTAAAATGAACCAATAATCTACATAAAATTGACGCAAAACTAACAAATGTAAGAAAAATTGAATAAAGACAAAATAATCGAATTTAATTATTAAGCCTAACCTTCCCTATGAGAGTGTATTTAGATAATAGGGGAGTGGCAACATATAGACTTCTCTTAATGTCACTGTAGCAATATAATTGTTCTTTACTTAGAGAAAGAAAGTTTGTTGCAAGGTAAAATTGTCATTTACACCCCAAAAGTGCCCATTTGATAAAGCGTCCGTATATTGTCCAAAGAAAGGACAATAAAGTAAGGGAAGAAACTACAATAAAATCTTGATGGGACAGTCTTACTGTGTGCCCAAATGTGTGTCCATTAGGCTCACAGTAGCCGGATCATTTTTTGAAAGGAAAAAAAAGGGTGGTGTTACTCTTCGCCTTCATATGAATATGTATGAGTATGGACTATGGAGAATAACATTTTCATTATAGTAATTGCATAGGTAAATCAAAGATGTTAGAGGGGAATTATGTATGTGCTTATATTGTTTCAATTTTAGTCCTCTGAATACTGAAACAATTATCAAAGGCCAATCAAAATTCAAATTTGTGAGCATGTTACTGAGCACGCGCTCTCCTGCAACGCACATGCGGTAATACTAGTTGTTTAGAAATTGGAGTTTGGTGTGTGCTACATGGTTATGTAACTAAATAGAGTTGGAAAAATTGCATATATAGCTTCCCACCTTACCAGGGATGGAGCCAAGGACGGCCAGTAAGGGTGGTTGCCCTCCAGGAAAAAAAATTACCTCCATTATTATATAGAGAAAAAAAATATATGTTTATATGAATTATAAAGGCTCGCTCCTGCAAAGTAGTTTGGGAAAAATATTAGCCCCTGCATAGTAAAATTTCTGGCTCCGTCCCTGCACCTTACAAAGATCAAATGAAAGGACTAATTATTGAGTAGTCTAGGAACAGTAACACATGGTGCTCTTATATGTGGTTCATATATTTAGTCATGTATCTCACAAAAAGGTTGTGGTAACGAGTCTTCCGAGCATTACGTGGCTATGCTCCCGACCTACTGAATAATTTCACAAATGAAAGAGAACGTGAAGAAACAAAAATCCAGTAATGAGTAAATCCTATATTTATAGTACAAGATTTAATAAATTATAGGGTTCAATGTGCCGTTCATAAAACTCTACGGGTTAGTCTACAATTCATGAATTTATAGGGTCTAACATTAGATTTACCAAACTTCGGGTATAGAAAGTAATTTAGTAATTTTTAGGGTAATACTACACTTTATAAATATTAGGGAAAAAGTACAAACGTGTTAGATTTTGGTCAAAGCGCACATTGATTTGGAAAAAAAAAAGAAAAAAGGGATTACGATTATTTTTTTTTATTTTTTATTTTTTGGTACACAAGAGGGCCTAGACCCTAAGAAACATAAACACTTGCCGCAGTAGTTCGAGGAGCTCCAAGACCATCACGGTCGTTGCATAGATCATCCAGCACTTCTAGTGGCGCTTGAACAAACACTTGCTCACCTTGATCCAATTGAAGACCCAATCTAGCTAGATTATGCGCACACCTATTTGCTTCTCTCCAACCAAAATTTAAATCACAAGTCCAACCCATTTTAAGTTGCTCATTGATCAACTTAATTAGATTATAGTTAGGATCGAAGGAATGGTGGTTCGAAATCGCCCGGAGAGCCACTTACAAATCCGTTCCAACACAACACAACGCAACCCCGAATTATGATGGTCGACTAATTGCGAATTGAGAGAAGAAAGAAAAGATACCCGCAAAATTATTGTTGCCAGTGATGACAATGAACCTAACGGTCACATCTCTCTCCAATCCCATTCTTCCTCTCTGTTATTCTCACATCCGTTCATAATGGCCCAATTTTCTCAGAATTCTAAGAGCCACAAATGATTTGTACATTCTTTGAGAAAAATTGTAAAGAGATAGCTGGTGGTACTATAATATAATTAGAACAAATTTCGTTTCGAGTAGCGATGATGTACATGGAAAAAGAATTTCCGCTTTTGAACTGAATACATATGATAAGACTTACATTTTGGGCAATGTTGTTTTCGAAAGTTAAACCCTTATTAGCTAAACATTCATCCCTGCTAATCCTGCATGTTAGTTATCCCACAATTTTTCTAACAAAAACAATCTTTCACATGTTTCCGAAAACAAAAAAAATAAAATTAACTCTAGTGGGCAGTGATTAAGTAATCTACATTATGTTGATCTGTTTAGAAAAGTAATTTAGTGATTTAACTTTATATTCAATTAGCAGGGACGGAGCCGGAATTCCAATTCGGAGGTGGCACCCAAAATCAGTATTCTCCCTCTCTCTGTCCCACGAAGACAGACAGTCTAATATAAAACAACGTGTAATTTTTGGATAATAACTCATTTAGTTCTTCAATTTGGTGTCAAGAAAAATAAGAAATTATGCATGAATGTGGTTTATTCTTTAAAGAAGAATAATGATACGTTCACTCCCATTTAGACACTCCCATCCACACCCCAGCCACTGTTCACGTGGCCCCCACGTGGGGCCCCCCACTTCAGCTCCGAATAAAAAAAAAAAAAAACCAAAAATCTGAAATTTTTCAAAACCCCCAAATCGTCTGGGTTTGCTCATTTTCGCGGCACCTTTGAGAGAGAGACAGAGAGAGGAGAGGAAGAGAAGATCAAGAGCACCCAACGTCGACTGCCCTTCACCGGCAGCTCAACTCCGGCTCACTCCACCACGACGGAAGCCCAATCGACACACTCTTGACGCCCTATACCGCGACCCGCCCTCGACTAATAGAAGAAGAAAAGACCAGTCCACCAGTCGACGATGGCCATGCGACGAAATCGTACGACTCAAGACCAAGGTCTCTCTCTCTCTCTCTCTCTCTCGCAGTTTGCAGAATTCGAAAACGCTATAGCTTGTGAGCGTCTGCTTGTATTTTTGCGTTTGTAATTTGTGGATTCAAATCAAAAGTCAAAAACCCTAATTCGAAAACCGTATCTTGTTGATTCAGAATTCAAAAACCCTAATTTGTTGATTCAGAATTCAAAAACCCTAATTTGCTTTCGTGTAGCTTCTGGATTCACTGGGGTTATAAGTTGCTTTACCTGTTGTTGTTTGCTAGTAAAAATATGGGTTGGGTGAGACTTTGGGCTTCCCATTGTGTTGTTAGAACTCACCAGACTTTCTTGGAATAGTCAGCGCCAACAACTGCTGGGAAACATTGTTGATTGTTGTGTGCTTTGTGTTGAAACATTGTTGATTGTTGATTTACCTGTTGTTGTTTGTACATTGATGTTGCCTCTTGTGAAATTGTTTTGCAACTGTCCTGTTAGTTGTAAATGTATTTGGACTCTCTCCATTGAGGTGAGTATAAGAACCAAAAAAAATATAGAATTTGAACCTGAGGTGTGTGTAAGTACCAAAGCATGGAACTTGAACTTTACGTGTAAAATGGGGGCAGAAAAATGGGTTCATTATTCTTTGGAAATAATGAACATTTGTCTACACAAAAGTTATAGGGTTTCTGATGGGGTCTCTGAAATAATGAACATTATTCTTTCCAAAAAATGGTTTTGGAAATAATGAACATTATACTTTTTGTCTACACACAAGATCAGAGCTTTTGCTAAATCTGGAGATATATTTGACCTGGCTAGTTTATTCAAGTGACCATTTTCACATTTGGTTTGGGAAATAGTATCGTTTTCTCAATGCTGGTTTTGCAGTTCACTTGAACTCTCGTTGGGTCTTGGGGAGAATGAAGTAAAAAGAACAAAATTTGTTCGAAAAAGGTGTTAGACTAGCAGCTATTTATCTGCACTTTAATCATGATTGTTAGTCGTTTCTTAGAATCGAAGATACCCTGCATTTTACCTAGAGCTTTCCTAATTAAAGTTGGCCGAATATACGATGCTTCTTCATTTTTTCTGTTTGTACACTATGAATTTTGGATCTCAGAAGTTACTTATTTGATCAAGTAATTGATTGATCTGTTTACTTCGTTGCTGATGAATTTAAGCTGGGGCTGCACATTCCTAGTCCTGAAATGTGAAATGTGTTGCATCATAGTCTAATTGTACTTTCGATGACAATTCTTTCTTTTACAAAGAATTAAGTTCTCACAAGTAAATACTTAATCCTGAATTAGGCTTACAAAGTTTACCATATTATGATCAAGAGTGACTCGAGGCAACTCTTGGATGTCGAATCATAGATGTTGTAGTCTTGTAGATACTTCTGCCCTTGAATTTGTGTCCTGTAGAAGTTTGGGAATGTGTGAACCATGATAGGATGAGTGAAAGTTAGTGGGGTGATCATGCTTGTTTGGGGTGATCACAGTGTAATACATGTTCCCTATCCTATTGCCGAATATGGACACGGATACGCGACACGACACAGACACGCCTCAATTCAAGTGCAATAACTCACATCTTAATGTTTTTTTTTTTTTGTACAGGTGACATGGCTTCCGCATCTTCCAACGCCACATCTGGGAAGCCTACGAAAGTTTGTGCCGTTACCAATCTATCTCGTTTGTTTTTTTGTGAATAGCCTTGCAAGCAATGGAATGGTTGGTGCAATAACAACAATCAAAATGTGTCACATTTGACAGATGATATCAAACGCGACTTCACTGGACCAGAAACTCAAAACAACGTCGACCTCAACAACAACTTAAGGGAACTCATCTTAGCCATACGGAATGCAGTCCGTTTTTTAGTTATCCATTTCGTTATTGGGATTGTAATTTGTATATTACTAGTTATCCACCTTTTGTATAGGTAATCTGTTATGTAATATGGTGAGGTACTGTAAAACAGTTAATTTGAAGTCCGTTTCGGACAATGGTTATGTAATGTATGACAAGGTTATGTAATGAATGACAAGGTTAATTTCAAGTCTATTTCAAGTTCTTCTATGGCCTAGTTTTATGTTGTTGCTTATGAGTTGATTGTCTGATGAGACGCTTAGACGTCGGGTATGCAAGAAAATAGCGGAAATGTTGCCCAAATTTTTCCAGAATTGCATTTAAACACTCTTTCCAATTAAATAATCGATTTATCAAACGGATACGGAAAAAGACTTCATTCATAGACACGGATACGGATACAAAAAACAACCAAATTTTGACCAAATAACTTATCCATTTATCAAACGGATACGGAAAAAGATTTCATTCATAAACACGGATACGGATACAAAAAACAACCAAGGTGCAACCAAATAACTTATCCATTTATCAAACGGATACGGAAAAAGACTTCATTCATAGACACGGATACAAAGTTGGATACGGATACAATACATACACGATACATACAGGACACGATACAAACAGGACACGATACAATAAAAATTAAAAGTGATTCATTCCATACAGGACACGATAGAACAAAATTTAAGCAACCAAGTCTTCTACTCTTCCTCATGGTTCATTCCATTCAACATTTGTAAAAAACTTGGTTGAACACCTTCGCATTCTTGCAAGTGACTTCCCATGAAACTTGATTGTGGCCCTCCTCTTATTGCACTTTGCGTGGTCGGCATCAAGTTTGTTGGATTTTGGAAGTTATGGGTCATCATGTTTGGGAAGATATAGGACACATCACCGATGGTGGAGATGGTAATTGAAACATCGCCTGCAGATTAAAAATAAACAAGAACAAGTGAGTATAATACGCATACTTTAGCACGTAACAAAACACTAAATCTAGTGCCCTAATTTACAAATACAGTAAGAAAACAATCTGGTGGCCTAATTCACAATCTGGTGGCAAAATTTTTTGGTGAGAAAACAATCCCAGGTAGACATTGGTACATAATTAAACAGTGGTCATTATGGCTCCTTGGCAAAACTAATTAAACAATGGTCAATGCTTCAATTTTTTTCCTTCCAAAAATTTTTGAAGACTTGGCAGGTACCTGGGGACTAGTTCGGAAGAGTTTTGAGCCAGTTTCCTTTTGGAGTTTTTAGTTCCAAAAGATTAAACTCCAATGTAGCTGCAGAGTTTTGGCTTTAGGCTTAACATAAGGGATACAAAAAAATCCTTGCATAAATAGAGTCCGTACAAGAAGGAATGCAATGAGATGCAGCTCAATCATCTGTTGCAGAGGTGCCTATGACAATGTGTGTGTGTGTGTGTGTGTGTGTGTGAGAGAGAGAGAGAGAGAGAGACCTTGGCGTCAACTGGCGGTGGTGGACGGGTTTGGGCTTGAGTCGGGTTGAGCTTCAATGACAGTCGCCGGTGAATGGCAGTCGCCGGTGAAAAAAAGGATCGAGTCACGAGATCATGTCTCTTCACAATCTAAATAGTTTTTCTGTTTAAAATTACAGAATTTCTTTTGAATTCTTCCCTTCAGCCATGTGAGTTAGCATCAAAGAGGATTTACACCAGAAAAGGTTAGCATTCTGCAGGGACACCAAAAATTCCCCGCCAAGGCCTTCTACTCTTTGGAAACCAACAAATGGGTCTTGGACACTTAGAATGCAAAATATGAGTTTTGGATAATAGAATGTAATTTTGATACATCCAGATTAATCCAGTTTTCTCTTCTGAAACAGGTTGTATACAATCAACACCAATAAGACAAAACAAAGCTTTACTAAATCAAGTTGCAGATTCTTAGAGCTGTACTACTCACAATGTTCTGAATCAGAAATAAGAGATGCAAAGAGGCAAATGGGACTAGAAAATTATATAAAGCTAAGGTTTTGCAATAACCAAAATCACCCAATGAAAATTATTTGTGCAAACACCAGAAAATTATATAAAGCAAACACCAACAAGGTTTTGCAATAACCAAAAAAAATGCTGAGCTCTTATTAGAAAGGCCTAGTTCTCATTCAAACTCCAAAAACAAACACCCCACATGGAGATCAATAGGAGATATTTGGACTCACAAACCCCTGAAACTGTTCAGGGTTCAAAACCCTTGCACAAACCCCCACGTGATGATAATTTAGTTTAACAAACCATTGATTGAATGGTTCTGTAATTAGCAGAAAATCATTAACAGATTCCATGTATTCATAAACTACAACCAACAAAATTACCATATTCAAACATAATGGACAACAGAAACCATTACTATAATTTATCAGAAAACACTGAAAAATCTAAGTAGGGTTTTCGAATTAGGGTAATTGATTTCTGAATCAAGATTTTCTGAATCAAGATCGAGAGAGAGAGAGAGAGAGAGAGAGAGAGAGAGAGAGAGAGAGAGAGAGAGACCTTGGTTGAGTGATTCGATTTCTGAGCGTCGTCATGGTGGCGTCCACGGTGGACGGGTTGGGCTTGAGTCGGAGAGTGAATGAGCCGATTCGTCGCCGGTGAAGGGCAGTCGCCGGTGAAAGGCAGTGGTGAAGGTCAGTCGAGCGTCGGAGGGTGGGTCGTGGTTCACGATCTTCTTCCTCTCTTCTCTGTCTCTCAAAGGTGCCGCGAAAATGGCAGGTGAAACCCAGTTTTGGGGATTTTGAAAATTTCGGAAAATTTGTTTTTTATTTTTATTTTTTTTTATTCGGGGTGAAGTGGGTGGGTCCCACGTGGGGCTCACGTGAACAGTGGCTGGGGTGTGGATGGGAGTGACTAATTGGGAGTGAACGTATCATTATTGCAGAATTGTTATAGGGTCCATTATAGCTTTTTATAAGCCCTCTAGTCCACCTAATGTTTTCATAACACCTCTAGTCCACCAAATCACTTTTTAAATGCTCTTAGGTCCATTCTATTTTTTTACTAGACAAATGTACCCTTACATTAAATTTAATACATAATATACCTTCGCCGGAAAAGTCACCGGCGCCGGAAAGTCTGACGGAAAATTGGACTTCGCCGGAAAGTTCCCCGGAAAATTCTGCCGGCGCCGGAAAAGTTGCCGGAAAATTGGACTTCGCCGGAAAATTGACCGGCGCAGATGTGGTTATCTGACTTGTGTCATTTTTAAAAAAAACCTACTTAAGATCAGATGTGGTTATCTTGACTCACAAGAGGTGGTTATCTGCACTCATAAGATGTGGTTATCTGGGCATATTATTGTTTAAAAAACTTACTTGGGATCAAGTCCTCAACCACCCAAACACTACAAGGTAGCAGCACAAACTCTCTGCTTTTAACATAAAACCTCATACTTCCATAACACCTCTAATTCACTAGAAATTTTACTAGAAAATTTACTGCTTTTAACATAAAATTTTACTAGAAATTTTACTCAAAATTGAATAAAACAAAAAAAACCACTTTTTAAAAATAGAGGTGGTTATCTGGACTCAAAAGAGGTGGTTATCTTTTGTTTAAAAAAAAAAAAACATATTTATCAATACTTAACAGTGTTATCCACTTGTAACAATTTCTCTTTTCTATGGGCTACACCTGTACCATTTGTCATATTAATGAATATCTTTGAAAATAGTGTACTACACAATTTGGATTTCTTCAACATACATATTAAATTATTACTGAAAATTGAATAAAACAAAAAAAACCACTTTTTAAAAATAGAGATGGTTATCTGGACTCAAAAGAGGTGGTTATCTTTTATTTAAAAAAAAAAAACATATTTATCAATACTTAACAGTGTTATCCACTTGTAACAATTTCTCTTTTCTATAGGCTACACCTGTACCATTTGTCATATTAATGAATATCTTTGAAAATAGTGTACTACACAATTTGGATTTCTTCAAATGATGGTACTGCCCTTGCCACTGACATCATCTTCTTCCTCTCCATTCCATTTCTAGTTTAGTTCGCCCAGAAACTCTTCGACACTAATACAGTAACTCAGAAAAGAGAGAGAGAGAAAAACAAAGAGGTGGCTCAATTGGTAACAATGTGAATATCTAAATTGTTTGGCTTCTCATCCTCAAGAACTTTCCACACACGCACAATGCCATCTTCACCACCACTTGCAAGGTACCGACCATCAGGACTGAACTTCATTGCTGAGATTGAGCCCTCATGTGCAGCAAATTCTTGTCTTGCATAAAGAGAGGAATAACTCCTTTGATCTCTTCCTATACAATTGCACCTTAACTCTTCGAAATCCAGCCCCTATTTCTGAGCTGAAACCACCGGACTTCAACTTTTCTTTACCCACATTACGCGCTTTGCTTAATTTCCTAAGCCATCGATTCTTAAGTTTGTTCTTCACATCCAACAAAGTACCTGCCTCAACTTCCCTGTGCAACAACCGCTGGACCCAAGGCGATGTGCCATAATTTCTCTGAAACTCTTCAATAGTAACCAACCTGTCTGAACCCACTTCGCGTAACCTGTTGAGCATTCCGCCGCCGATTGCTTCTTCCGGTGACCGGAGAGCATGTTTGAAAACCAAGACCCTGTTGAAGTCGACGCCGTACAAGAATTCACAAAATTCAGATCAGAATCTGTCTTCTTCGGTTTGGATCTGAACAAAAAACGCGAGAAGAGAGAGAATCGAGTTCGAGTACTACCCCGAGCTCAAACGAGTTCTTCGGTTCACGGCTTCAACAGCTACGGGACGAGCTCAAACGTGATTGGCTCCACCTTCAACGGGTACGGCCAATCGGCAAGCGGCGCCAAGGATTCCTTCACGTCGTACGGGTCCGACGGGAACGCGCCTGAGAATAATTTCAGGAGTTACAAGCGACGGCGGAAATGCGGCGGTCGATACCTTCGCTAATTACAGAGACAAATCCAATGTCGGTGACGATTCATTCCAATCGTACATGAAGTTCGGTTCACAAGGGTTTGGGGTATTTTTGTCTTTTGGTTCCGCCTGTGGATTGTATTTCTTAGGGAAATATAGTGTCGACCTTAGACTTTATGTAATAGTTATATTGGACCCCATAGCAACTCTCCCTTTATTCTTTTGTCCAAAAGGTACTTTATTTATTGCTCCCTCCGTCCCTTTTTAAGTGATACCTTTAGGAAACATGTATTTTTGTGGACGTTCAAATGTTGTACTTCCATAGAATGTTTTTATTTTTTATTTTTGCACCAAATTAAAGTTCTCAATGAGAACTTTAATGTGGTATAAAAAAATTACAAAATTATATAAAGAAATATGTTTTTTTGGGGTTTGAAATTGCACGAATTCCAATAGGGATCACTAAAAAATGGATGGAGGGAGTATCCAAAAATTGTATATTTTTTTGGTAGTGGACTATCTTTACAAGCAGAGGGAGTAATTAGTATAAAAGATACATAATTGTTCTAAGGTTAGTTATTCATAACACCCGAAAAGATACACATTCTCATGTGTTAATTATACAACAAAAACAATAACATAATCTATCTAGTCCCCAATCATTGGGGTATGGGCGGAGGATGATTAGAGACAAATCTAATCTTTGGCAATATGCACAAAGTGGCTGCTCTCAGAACACCACTGAGACAGTGGCCCCCCTAAACCTCCAAAAATCGAGGAGTTACAGGGATGTTTTGCTGCAGAACCATGCCCCCAAATCAAAGCCGAAAGACATCAAGGAGGGCATGACTAGAGACCCAAATCAATTTTTGTGCTATGTTTATCATCAATCAACATAGTTAATACCAAAAACTTTACATATCAAGTAATATCTCAACAACATGCTTAATACCAAAAAAATATACGTGTTTTGAAGAATACATTGTTTTTGCAATACCAATATATTTTTTTTTTGACCGGGAGTTGTACGTGCCACCCTATCCCCCTTCTTAGCTCCGTCTCTGCATTAAGTAATGCTACTTGGCACTCCCAAAGCCCTTGACACAAATAAACCCTTTTGCTTCATATCAATAGTTTCAGGCCCTCGTGCCCATCATGAGTTTTATGTCCGTTTCTGTACACTTGCCTTCGGTACCTATATGTTTATCATAAAATAATGGCATGGGGACACAAAGCGAAAGAATGCAAAAGTCTGGGGAGTTAATTTGGCAAATTAACCCAAAACAAACCAATAGACCCAAAAGCCCACAACATTGCAATTAAATTACAACAAAACCAACACAAAACAAAAGCAATCGAAGGACAAATTGGGCCAAATCAGTGAAATGACCGGACATGCAATTGGGAAACCCTCTGTATTATGAGCTCCTGGATTTTGGATATATAGTAAAGATACATGATTTGAAGTCATATTAAACGATATCTGGTCAACGTATTTTTCGATATGACTCACAGTACAAATTTATAAATTAGATATGGATTAACAAATATAATATTAATTTACAATATCATAGCAAAACTTAATAACAAATTGAGGTAATTTTCAACAATAATGTGGAGATCAAAATTATAAATTATCTATCTGCGAAATTAAAATATCTTAATAACGAATAAATGTAAGTGGGGTTGGGGCACGTGCCACCCCGTCCCCTTCTTAGCTTCGTCTCTGTTATTAGGTAATGCCACTTGGCACTTCTAGAGCCCTCAACACGAACAAACCCTTTTGGTTCATATATAGTAAAGATACATGATTCGAAATCATGTCAAATGATATCCGGTCAACGTATTTTTTGGTATGATTCACAATATAGATCAATAAATTAGATATGGATTAAAAAATATAATATTAATTTATAATATCATAGCAAAGCATTTGCCCGCCGTGCTTGATGTTAGAAACAAGTTGAGGTAATTTTCAACAATAGATGTGGAGATTAAAACTATAAATTATCTATCCGCGAAATTAAAATATCTTAATAACAAATAAATGTAAGTGGGGTCAAGTAATCTACTTGTGTCAATGTAGCTCCTCCCTTGTGGACCCGCGAGAATCCAGCTCCGCTAAAAAATAGATAAATTAAATTATAAGTAGAGAAACCACTAAGATTTAATATAAAATACTTCCACTTTATTTTTTTGAGCAACCATAAACATATATTAATAATCAAACACTACAAAGTACAAGGGACTCAAAAGGTCCAAACAAAAACAAGGAAAAACAAACAACAATAATAACAAAAAGAAGAATTAATTACGCCAAAATTGACTTAATAATTTAAAAGAATCTAATCCACACATTCAAATTCAAGTGCATCGGCCAAGGGCCACCAAACCCCTTCCCCGTCGGGCGGCCTCCTGATAAGTTGCCACATGGAAAGGAAGCATGGTTTAATTAAGTTGTCATGTAATGTTCTAAATTCCAAATCCTTCTCATTTAAAAGGTGAAATTGTGTGAAGTGAAGTGCAGGGACTGGAGGGTTGAGATTTTGTTCCCCCTCATCTTTCATCATCTAGTTGCAATAGTTTTGGAAGATATCAATTTGCTTCTTTCGTTTTTGGGAATGATGCATTTGCACTTGGGCTTCCTAAGCAATCTTAGAGTTAGAGGTAAGCTTCTTGGATTCCAGTGACTTGATTTCTTCGTAAAAATAAAAAATAAAAATCCATAGCTGCAAGGATGTACAGACTATAATTGACTATTCTCTTTCGTTTATTTTTGGATGCAATGTTAATTTCTCGTGGTGCATAAGATCGGCGAACTCATGTGCCAATTGGCTAGCTTGTAGGGCAAGGAAAGGGTTGCTCCCTCCTCCTTGATGCGTTTTGTAAGCTTTTAGCTGCTGACTTGGATTCTAGTGACTGATTTCTTCATAAAAAAGAAAAAAAAAAAGAAAAAAAGGTAAGCTTCTTGGAGATTGGCTCAAGATCATCATGATGAATATGAACGGATAAGTTCAGTTATGATTACAATCTAAGGATATTTACTGTGTAATATCTTTAGTGATGGAGTTTCATAAATTTTAGAAGTTCTTCTTTTAAATTTTATGATAAATTTATCATACACTTAGAATAATTTTTGGTTAATTTATAACAAATTGATCATTTTGATAGAATAGTTTTCTGCTAGTTTTTATCATAAATAATTAAATATATTTCACGGAGGTGAGTTTTGCCTAACGTTATATGACGTAATGAATTTTTAGAGAGATTTATGCTAATTTTTTCTTTAATTCATATTCATGAGAAGTTTATCATATGTGTGATATATTATTACTTTGGTATGAATGATTATTGTATGTCGATGATATAATCATTACTGGAAATGACCCTGCTCGTATTTTTTTTAATCTTATTTTATTTGTTTTTTTAAGAATTTATTTTGACATTTTGATGGAGAGAAAATTTTGGGGGGAGAGAGTTAAGAGGATTTGAAGAGGGAAACCGCAATCATGAGTTTTCAGAAGATAAAATGATAATTTCTTGGCGTAACTAAATTCAGCTCCTAGGACTGTGTATGGGTTAAATAGACTGTGTTAAATTTTTAGCTTATACGGGGTATTTTTATCTTGCACTGGATATAACTCGGGTGATGTGTACCGCTCGACCGTCTGATCGTGTTTTGAACGGCTTGGATGTATTTTGATTTTTTAACAATAAAAATAAATTAAAATAAAATTAAAAATGCCAAACGTATCCTGACCGTCCAGAACATGATTAGACGGCTGAGGAGTGCACAATATAGTGCAAAGCACCCCCTGGTCCGGATATGTTAGCATAGGATTAGCGAGGGATAACGTGTCGGCTAATTTTGACTAAATCTCCTATCTTGAAGAGTGTGGGTAATAATGCGAAAATAGTTATTGTAGACAATGTATTGTACAATTTAACTAGTCTATAAGGGCATGCACAGTGTGCTCTTAAAATGGTTCTTAGGTAAGACACCTAAAATTTGGCAAGCTATTTTATCAACTATGGTCTTCAACAGGTTCCCAATACAAACTCGCAAGGTGGCTTATAAGCCTGGCTCCTAACTCATTAGCTAAATTTAAATAGCTTTGCAGGTAGCTCCAAGTGATACTCAAGCCCTTTTAATCTTTTTTTAATATAGAATTTTCAAAAGATAAATGATTTTGTTTGAAAATAGAGAATGCTCTCGCTAGTTCATTAAGTGCACATACGCTCTTTACTTTTAGCAAGTTCGAGGAGTGAAAATGGACCCCAATTAGACTTATGTGTACATTAACTTTAGAGTTAATTTTAGGGAGCTCATTGTGGATAGCTTAAGTGAAGTGAAAACTTTGCTTACGCAAACGCTTATAACTTTACGTAACGGATGATCTATGAATCAATAGAGAAGACTTTTCTTTTTTCTTTTTGAAGACAATAAATAAAAAAGTACGTAATGGATGGCTAAGTTTGACTTGACTTACTTTTTCATCTTCTTTTATCCAAAGTTGGAACTGGCTGGAAAAAAGATATGTCCTATATTTTTGCTCTCATTGAGAATAAGTAAAGAGCAGTGCTATATACTCAGAAATTCCACTCATTTTAATTTTCTGGGTAATTTCTGGACACTTGGCATTCAAATAAGTAATGGATGATCTAAGAAAATGACCAGAGAATGAAGAGATTTCGTGAGAAAATAAAAGAAAAGAATGAATAGGTTGGTAAAAATTGGAAAGAAAAGTACAACAATGAAATGTTTTTATTGGTCTTTTCCTTTTCTCACCTAATCTCTTACTTTCGCAAAAAGGTTAGAAATTGGTTTTTTGGTTTATTCGTTTTGTCGTTGTTCAAAACAAATTACATTTGTTAATTTTGAGTCAAGTTTTTTTGAATTATTGATTTATCTTGACTAGAGGAATCCAAAAAGTATAAAATGCTGGTCAAAAATAAATTTTTTTAATAAAGCAAAAAATAAACGAGTTTATAAGATTAATTTTGGCTTTATTAAAAAAAATTAATTTTGATCATAATTTTATACTTTTTAGATTTCTCTCGTCGAGACAAATTAATAATTCACGAAAAACTTGATGTAAAACTAAAAAAAAATGTAAATTATTTTTAAATAAAGACAAAATGAATAAATCAAAAAACTGGTCTAAATTTTTTTGTCACAAAGAAACATACATAAAAGTTGGTGAGAAAGAAGGAACTCCCTCCCTCCCACTTCTCCCCCTTTCTCACCGTCCAAATGTGCCGAGACTAGAGAGAGAACAAATAAAAAACGGCAGCCGAAAACGAAGTCGGAAAACAGAATAGTAGTTGACTTCGTTAACCGTCGCTTTCCACTCAGCACCGACGGTGACGGCGCCGGCAATTGCCTTTACGACTGAGAAGGCAAAAATGCACTAAGAAGTGGCCTCGAGCTATGTTTCTCTCACTACTTCCCAAAGAACCTGAAGAAGAAGAAGACGACAATCAAGAAGAAGAAGGAAACAAAAAGGATCAAACCACAAAGTATACGCAGAGAACACAAACGAAAAGGTGTCAGTCTTTCATCACTCCATATACCGCTCGTTAAACTCGAAGCCCTAGTGAATACTCCATCCGAGTCCATTGATTCGGACCAATTACTCCAAATCATCAAAGGTAACGGCTCTGCATGATTTTTGCACTCCACCAAAAATTGCAATACTCGTCTAGCTTTTGTTCGCGCTTCCGTTCACCTCGCACGCACGCGCATTAGGTGGCTTAGTTTATGATACTCTCTCCTATCTTCATGATCAAAAAAAAAATTGGAGTTGGATAGTGAAGGGTTTCTGGCAAAGTAGAGATCCATAATTTAGGTTTGTTGCGCTAGCAATTGAAAGATTTCTTTTTTAAGGATCAAACTGGGAAACAAATGGACAGCACAATTTATGTGTGTTCTTGTTTTTTCCCTTATGCTCTATTCTATTCTTTCAACAAATTGGGTGGAAGAGATATGATTTCCTCCATAACTTGCTGGGTGAAAAGTCCATCTTGCTATCTATTTCGGCAGTACAAACCCGCATGTGACGAAAACCCTTTTATTTGGAGCAGAAACCCAATATATTGGACTTGATTGCAACTATTAGATTAGGGATGGAGGAAGTTGCTTTACAAGTTTAGGAGATGACATAAACACATTTGAGATTGTTTGGGATAGTTTAAGGGATAAAACTGAAAACAACTCCTAAACTTTCATGTATTCGTGCTAAATTGCATTAAGAACTTATAACAGATACTTTGGCGTTCTAGGCATGTGATTGAATTTGTTCTGGCTTTTATTTGTACGGAGCCGTTGAGTTGAATGTATTGAAAAGATTTGAATTTGTTGAGTTTTGACTATGATTCCATTGACGGTTTTGAATATGAAAATATAGTTGAAATTTATACGGAGCGGAATAGAACTTGATTGAAAGTCATTGGGATGAATTATTCACATTTGAAAGCAGCATGCTCTGTAATTCTGCTACACTTGGCTGAAAAGGATCAAAGCATATTGCACTTGTGTACTTGGCTTTTCCTTTGGTATAGCTATATTTTGACTAATAAGAGAGAAATATTATTATGCTTATATAGTTATATCTTTATGCGTATGCATGTTTATATATGAGGTTTTGTTATGTTGCTTTGGAAACCTAAGAGGATAGTTTGAAGGTGCTGTTCTAAGGAGCAAGAACATTTCTCAATGTCGACAGACCTAGTTCAAGGTTCTCGGAAGTAATGCGCAAAGCAACATTTTTAGAACTTTTTGGTGGGGGTCTACGTTTATTAGGATGTTTTTTAAATGTGTGCGCGCACTTGTGCATGAAGTTCCTAAGGGAGACATTCTAATGGAAATCTGTTTTATGTTTCCAGCAGTTTCAATTATAAATAGGTAATACAGAAGACTGGGCACTTACTTTCTCGAAGGCATGGATTGTAGCTGCTTTGGTGCCCTAGTCGTAAACCGGAAAAGGGGAGATGCTCGTGCTCATCATGACTCACAAGGTAAGAATGAAGCAAGTTCATATATGGTAATGCATGTCCAAGTTCTATCATTGCCAATTTGTCCAAGGAACTCGTGTTGCTTCAGATCATTGAGCACGTTTGTTTATCTTATAGAGTACTGCTAGTACTCACAAAACCAATATCAAATGGATGGCCTTGTAGATGTTCCAGAAAACAAATGACCTCTGGTCTTGTCCATGGGATTTAAAATGGGTAGACTTCTGCTATATGGTGGCCTCTTTGATTTTTCATAGCAAGTGAACACATTTGTGCGTCAGTCGTCAGACAATATTAGCACGCAGTCATATCAAGAACTTTGTGAGCATGGTATGTCAGGTTGTTGTCAGTTTTATACATAATATATACCTGTATATGTGTGTGTTTGCCCATGGTCCTGTTTTTAGCTCATAATTGTGCAATGAGTTTTCTTCACATATGGTTTCTTAGGCTTTACGAGAAATATTGCATGTATTGACCAGTTTTTCTAGAGTCAAGCAAGCATAACCAGTTTTTCCAGACTACTGATTCGATCCCCCATGGTATACACTCTCTCATGAGTTTCACCTATATGCAGTTACCAGTTTTACATGGACAAAGCGCTCATTTTTAATACTTGACTCTCATTTCCAACTTGGCGAATATTTTGTATTTTCATGGGACAGAATGTTTTGATCATCAAGTAGTCAATGAAGCTGGTGTTGAAACTAATGAATACAACAGATGCTACCAGTGGAGGCCAAGCCACTTGATGCTATCAAACTAGTGGATTGATCTGATTAAACATGATTTAGCCTATATTTTATCCTGTGAATAACATCTCTTTGCAGAAATAATTTAAGGGAGGAGAGTGGGTCGGCTTAAAGTAATAGATAAGGTGTTCTTCTGTGGTAAACATGCCAGTTTGTGTTGCTGAACAATGTAGAGGAAAGCCTTAGGAACTCCACTAGTTATGTGATACATTTTCCCTTCTTGAGTTGCATTTTCACTTATGCTCCGTTTAGTTGTTGAGAATGTTGTGGAGGAAAGTTAGTCCTGGGAAAAATGAATTGAAGTGAAGTAAAGGAAAATAAAATCTATTTTCCTACAAATATTCATTTGACAAAGGAATTATATAGAAAAACTAAAATTTAGTTGTTCATTTGCCAAGAAAAAGAAACTTACAAGAAACTTCTTTTATCTTGATTCAATTACTATTTCGAATAAAAGTAATTTTGGGAACTATAGATCTGGCAAAAAATAAATGCATACGAATTGCAACCTTTGAATCATCAAGCAATTCTAAAATCAGCCATAAAAAAAATATTTAGTTTGGTTTGGCTTAATTAGCCAATTGACCTTTTTTTTTTTTTTTTTTTTTTTCTCTATTCAATTTTTCCATTTCTATTTGTTTCGCGTTAGACTTTTGTGAATTATTGGTTAGTCTAAAAAAATGATAATAGAAACTCTAATTTTTTTGAACAAAGATAAAATAAGCCAAAAGGTATTTTTTTTTGGCTTCGTTTTCTCTTTGTTCAAAGAATTTTGAGTTTCGATCATAAGTTTTTACCTTTTCAATCTCTCTCGTATAGACAAAAATATAAACAAAATATTGATGCAAACTGATAAATGCAATAAAAAAATAAGCCAACTAGCCGGGTTATTTGATGCTTAAAAGATAAATAGATAAGATAAAATAAAACTAATTTTAACTGGCTTATTTGGATGCTTAAAAGATAAATAGATAAGTTAAAATAAAACTAATTTTAACCAACGATGATTAATTGGTTGGAACAAAAACAAAAGACTGATAAAAATTAAAGACACACATCCATAAGATTAATATATTGACTATGTTGCCTTTATTTATAGCAGAAAATAAAGAAAAAATGGAGAATTGTACGAAATAAGAGAAATGAAGGAGTGAGGGAGAACGTTGGCGCAAAAAATTTGAGAATGGAGGGAGGTTAGAACTTTCCCGCGATGCTAAATTCCATATATTTTACAGGATCTGTTTTAAGAGAGAGTGAGTCCTGGTGGGAAAATCATTTTCCAGGATCCTATCACTTTTCTGGTAACTGAACACTCCAAAATATGTGGGAAAGCTAACTTTTTCATCATTTCCCATCCTTTCTTGACAACTGAAGGGGGCCTTATAGAATGCTGATGAGGTTTGAATAGAGAGCTGAAAAAACGAAGTGTTGGCATGTATTACTTTTCGTAAGTTAATATGGTCATATATCATGCTTTGCTTGTTTTTGTCTGTCTGATTTTCTCTTGTCTCCTTATTGTGTAGGGAAACCACACTTGAACATAAAAACTTTCTCGTACAATGAATTGAGAACCGCTACGGATAATTTTCACCCAAGCAATAAGATCGGGCGAGGAGGTTTTGGAATAGTTTTCAAGGTTTGCAAAGTTCTCATTCACATAGAAGACTTGAACTTTCTCAATAGCATTATCGAACTTTTGTTGATCATCATTCAAGGATAGTCATATCTATGCTGATGGTGGGTTTGATAAGAATTCAATTGTCATCGTTACAGAGTTTACTCCATCTGCTTAGTTGCTCACTGAGGGCCCACCTCATGAGACCCCTGAATGTAAAACTGTTTCTAACTTTATTCTCCCATCAACAGAAATATGGATACATTTAGCTAACATGATTGCAAATCTTGTTTCCCAAGTTTACTGGGGATATTATCTGAACTTCGTATGCACAGACACAATAATCCTAGCTTTCTGGAGTAGGAGACTCTGAGATTGATTTTGTTGCTAAATTTTCTACATTCACTTTTGACTAAGGCCAGATATGTGCTACTTGAAATTTTTGTTGAAAATACTTGCCCAATTATGGATTAGGTATGACTCTATGTCACTATCCATTTGGCTCAAATTTGAGGATAGCCTAGCCTTGATGGATCCATAGGGGATTGATTAAGCTTCAGCTATAGTCTGATGCAACATTTGGAGGAATATAACTTCTGGTTTTGTCTATCACCTATTTTGCAGGGAACCCTCAAAGATGGCCAAAAAGTGGCTGTGAAGACTCTTTCTGCTGGATCAAGGCAGGGAGTGCACGAATTTTTGACGGAGATCATTACAATGTCAAATGCCAGGCATCCAAATCTTGTTAAGTTAATTGGATGTTGTGGTGAAAGAAGTAACCGTGTTTTGGTCTATGAGTATCTAGAAAATTTCAGCCTCGATGATGCATTATTAGGTAATTGACCAACAAACGAATTTGAACCGTTACCTTTTACGCCAAAGTAGCCCTTAACATGTGTGAATCTGCTTGCAGCTCCTAATAGAAGAACTGCAAAACTGGACTGGGATAGAAGATCTGCCATTTGCCTGGGTACTGCTAGGGGTTTAGCGTATCTTCACGAGGAACTTGTTCCCCATATAGTTCACAGGGACATCAAAGCTAGTAATATACTTCTTGACAAAGACTTCAAGCCGAAGATTGGAGACTTTGGGTTGGCTAAACTTTTCCCAGACAACATCACACACATTAGCACAAAAATAGCAGGAACAACGTAAGTGTCCCTTAATTCTTGAAGCTTTGGCTGCTTTTGATGTTCAAACCAAGAAATGAATGCGCTTCCTGTGGTGATTCACTGCCAGATGTCTTTTAATAAGCGCATACTGTTTGATACTTCATCTTACATTTTTTACAAAATTTCTGTTTTCCATGTATATATAAATCATACTGGCGATTGGTTTCATGGAATTGATTGAAAGGAACATACTTAATGTGTATCTTCGGGATGCTCAATGCAGTGGTTATTTGGCACCTGAATACAGAATGGGAGGTCAGTTAACAATGAAGGCAGATGTGTACAGCTTTGGGGTCCTCATACTTGAAGTAGTTAGTGGCACACGCAGTGCAAAGGCGGACTGGGGAAATAAATTTCTCTTAGAATGGGTGCGTTAATATTCATTTGCAAGTTTTTCTTTTTTATTTGCTTCTTTTTTTATCCTCTCTTTTAACTGCTTGGTTCCACTTTTAGACCATTAAAATTTTGGATGTTTGGTTATAACTTCGTCATCAAATTTCCAAAATTGCTTGGTTGACGAATTTTGTAACTTGTTTTCAGAATCTTTTTTGTAAACGGACTCATGTATGAGAAAGTACCAAAATTATTCTCGAATGGCCGATTTGTTTTCGCAGAAACAACCTCCATCATGAAATCAATGGGCATGTATATTTTCCAAAAAAAATTCTGATTTTTTTTTTTTTGTACTTTTTAATCCGAGGTTCTGAATGTAGAGTGCTTGGGAACCATGGGCTCTGGACTATTTGCTTCACATTTTCTTCTCATTGGGGTTGAGTATTTATAATTTCTTCCGAAGGTAAACTTTGTCGGAGCTCAGTTAGGTTTCACCGAGTGCATTCTGCAAGAGAAGTTTTTGCTGGATATCAGACGGCAAAAACAATAGTGGAATGGAACCAAAATTCACATTTCAACCTCAATCTGTTAATTCACTGTTTTTTTCTTGGCTGGTCATTTTGATAATGGTGGCTGTTTCGACAAATGCATGACTCTATAACAGGCATGGCAGCTTTACGAAGAAGGGAAACTCGTTGAGCTGGTGGACCCAGAACTAGAATTCTTCCCGGAAGAAGAAGTCATCAGGTACATCAAAGTTGCCTTTTTCTGCACCCAAACAGCAGCGAACCGAAGGCCGATGATGAGCCAGGTAGTTGAAATGCTTTCAAGAGATGTTCAGCTGAATGAGAAACACCTTACCGCCCCAGAGCCATTTCAAGGTTCAAGCGGCTCAAGTGGAATGAATTCCTTAGATAAAAAGTCATCCGAATGCTCTAGTACCTATGAGATGAGCTCCGTGACCACTCACTGAAAATGGATATCTGTTTACTGGTTTTTCATGGCTTGAGGATGGTGAATAGGGCGACCAAGTTAGACAGAAGAGAATTAAAGCCAAGAGGGTGACAAAGAGGACTTGTTTTGTCTTATGAGAGGTTTTTACGTTACAGTAACAAGAACAGGTTACACGGTCAAAAAGCCGAACAGAAATACAACTGAGACATTTAAAAACAACAATAAGTGAACAAAAAGCCTAAAAAAACAGCAACAGTTTCACTAGATTTTTGATCTGGCATTAGTTTTTTTGGGAAGACTTGAGATCAAGAAGCTTTTGGTATTGTTATTGAATGTTGGGAATTTCATTTGAAGCAATTGGTGTCTATATGTCGTGCTTTGGGAGTTTTTAGACACTTAATTACCACGTTTTCTATTTTTAATTTTCAGATTTTGGTTGTTTGTTTGGGAGCCTCCCTTTTTAGCTTGTTGCATTTTTTATTTTGGATTATGGTAAGAAAGTATAATGAATCTGAAAAATGTTTGGGAGAAATGTGCAAAATGCATTTTTCATCACGAGTAGTGTTTATAATCGTCAAAATGAATTATAGATTGGCTTTTTATCATATTAGCATTAGTTATTTAATTTTATATTATTGGTAGGGAGAGGAAATTTCCAAAAACGAAATAGGACAATCTAGCCCTTTTCATCTCCAATAAAAAATAGAAGTAGAAAATGGGAATGGGAAAAAATTCCCATTACCATCTTTTTGCGTTCTGTTCTAAAGAACGAAACAAAGAATGCTCCTATAACTCATCTGGGTCATATCTTCCAAACGGCCAAAAATTAGAAAAGGGAAAAATCAAAATGCAAAAAAGAGAGGGCCAAACACCCCAATCTCAAAACCAAAACCTAAATTCAGATATGCCCTTCCTCCGCCACCACTCCGACCCACTGTAGCCCACCACCTCCACCACTAAAGTGGCCCTCGTCTCCCCTTTCCGCCTCCACCATACCCGCTCCTCCTCCCTCTTTCTCAACCCCAGTGTCGTTTTCCCTCTAGTTTTTTGGATTTTGGGGGCCGGATCTGACGACGAGGTGAACTTTGGGTGACTCGGGCTCCCCTCCGGCGAATACAGTCTCTAGAACCCATTGGCGGCAGCAATGGAGTACTGGGTATCTTCCGGAGAAGTGTCTCCCCCCAACTCGATGAAACTCAGTGTGATTTGAAGTGACTTGGTTGACTCGATTTTTTGAGCATATTAGTTGATTTCTTTTTCTTTGCTTTGCAGTTTTTGTTTTTGTTTGTGTCTGGATTTTCCATTAGCTTTTTTTGTTTAATCAGATCTAAGTCTACCCGATCCTTAAAGGAGTTTATTAACCTTCCTACTAGACTCACACTAAATCCGACTTCAGTTTGGTTTGCTTGCGTATCCGATCTATTCATGCCTTGGAGTATGTGTTCTTACTAGACTCACACTAAACCCGACTTTGGTTCAGTGTGCTTGCGTATCCCATCTGTTCACGCCTTGGAGTATGTGTTAGCGAGCAGAGGTGTCTAGACGATTGAGGTAGCTCTCTTATTCTGGTGCTTAATTAGTTGCTATCTTTTGTTTTCTGGGGGGTTAATTTTTATCAGTGTATAGTAGTGTATTTCAAAAGTAGTTTTTTGTAAGCACCGCCGGATTTTTCTGAATGCGAAAGCTTTTCTCCTGTTCAAAAAAAAGAAAAAAAAAAGGAAAAAAGAAAAAAACACCCCATACAATCCACTCTTCCACAATACATTTTCAAAACCAAAGGATAGAGACAAAATGGGGTGCAAATTTGTTCACCTTCACTTTAATTGGTGGAAAAGGTATGAGTGATGTCATGCTTACCAAAAGTTATGAGATCTATCAAAAGATGTAATGGGATCCACCACAAAATAATGTCATGCCTACCAAAAAGTGATGTGATTCCTTGGCTTGACAAAATTAGAGAACAATAACTGCTCGATTGGCAATCAATGGTCTAGATTTAAAAAAAAAACTCTTCCACGGAAGATTAGTGTCTTCCATGGAAGAGTCTTTCAACAAAATCAGACCATTGAAAATCAATTGGATGGATGTGATTTGCTCACTACACCCTATAGTGAGTACCCAGGCCCCCCGGTTCCGAACAGAGGAGCTTTTTAAACTTCCATTTTCCATTCCCCAACCAGGTCGAAGTAAAAGACTAATTTACCCTTCATATATCATCCAATGGATTCTAGATAAAGAATTCTAATTTCTTTCTACACCCATTGTCAAAAAAAATCTAATTCTAAAATACCCTCGTCTCTTAAAAAACACTATTTTGAATAGCTAAAGTTTGAATACTGCAATTCCTGTAGGTAATAGTCTTCTTTTGGACCTAAAGGCAGAGTTGTCCCAATCAAATATCTTGTCTGAAACTATTTCAAAGTTGGAAATTGAAAAATATTAAAGAAGACAGGATGATGAAGCAAAAACACAATTAGCCGCTGGCAAATTAATCTGATTTCTATACTGTAAAAAAGATTCAGCTGCCCATACAAAGCGAATTTAGTTATAGCCTATAATGCCAGTTAAAATAAGTGGCAGCACCATTGGTAGAGTATACCTTGCCCTGGTAGGATAATTTTAGAGTATACCTTGCCCTGGTAGGATAATTTTGCCTACTTTCTAGTTTCTAATGAAGGACACAATCTTCTAAGCCGAATCAGCAAAACCACTAACAAAACAGTCTGCTGATCTTTAGTAAGGCTTACTATTTGCCAAGGACAATTAACTTGCGGCAAGCTCGCAGACGAAAGTCCTGAAAACATTTGCTTTCTCACACCCATCAACATGTTTCAAAATGTGCCTTCATCTGGAACATTACAAATACCGAAGCATTACCAGGAAGGTAGGAAACAAATATTAAAGATGACATGTGAAATCGATAGGAACAGAAGTTGGCATTCTTTTTCCAAGTACCAGAGAAAACTGCAAATGAAATGCAAGTAAGAAAGTGCTGGTTGATGATAAATACATACCATCATTGTCATCATCCATGTTAAAGTCATCTTCATCGTCATCAAAATCAATATTCTGCAGGATTGTCCAAAGAACAAGTCACTATAAGTTGCAATACAGGAAAACTTGTTAAACAGATGGGCGCTTAGTTTAGTTTTGAGAGGGTAAATAGGGTAACCTTAGTGCAACACAAACTTATCAAACTGGCCCGGCCTGGTCCATTTGAGTTCTGGTCCAGGTTCGGTTATACTTTGCAAAGTGAAATGTTAAGTGCAATAGTGCAAATTACATTCACTCTCCAAATATAAGGAACTTACAAGTGACCCTTGTCAGGTCCCCATTCCTGTCTAACTTGAGACAAGTGCCCCAGCACAAAGTTAAAAAATTGAACCAACCTGCCATTTGTCATTCCCATACCTGCCCAACCGTGTGACCAGTGTGTGTCAGTGTCAGGACGTGTCTGACACGCATATGGCCACCACTTAGGCTGTCAAAACTTCAAAGGTGAGAAGGAACTAGGGTGTGGTGAGAAATTCGTTGACTCCAGGCTAGCATACGGATTGAAAATGACATAATTATACTTTACACTCTTTTACACCATTCGGATGGCTGGAACGGAGAGGTGGGTTGGCAATCTCATTCCACGTCTTTCTTATTCCAATGATAGGATATATCCAAGACATGGAAAGTCTTCAAACGTGGAATGCTATCACAACATTTAGCGATTCCAGCACTCATTGTGGGAATTTAGCATTTGTAGATCATTTGGGTACGAAAGAAAGCCCCACCAATTTTACAGGTATAGAGAAATCATGACAATCCAAACAAAAAAACATCATTACATAAAGCAATTCTGATGACTATTTACAAGTTAAAGACTCTTGATGCATTCTCTTCACTTCATGGCATTCCACGCAGCTTTAGCAGTAAGGGTTAGCAAAACTTGCGTAAATGTGCGGACTTCTAGTGCAACCACCTACACTGGTTATTCCTGATGTTGAGGTTCCAGATGCTACAGAAGCTAGCAAATCCTTAAAAAACCAACCTTCTACACAATTTCATATAGCTTAGGGGTATAACAACAACAATAACACAACCCACCTAGTCCCCAATCATTGGGGGTATGGGCGGAGATGATTGAGGAAAGACCTAACCTTTAGCAATATGCACAAAGTGGTTGCGCTCAGAATACCACTGAAACAGTGCCCCCCCTAAATCTGCAAGAACCGAGGAGCTACAAGGATGTTTTGCTGCAGAACCATGCCCCCAAATCAAACCCGAAAGGCATCAGGGAGGGTAGGCCTAGAGACCCAAATCAATTACCATGCTTCCTACGTTCATGGTCCAAAGCATCTCACTAATAAGTATAGAAATGTCATATAGCTTAGGGGTGAGAAAAAAAAAAAAAGAGAATTGGACCGAACCAGTATTTTTTTCACATTTTTTTTTGCTGTCCGGTTCGGTGACTTCCAAAAATTGTAAAACCGGTCTGGTTCCTGGTTTGGGAGGTTTTAAGCCGGTTCGAACCGGACCAAACTATATATATATATCAGTTGAGGGAGTCCTTAATAGAACATCTTCATATATTAGTCCCGTTCTACTAAGGACTCCCTCAAACTCCCAATTTGCGGATCTCATGGATCGGGGTTGAATCTCGACGATCCAAACCGCTCAATGTATTTAAAACGTGTTTTTAAGGGTCACCGCGAGGATTCGTCCAAAAAAAATACCCGGAAGGGCTTCATTCGAGCTTTTTTCGATAAAACTATATATGTATGGTTATTATGAAAAACTGCTCGGATGAAGCCCTTTCGGGTATTTTTTTTTTGTGATTCTTTGCGTTAGCTATGGAAAACATGTTTTAAACACATTGAGCGGTTCGGATCGTCGAAATTTGGTCCGGAAAATCAAAAAAGGGGTGGTCCTCACGGAGGAGATCTTTGAGGGAGTCCTTAATAGAACATCTTCATATATATATATAAAGTTTCCTATGAGGGCTCTTTCACAAAAAAAGTGCGGGAAAACAGTTGTGAGCCATTGGATTCTACGCCCTTACAAGATCCAACGGCTCACAACTGTTTTCCCGCACTTTTTTTTTTTGTATATATATATATATAATACACACACACACTCACACACACACACACACAATCTCACGTCTTAACCCAGGACTTCCCAAACCCTTTCCCCCCAACCCAACCCTAACATTTCATGCCGACCAACTTCCACAGTCTCACCCTTCTCTCTCTCTCTCTCTCTCACACCGGGATGGCACCGCGATCTATGTCTGTCGTCGCCGTCCCGTCGTTCTCTCCCCAAGATCTCTACCAATCGACGCCGGCCCGTTCGAGATCTGTTCGTCTCTCTCTCTCTCTCTCTCTCTCTCTCTCTGTGTGTGTGTGTGTGTGCGCGTGTGTGTGTACGTGTATATATGTATATATATGCAGAATGGAAATTTAATATTATTTAAAATAGTATTTTGAAGTTTTCCTTATTTTGGTTTTAATAATTTTGTTAGGGAGTCTTGCAGTTTAAGAAAAAAATAAGTATTCTAGAATATTTTGTTTCCTAGTTTAGTTTATTTAGCTTCCTTTTAATTCTTGTTTGGTTAGGAAGAAATTTAGTTTCTATGTTTATTTTTTCCTCTTTCTTAATTTCCCAGTATGTTGAAATTCTACTATTATAAACAGGGATGTAAGCCTCTTGGAAATTAATAAAACAACTCCCCTAGCCAAGAGGCTTACATCCTTGGAAATTCATTTCCTAGTATATTGAAATTCTACTATTATAAACAGGGATGTAAGCATCTTGGAAATTAATAAAACAACTCCCCTAGCCAACTGGTAATTAGGGGTGAAACACATTTCCTACTAGTTTAAACCTGTCTGTTTCACCCCTAATTACCAGTAGTCCCAAAAGCTTAAACTAGTAGGAAATGGGCCCAACAATATATATAAAGCTATTCAACATCATCTCTCGCGTGCAATCCCGTCTTGCACGTGGAGATGCAAATTTTGATAGATAGACCGAAACAGAATGTGTAAGGGGGAAGCATAGTGCAAATAGGGAACAAATGCAAACGGAGAGACTTGAATCTAAGACCTCTCCCAAGCTGAGCTCTAATATCATTTTAAATTACTAGTAGTCCCAAAAGCCTAAGCTGTAAGGAAATGGGCCCACAATGTATATCAAGCTATTCAACAATAGCAACATATGTCTTCATCAAATTATGGTAACTCAATTAAGGAAAAAATAAAAGAAGAAGGGTTATAGGAAGCACAAGGTACAAGCACAGGTAATCAGGTATCAACAAACAATAACTTAAATAAACAGTTGAGTTAAATCCAAGTATGGGGTATCTTAATTGGTTGACGGGATATCTTTTAGGGAGGTATAATATACGGGAGGATATGATATAAAGATATGGTATAAAGGGGGATTAGTTATTTGTGGTTTGTTTTCGTATTACAACGGAGGGTAGATATGTATATGTTTGGTTTGGTTCTTAGTTGCAGGATCCTTCTAAAATGGGTGCGCTCCCAAGACGGGAGCTCGAATCCGCGCTCCCGAGGTGGGAGCTCAACGGGAGCTCGCTCCCATCCAGATGGGAACCCACTCCTAAATAGGATGGGAGCTTCCGCACTAATCTTAAAGACGAAATTCTTACTTCTCTTTATAAATATATGCAAGGACAAAGAAAAAGAAAAAAAGAAGTAAGAGAATTTAGGACTCTCTTTCTCGTCTTGTATTCTCCTACTAATCTACGTATTTAGTACATATATTTGCCTTAAAAAATTCTATTCAGATTCATTTCTCACTCATGTTTATATATAATGTTTGTATGGATACTCCTTTTGCAACTATAAAACATATGTACAATACATATAAATATGTATAAATTTTATTCATTAAATATTACCTCGCCGCTCCCAACCTAGGGAGCTTCTACATACCCCCGCTCCCCCGCACCCTCTCCCGCCCCCGCCCCCGCTCCCGCTTCGTGCAACTTAGGTTTGGTTTGTAGTGGATATTGTATTACAACGAAGGGTGGATATGTATATGTTTGGTTTGGTTTGGTTTGTAGTGGATATTATTGGGTGGATAATGAACAAAAGTGGTGTTTTACCAACTTGCCTTAATAAAAGTTTGAAGGGCCAAACTAGATTTTTTCCTCAAAGAAATGGATAAATTACAGGGATAAAAAAACTGAGAAGAAGGATATGGAAAAGAACCTGATTATAATCACCGTCGCTGATCTCTTCTTCCTCATCTTCAATTCTTTCGTCATCTTCTTCCTCATTTTCCTCCTCCTTTTTTCCCTTTACACCATTCTCACCTTGGGCCTAAGCATTTCGATTTAATACAGAAAGAACATTGTTTGGAATGAGGAAAATCCAAGCAAAAATCAAGAACCAACCCACAAAAAAAGAGGTTTACCAAATAGCACGAGCATTAAGTAATTCCATGAAATTTGCCACTCAATGAGATCTTAAAATGGCAGAGGAGTAATGCTGCTAGATATCATTTTACCTGAGACTTTTGTTCTTGCTTCTCAAATATATCAAATTTCTGAAGGTCTGTCACACAAGCATCTTAATCAGTTTGACAGATAATTAGACACGTTGATAACATTGAAAGACAAAAAAAAAAAAATTTATCAGGAGATACATAGGATCAGTGACCTTCACCCATATAGAGAGAGTATATTTTAATACGTAGTAAAGTCAACACAAGTTTGAAGAGTTCCTTTTACCATCAATATGCCATTGGAAGATAAATCAAATGAAACGACATTTAGCCTCAGAGAGCCAGGGAAATCCTGGCATTTAACTTCCCTGGCAGAACATTCTACAGACATCTTTGTTGAAGAGCAGTATAACGTTCTTGATTACCTTAGTTTCATACCCTATTCATGTGTTCTTCTGGGGTGACATGGCTTGCTTGCAGGCATGGCCCGGGGCATAGGCCCAGTAGGCGGGTGTCTGGGGCCTCCAAAATTTGGCCCAAAATTGGAGCCCCAATTAGGCATATATATGTTTGTAAGTAATAAAAATATAATGTAGCGCTAAAACTACCAGCGAAGCAGTTTGCCCAGCAGAAAAGCTTGCGTTTTTCATGGTAAATGACAGTGTCCAATTCCCACTCTTGGGCCCTCTTTTTCCTTTTTTAATGCTAGTTTGTTTTTACTATGGCAATGCTTACAAGGAAAAAAAACAAGAAGAAAAAGTCAGTGCAATAATTATCTCTTCCTTTTTTTTTTTCCTTACCATGAGATTTCTAGTATAAAAAGTTCCAGGGTTTTTTTATTTAATAAATGTATTTATAGTTAATCGTTTTACAGTTTGGTCAAATTATTTTATTTTGCATACCTCTTGACTAGAATAGTTAAAATAGATAACAAAAATTACCATATTTGGGAAATACCCACTTATTTTAACCTAGGTATACTCTTTTGTTAGAAAAGATATGTACTTTAATCTTTCGAAAGATTTTTTCATTAAGTTTTCAATTCAAATTACCTCAAAAAGGTGTTTCAATTGTGTGGTTACTGATATAATTATATAAATATTATACTGAGTTCAAAACTACATCCATATTGTTTGCCGACTTTTTTTAAAAATCTTTGTTAGTGTCATTATCAGGTGAAAAATAAATAAAACACTTTGTGCGTATTCATAAAATGTTCCCATAAATTTGCCGATGTCAATTAATTTCTAATTCTTGCAATGAAAATACCACAAACTATTTTTTATTGACATGACGACACGAATTACATAAAAAGACAAAATATGGAACACAATATCTATCATTTAAAATTATGTTGGTTCTTTAATTTTTTCCATTCAGGAAAAACATAGGGCCCTGGTTTACGTTATTGTTTGGGGCCACGAAAATCTCAGGGCCGGCTACAAGGGTAAAAGAAATACAGCTAACTACACAGATCTACCAAGTCACGTTCTAAAATCGAAGGGAAATATGAGATAAGCTTGGCATTGGTACAAATATAGCAAAGGCTACCACATAAATAAAAAAACAAGGAAATAGCATCATAGTATGTTGCTTGCATAGTTGTCAAATCGTGAATCGAATCGAGAATCGAAATGGTCCGGTTGCGAATCGTGAATCGAATCAAATCGTGAACCACTCTGATTCGGTCATTTTTTAAAAAATACATAAAAAAATGTAGATTTCAAGTTGGAATCAATAAAATGAATGTTTAAGAAGATAAATAGATGATCAAGTGGTCTAAATAGCAAGACACTTGCTTTTATAGCAAGGGATGTGGTCGTGGTCTTTCCAACAGGTGCAAAACCCTAACTTTTTCCGGTACAATCCTTTGAAAAGTACTATGGAAGCTTTTGAAAAAAGAGAGTCAACCCTTTACATGCCAGAAAAATTAAAGAAAACCCCACAATTTATCAATTATTTCATTTTGGCCCACATGCAAAACATGGGTTTAAAATTGAACTGAATCGTACGATTCTTACGATTTGATTCACGATTCACCGATTTAGTGAGCGATTCTATTACACCTGCGATTCAGAGAATCGGTTTGTATAAAAAACACTCTGAATCGAACCGAATCGTACGATTCGAATCGCGAATTGCACGATTTCGATAACTATGGTTGCTTGCACTTGACTTTACTCATAAAAAGAGTTTCATCTTTCACATTTCAGATAACAAACAGGGCGGTTTTCAAGTGTCAAATCTCCACCCTTGGAGATGACAAAAAAATTTCTAGGGCGAAAGGCAGGCTTGACCCCGATAAAACTACTAGCAACCAAAATCATGAAGAACACAAAACAGATGTTACAAAGGAACAGTAGAATGCAATGTGTTCTGTCAAACCTGACTCTTGATTCCAACGCACTTTCCTTCGGCGGACCTGCTCTGGTTTTCTATCTGAAAATAATTGCATCACACAACAATATCCGGCAGCGTTAAAAGAGATGAGACAGAAACAGATTTTAAATGCTATGTCTGATTCTTAGAAGTTCACTGTTCTAAGGATACGGTGTTACCAGCTAGTTCCGCAGGAACATAGTCAAGACTAGACTTGATGAAGTCTGCAAGTTGAACCTTTTGTTCAGTCCTTTTCTTGCCCATGTCAAAGAACCTCTCTAACTCTACGCTTTCATCTTCTTTGACTGCGCAATCACAGTAAATAAGATCTTAATACTGAAATCAAACGGAATTACAAGCTAAACCTTTTAATACCATCTTGGCTGTAAGACTGAACCGATGCAGACAGGTTCAAGCAGTAAACTCAAAAACTGAATATAACACAAAACCTACATAATGCAAAAGAGAGGCATCAACAGTTAAACAACCACAATAATAATTGGATAACAAAGTGAGGGGTGGCTCCACCATTGCAGCGAGGTCAAGCGACCTGGCTGGGTTAAAAAAATACACTGAAAAAAAATTTAGATATAAATTAAATTTTCTTCAGTATTGTTTGCGCTAGGTTACTCGTGTGAGGTTAAAATAAATATTTCCAACTAAATTTGAACCAAATTGTTATAACCCTAACGAAACAAAACAAGCATAGCCCCATTACGAGAGCCCAATATAAATAAACATTTAAGGATAGTGATTGCCTAGCATTTGGTTGAATGTGGAAACACTAAAAAAATGAAAGGAACCATCCTCCCCTCTCTCTGTGTTGGCAAACAAAAAACAACTCAAAAGAAGAAGAAATCAAGAATCAGTGAATCGCAACAGTCCATTGAAAGAATTGAATACACCAAGACTCTCCTCTCCTTTTCACGCAACGTGTAAAATGGGCTCTCATCAAAGAGATTTGTTTTTCTTCTCTCAAGGAATCTAGGGTTTTGATCAACCATATAGTACTCCAAAAAAGGTATTAACTCCTAATCTATTCAACTGTTTTTTCTTATACAGCTTGATTATGCCTGGTATTAGACTATTAGGTCTCAATTTTTTGTTCATATTTATTTGATTTGGGAGTTCCTATGTGATTGAATGTTATTGGGTAGTAAAAATAAAAATATAATATATATACATGCTATTTGAGAATCTGAATCTCTTTGTATATTGGTAAATCTGAAATAGACTTAGGCAATTGATTAAGGGTGTTTAGTTTGCCTACATAAAAACTCATTCTCTTAGTGTAATATAGTAATACTATCACTGTATCAATTAACTTACCAATTTTGGCAAGTTAAATAATTAATCCTGTTTTTTTGTTTTTGTTTTTCTGGGACTAGCTTTAAGTTTCCAATAAACACTCATTGAGAAGAACACGTTTAAGAGTGTTGATAATGAAGCTATAATTCAACACTTTCCAAATGCGAAGACTGGTTGTCGATGTTGTAATATGTTGGAGTCTCTTTTTGTCAAATGATGTAATGCATATGTATATATCTCTTTTGCCTAGTCAGGTTTTTTGGCATACAACTTTTCATCACAGACACGCTATGTATTTTTGTGAGCGCTGGTTGAAAATCTTGGAGCTACCCCTAGATAAACTAAAAGGCCTTACCAATGCAACAATAATTGGATATAGTAAAAGGCCTTACCAAATGAGTCGGAATTCCTTTTCGACATTGTAAGAAAGAAGCTATTGTGAAATGGCCAAGAAAAATGCCAAAAAACAAGTCTAACATGGATGGAGTTGAGTACCTACTTATTTCTTGTTCTTTCGTTTCTTTTTCTTGTAAACCCAGCATTGCCCCTTGCTAATTCTCCTATACAACTTCTATTACACATCAAATAGTGGTAATAACTGAACACCAAGGGGTTGGTTGAGTGGGAGCATAACAGCAAGTAAGGGGGGCCGGGGATGAATCGAGTTGAGCGCAACTTCACGTGGACACACGATTACCAAAAAACAAAAGGCATTAGTAATGACTGGTGGCATCATGCATGGTATGTATTTATGAAGCTCTGACACTTTCAGAGGTCGCCGAGTCCACGTATTAGACAGGGACACGTATTGGACACACCACGTGACATGTCCCTTAGATTAGATTATTTTTTCGAGGGAGACACGGCATGGACACGCGTGTCCCAAATATACCCACACGCTCTGTGTGTCTAAACTGGTATATATATTTCTGTTGCTTTGTGGGTGTTTATCTAACACACACTCACTCACACTCACATATATATGTGCGTGTGTGTGTGTGTGTAACGGTATATACACCAATACATAACAGTGTAGATAGCTTACATATCAAAAGAAAAGTGTATATATCTAGTTACATAAAGTGTTACTACATACATAAGTATGCATCATTTCACGATTCCTATAAACTTGAGACCATGCATGTTGTTAAAGTATCCAACTCAAAACCAATTGGCAATGAGTGGAGAGGCCGTCCAAGCTCATATACTAGCTTTGGAGGCTATAATTAACCAATGGGGGACAAGCTCTAAAACTCCCCCACATGTGTGACCCCTGACCCGCACGTGGGGAGAGAAACAACAATCCAACACATACGACAACTATCAACCATCAATGACAAACTAAAGGGAACCAACGATCAACAACATAGAGTCTTGTTCAAAAGCCTAACTTTGATACTTTGTTAAAGCATCCAACTCAAAACCAATTGACAATGAGTGGAGACGCCGTCCAAATTCATATAAAGCTCTATAGTCTTGATTAGCAGCTGAAAAACCTGTATGAATGTTCTCTTTGCCTTCTTGATTTATTTTCCTAGAAGTAAGAAGAAGAGATGAATCGCAAGGTAAAAAGGGAAACAATGTTTAGCTATATATGCACACACCCATATACCTAAGCAACGTTAATTTGCAATCTCCCTCCCCAAATTTCTCCAGAAATTAAAAAAGGCCCTCTAAGCATATGTGGAATGATATTAAGGAGTGGAATAGTGGTGTGAAGACTAACTTACTTGCCTCTTTAATAATATACATGTAGGATAGAGGAAGCAAACTGGTACTTATTATCAGTAGCTTCCACACAAAAATGAGAAAAGCAGCTGAAATTCTCTTTCTGTAAATCAATAGACTTTTGATTTTTTACCGTAGGTGAGGTGGTGAAACTCCTTTCAATGTGCAAGAGTTATGCAATTTCAACTTATGAAACACCCAAATACAAGTTTTGCTTTTGAGAACACAATTATCATCTTCACTTACTAACCACATTCACAATAAAAAGTGTTTTAACACAGCTTTATAAAGCTGATACCATTTTACTTGCATCTGAATATGGATTTATGTTTGCCATTCTATGCATACCATTATATTTGCCAACCAAGGTCTCAAAAATTTTCACCTTTCACAAATTTCTTTTGAGCAGGAGCCCATAATGCTGGAGATTGCCCTTTATCGACAACCAAATACCCAAAAATGTCCCATCAAGGCATCCCCAAACAACCAAAATATAAGTAACAACCTGCAATTCC